>CAKJVH030000008.1:0-127827 GCA_918026865.1 Phyllotreta striolata
GCACAACTTAATCACTTCTGTACGGATTTTATCGGGACCTGCCGCCTTGCCTGTCTTTAAACTTTTGCCAGCTATTACCATTTCGTTCATCTCGAAGTATTCGATGTTTGATGTTCTAGGGCTCTGATTTAGTGTAGCTGGCCAAGCGGGAAACAGTTTATTAATGATGTTGACCTTCTCCTCCTGATTCAAGATGTGCCGTTCTTGCCTGCCTTTTATACTCCTAGTTACTATCTGGTATCCCTTTCCCCATACATCCTCGTCAACTTCTTTCTGTAATCTTCTCCAGCATTCCCTTTTCGCTTTATTTATTGCTCTTTTGTATTCCTTTTTATTACCCGTATACACATTCTCATAGTATTGCACCCCGTAGCTATCTGGATTCCTTCTTCTCAATCTTGTTAATATGCGTCTGGTTCGGTTACATCTCTTCCGGGCTTGATCCACCTCGTCGTTCCACCAGTACGCTTTTTTTACTCTGTTTCCCGTTTGTCGCTTAGTCCCGACTTTTTGCGCAGATGCAGCCGCTTCCACTAACCTCCTTGGATTGCCTTTTATCTGATTTTTGACCAGTGTCAGAGTCAGTCGAGCTAGCTCCACATCGATCTTACTTTCCCCTTGGAATAACTCCTTCCGTACATTATTTTCTCTTATCTCAAACATTATAAAGCGATGCCAACTTAGGCTTTCCTCTTTAAGCACTTCCCATTTGTTAAACTGGCCAACTAGGTTTTCAGAAACCAGGGTCAAATCAATATGCGAGCTCGAGCTTCGTCTCACAAACGTTGGACATCGGCGGTCGTTGAGTGGTATCAGGTTCAGTTCGGCAATCCATTCTTCCATATACCTACCTCTATCATCCTCCTTGTTACCCCACATCAACGATTTCGCATTAAAGTCCCCAGCAATTAATATTTTCTTTCCCCGTTCTCTTTTCACATCCGTCATAATTTTATCTACCTGATCTTTAAATTGGTCCCTATCAACGTTCGGTGACACGTAGCAATTATATACCACTAGCCGCCCCAGCTTGATTATGACATAACCCGGTCTTCTTATACATTCAATGATTCTCATTTTCCTATTTTGCATGTATATAGCAACCATTTCGTTCCTGTCCATAACGAGTCCGCCCTTTTTTGACATCGCCTTATTTGGTTCTTGCATGCAGATCACATCAGCCCCCAGCTTTATTCCTGTCGCTATCGACACATCTTGTGCCCGACTCGATCTATCAACATTGATTTGTAAAAATTTCATAGTTTAAGTTTAAATATGTAAATATAAATGTATAGAAGTGTAAGTGTATAAATATGTAAGTATAAAATATGTATATAAGTGTAAATAGATATGTATATAAAAAGTACTTTACTTGACTAGATTGTTGGATATCACATTTTCGATAACAGTCTCATTTGTTAACTCATCTGTCCAGGTGTTAATGGGTTCTTCTTCGTTTTGCGACACAGTGGAGCTTTGTCTACTTAAACTTCTTCCTCTTTGCCTAGCCTCCTTTAGAGCCTTTTTAAAGGCCGGACACCTAAGTGTACCAGCTACGTGTCCGTCTTCCTCGCAGATTGGGCAGGCTTCTTGGTTCTTGCATTCCTTAACTACATGTCCTATCTTACCACATTTAAAGCACCTAACTATCCTTTCCTCTACATTGCAATCCCTGGTACCATGCTCGTGAGACCAGCATTTTAAACACTTTCTAATTCTGTGTCTCTTCTCTACTGTACATCTAGCTATGCCTACTTTTACATATTCCGCTCCCAGCATCTTATTCGCGTACTCTTTGTTAATGATCAGCGTAGCTGCTTTCATCCGATTCGAATAAGGCCGTAGTTCGCTGATTCTGCAGGTTCCGTCTGACCAGAACCCTTGCTTTTTTAGTGCCTCTACAACCTCTTCCTTTTTTGTGTTCTCAACCATCCCCCTAATGTACACTGTCGAAAGGTCATCTTCCTCCCCTATTTGTCGAACCTTGATCCCTTCCTGTCTGCCTAGCGCTTCACTTATATTTTTTAGTACCTCTTTATCCTTATCCATTGTGATCATCAGTTTACCATCTCTTGTACCTCTCACATTTCGAACAACGTTTACCATACTCTCATCTGCACCAACCACTTCCTTTACCTTCTGTAACGCCTCGCTGTATTGTCCCTCCTCCTGACTCAAAATTATTCCATATGTCTTCCTTGCCCTTTTGTTGTTTTCAGGAACCTCTATTTTTCTTTTCGTTACAAAAATTCCAACTTTCGTCTCTGTTTTTTTAAAGATCACTTCGCACATCTTTCTCATTTCTTCCACACTCATATTCTCTATATAGTGTAGTGCCACCCTTTCGACACCCTTTACCTCCTTCTCTACTTTACATAAATTTTTCCATACGCTCTCCATCGTACCATCATGGTTTACTTTAATTATCACTTTTTTAATTACCCTCTTCACTGTTTTTATGACTGTATTCTGTTCCATCACTTCGAATTCTCCATTTAGGTCTTCTAATTCAGGAAATTTCTCTCTATATAGTTTTTTTATACTTTTTTGCATTTCTCTGTCGTTAGGTTCAACTAGAACCACCTTAACAACGTCGTCTCTAGTTAGAATGGGGTTTCCGACCACTACCTCGGTGTTTTTAAATATTTCCCTATCCCATATTTTGTCCTTTACTTCCAAAAAATCCTCCAGTGTATTCACTTCTTCGATAGTCATAATCTCCGTTCCCTCTCCCCATGTTTGTGTCGCCATCTCCTTAGTCGCTTTCTTTTCAGCATTCTCATATTTCTCGAGAAGAGTCTTAATTACCTCAGTGTTCAATGCTTCCGCGTTGTATTTTATTTTCATTGCCAGCTTTTTTATCGTATTCTGAGTATTGGGCACTTCGATCATTTTTTTCCCCAGTTCCACACTGAATTGTTTTGCACGATCGATGGCTTTAATCAAGGCCTCTATTTCCAGTCGATCGATTTCTTGTATCTTCGTTTCTTTCTCTTCTACCCTGTATTTTTTCGTCGTTTCTTCCGGTGTACGATCCTGCCTTAGTCTTTTCCCTTGTTGACCTTTAAATTGATTCCCTTCCTCTTCCTCACTTGAGTCGATTATTATCCTTTCCCTCGTATCTGTTAATTTATATATTTCTGACTGAAAGGGTTCCTCATCACACAGTCCCTCTGCCGTAAGGGGCGTCGATGCTCTGCTATCGCTACTTATCTCCCTATCCACCTTTAGTGACTTGGGCCTACCCTTCGGTGTCCCAAATACCTCCGTGTCGCTATCTTGCTCCTCCGCTGATCTTACCTTCCTTATATCTCCTTCGCTATTCGATCTATGTGCTGGAGATCTCTGAACATTCTTCCTTTTACTTGTCCACACCTTCATTATGGTTTCTTCATCTGAATTAGAATTTTTTGGTTTGTTTTGTTTATTATCTTCCATTTAAGTCCCACGAGTAGCTAGGGAATTACTTCGTCCATCTCCGCAGAGCCCCGCGTGCGGAGATAAGGCTACGTACTCCGGGAGGTTGCCCGGTATCCCGGAGGCTCCGTTCGAGACCAACTATACGCGTGGCCATTCACCCTTCGGCACGGGTCGCGTGACACCTTGGGTTGCGGGTTATTTTTCTTTCAGGGTTTTCCTTCCCCTAGGCCTATGTACTCCGGGATTTCGGCCGGTATCCCGGAGGGTTTTTTTTTCAGGGTTTTCCTTCCCTTAGCCAATAGGTTCCCGTTATGGCGCCGGAAACTCGCCTTTCACCCTTCTCCGTTGGCTACGTGACGCGCATCGTAAGATGCGGAACACGCATTACCAGGGTCCACCACGAGGAGGTGGAGATAGGATTTGCCGGTATGTCTTTTCAAGGCTCTCTCGACAGCCCGTCACGGGACCGCAACCGCAGACCCTCAAGGGACTGCAACCGCGGACCCCCGCGGGACTGTCTCGACAGTCCTTTTCAGGACTATCTCAACAGTCCTTCTCAGGACTATCTCAACAGCCTTTTCGAGACACTGGGCCGCAATAGGGCGCCTTTGGGCGTTACTCGAGTTTTAATGCGTCCCGGACATTGGCAATCCGAAACACCTCGAGACCCGGGTACCAGCCATTTGGACCCCACCCTACCCTACCCTACCCTACCCTACCCTACCCTACCCTACCCTACCCTACCCTACCCTACCCTACCCTACCCTACCCTACCCTACCCTACCCTACCCTACCCTACCCTACCCTACCCTACCCTACCCTACCCTACCCTACCCTACCCTACCCTACCCTTTTTTTTTTTTTTTTTTTTTTTTTTTTTTTTTTTTTTTTTTTTTTTTTTTTTTAAGGAAGTGGGAAATGCTCATGCACGACTGAGTATGTACCCAGCCAGTGTTGGACTCGTATAAATACGCCTACCAACTAAAACCCACTCCCGTGCTTCAAGCACATGGACTATCCGGATACACCTAAAAAAGGCATGCAACGAAATAGTCCGGCGCTGTCCTTCTCTATCGACTCCTTTCGTCCGACTCCTTGGTCCTCATTATCTTCTCGATGAAACCCACGAACATTTTCCATTTCTCTGCGCATCCTACGATCGTCTCAATTAAATTTCCGGTGTTAATCCTATGTCCTATCCTTCTCTCCATGTGATCCCTGTCGGTCCACCACCGCTGGCATTCGAAAACTGTGTGTTCCGGTGAGTCGCACTCGCCGCAGTACATGCAGTCTTCGTCTTCCGTCTTACCAATTCTCCTGGTAAAAGTCTTGAAACACCCGTGGCCGGTGAGGACTTGCGTCAGGTAGAAATTAGTGCTCCTATGCTTACACTGTACCCACGATCTGATATCCTTAATTAATTTTTTACACCATCCTGCTGTGCCTGTTTCTTGCTGCCATCTTTGTTGCCATTTGTCCATTGTTAGTTCCCTTTGTCTTATTCTTCCATCCCTGTCATTTTCACCTATTCTGCGGTCCTCGTGAATCCTGCATCTCTCTTCTATCATCAGATCTATCGGTATTATACCGCCCACCACATATAGTGCCTCTGCTGACGCAGTGACATATGCACTTGTTACTCCTATAAGCATTTTCTTTTGAGCTCGTGTAATCATCTCCCTGTATTTTTTGTATAGAATGACGTCCCTCCAAACTGGCGCTGCATACAGGATAATTGACTGCAGTACTGCGTTGTAGATCCTTCTTTTGGCACTGGACAAGCCGTATGTATTTGGCATAATCCGCCTTAGGGCTCCCACTGCCGCTTCTGCTTTGACTACCGTTTCTTTTACGTGCCTTGTGAACCTCATACCTTCGTCGATCCACACTCCTAGATATTTTACGGCCTGTTTTGGTTTTATGTGCACCCCATCAATTTGAAATTGTACCTCTCCGTTGCACCTTCCTCCCTTCACCAACACAGCTTCGGTTTTTGCTGCCGCCAGTTTGAGCTCGTTTTTCCTCATCCATTCACCAATGTCCCTTAGGGATTCATTTACCCTCTCAATCAACTTCTCCCTACTATATGCCGTAGCAATAACGGCCAGATCATCGGCGTAAGCTACCGTGTAGCAGTCCACTGGTAATACCAGCCTTAGAACACCGTCGTACAGGACGTTCCACAAGGTGGGCCCAAGGACCGACCCCTGTGGGACGCCCTGCGACATGTTCATACAGACCGGTCCCGCCTTTATTTGCCTGTCCCCAAGGTAAGTATCAATTATCCTGATTAGGTATTGTCCCACTCCGGCTTTCCTTAAATTTTCCAGGATCCTGCTCCACGTGGCGGTGTTGAAAGCATTCTTTATGTCTAGCAGGATCAACGCTGCCCATTTGTGCTCCCCTGCATTCACCTTCTCCACAACGTACTCCACCGCGTCTATTGCGGATTTCCCTTTTCTGAACCCAAACTGGGTCTCGCTGATGAAGTTCTTCTGGTCCAGTTCCATCTCTAATCTGCTCTTGATAAGGTGTTCGTACAGCTTCCCAACCACGCTTATAAGACATATCGGTCTATAGGTATTCGGAGCTCCATGCGAGCGACTATCCTTCGGGATCAACACGACGTGTGCGGATTTCCATATTCGAGGGAAATTCTGCGCCTCCAACAGCTTATTAAACATACTTAGTATGACATCCGGTTTATGTTTTATCGCTTCCTTTAGAGTTTCTACCTCGATACGATCCGGCCCCGGGGCTTTCCCATTTTTTAATTTCTTGGCTGCTTCCAACAATTCGTCCAGGGTAAATAAGCTAACCTTCTGTGCCATGCTTATCTTTCGCCTTCGATCTACCTTCTTTGGGAATAGTTCCTTAATAACTCGTCTTTTCTCTTCCGTGTGTAAGGTGTAATTAGCCGCTGCTGTTTTAATTTGCTTCGTTACTATCCTATACCCTTGTCCCCAGATGTCATCCTCCAGCTGCTCGCACAGGGTCTTCCAGTGGTTTCTTTTTGACGATCCCATTGCCTTTCTGTAATCGCTTTTAGCCTCCCTGTATATTCTTGCTTTTTCCTCCACATCGCCTGAATCCCTTCTCCTGACCCTAAGCATTTCCCTACGTGCGCGGTTACATGTCGCCCTTTTCTCCTCAATATCGGTATTCCACCAGTACGGCTGTATTCGGTTATACGCTCTTTTGTCCCTCGTTATAGCTAGGTCCTGCGCGTTTTTAATTGCCCTAACGATTTCCTCTGCGTTCGTCTCGTGAGTATCCATGATAAGCTCCAAATATTCCCCGAATTCTTCTTTATTTAATATTGCCTTTCCCATCCAGACCATGTTTTTCCCTTTTTTGATGTCTATTTCTAGCTCGATATACTTATGAAGACTGAACGATTCCTCATCGTTTACCTTCCACTGAGTAACCTTTTTTATAAGTTTATCTGATACTAATGTGATGTCTATGTGCGATTTAGTTTTCCCTCTCTCAAATGTCGCCGTCCCGTCGTTCAAGCATGTCAAATTCAGAGCCTCCATACACGTTGTTAAATACGTTCCTCTTCTGTCGTTTTTGTTGCTTCCCCATTGAACTGATTTGGAGTTAAAATCCCCTAATACCACAACGTTCTTTTCATTCCCTCTTATGTCGTTCATGAGCTCATCAATATATGCGGTGAAGTCCTGGAAGTTTATATTCGGAGAAATATAGCAGTTATAGACGACGATATTTTGTAAATTCAACTTTACATATCCTACTTTTGCCTGGTGAGATATTATACCCACATTTTTGTTTAGGCAATATATTGCCACGTCCTCGTTCCTATCCCTTATTAACCCCTTGTTCCTGGTTATTTTTTTATTCGGTTCCTGTGTAAATATGATGTCTGCCCCTACCCTAGCGGCCATAGCCTCGGCCGCATCATGCGCTGCTTTCGCGCGCCCCACGTTAATTATTAGAAACTTCACTTTGGATGGATCGTCGGTACCCGGTCTCACTTAGGCCTCTTTCCCTTCGTATCCTATCCCTCCTTTCAAATACTTCCTTCCTCATTTTCGGGCAGTTCATAGAGTGCATGCTGTGCCCTGACTGCTCGCACGACGGGCAGTACGGGTCGTTTTTGCACTCTTTCTGCCGATGCCCTTCCTTGCTGCATCTCAGACAGCAGTTCTTCCTTTCAGGTCCGGTGCAGTCTGTGGACTTATGCCCTATTTCCCAGCACTTGTAACATTTATTGCCCTCCGTCCGCGCCATTATTCGACAATTCGTCCAGCCGATCTTAATATTTGATCCCAATTTAATTCTTCCTTCTTTACCAACCCTTAGTGTTGCATTCTGAGTTGAACGGTACCCTGGTCTTAGGTCCGATAATGAGAATGTATCTTTCCCTATTTGTTCCTCTAACGCCTCCATTACGTCGTCCTTCGTTGCAGTCTTCTCGATATCCCTTATGTGTAAAATATCCCACCTTCTTGGGTCATTATTTTTTACTTCTGCTCCAGTCTTCTCTTTTATTTCGTTCTTTAACTTGTCTCCATCTCCCCTCTTCACCTTAAATATCACATCTCCCTTTTTTGTCTCATGAATCGCCCTGATGTCCACGTTAATTTCTTTTACATTAACCTTGTTTTTAATATCCTTGACCATGTCCGCAAAAGTTTCCTTGGTATTCTTAATTAGAATTTCCTCGAACTTCCTCTCCCTTGTTTGGTACTTTCTCCCCGTCTCTGAGTGGGCCAAGTTGGGTACCCTACATTCGATTTCACAGCTCAGTTTATTAAAAGCACATTCCAACAGTTTCCTACTTATTGTTCTATCCACTCCTTCTGCGCAAGCAAAGATCAATTTTTTCGATCCCTCCTTTTCCATAATATCCCGAAGTTCCGCAAACCTCTCATACAGATCTCTTTGGGCAGCTACTTTATCATCCGCGTTTGTTCTACACGGTATCATGAACACTCGTTTCGTTGCCTCTAGCACCTCGTTATCACTGGTCGTAGTTTTCGTATGTATTACCTGATATTTTATTTTCTTATCCTCCTCTCCTAGACTTTCCCAGGCCTCCGAATACCAATTCTTTACCATTTTTCCCAGTCCATTTTCCTTATTCCTGGAGTCAATAACGACGGCCAAGTCCCAACCCTTGTCGGCTTTAATCGGGTAATCGACGATCTCTTTAGTTTTCCCGTACGCTTCCTCTGGCCATATCTGGTCCAAAAGTGCTTCAGCATCCTCATATCCTTGGACATTTACGATCGCATCCGAAACGCTAATCGTTCCAGTTGTGACCTGTGTCCCAATTTCTTTTACCTCTACTTTTATATCGTCAGTCTGTACCGCAATTTCTTTTGTATTTGCCCTCCTGATTTGAGTTTGCTGTTGCACTTTTGCACTGTTCCTTTTATGTTCTTCTACTTCCTTCATTAGCCTCTCCGAGTATCTCCCCAACTCAATTGTAGCATCCCTTATGTCCGTTCGAGTATTGGTACTTTTTGTAACTAATTCTTTCAGTTTCTTCGTCAATTTTAATACTCTCTCAATTTCTTTATAGAGTCTTTGTTGGTCTACTGCATCATCTGTGAAATTAAGCTCCCTCGTTATATTCTCTTCCGTTTTCCTGCGCTTATTTTTTTGGCCTGGCTCTCTCTCTTCGACTATGGTCAGGTCACATGCATCTGCCGAGTCACTTCCAAACAAGTCCGATCCAGACGACTCGCTACCTCTCCTTCCTTCAGGAGTGTAGAAAATCTCTGTTCCCTCTTCGGTCATTTTCCCCGTACTTGGAGATCTGTGTAAGGCGCTTCGCCTAATGCTGATATCCTGCGACATCCACGATTGACTTGATCCCTCATCTTCGGTCATTGTACTAACCCCCCTTTCCCTTATTACTTTTTTAGGTTCATTTCTTTTCATGCTTCGTCCCACGAGTAGCTAGGGAATTTCACCGTCCACCCCCGCAGAGCCCCGCATGCGGAGGTAAGGCTGCTCTACTCCGGGAGGTCGCCAGGTATCCCGGAGGCTCCGTTCGAGACCAACTAACGCATGGCCATTCACCCTTCGGCACGGGTCGCTTGACACCTTGGGTTGCGGCCCACTAATTCCAGTTTTTTTTTTTTTCAGGCGCCGGAAGCTCGCCATAACCCTTCTCCGTTGGCTACGAGACGTACTTCACAGCACGCCGCGCATTACCAGGGACCACCACGAGGAGGTGGAGATAGGATTTGCCGGTTCGTCCACACAGGACTGCGGGCTCAGCGTTTTATTGCACGGTAAGTATGGGCACCCTACCGCACCCACTGAGACCCACTGGGTCATCCCAGACCCAAAACCCGGCCATTTGGTCCCCACCCTACCCTACCCTACCCTACCCTACCCTACCCTACCCTACCCTACCCTACCCTACCCTACCCTACCCTACCCTACCCTACCCTACCCTACCCTACCCTACCCTACCCTACCCTACCCTTTTTTTTTTTTTTTTTTTTTTTTTTTTTTTTTTTTTTTTTTTTGGGCAGAGGAGAAAATGCGTTTACGCACACCCCCGCGGTTGGTCGGCGGGGGTAGTGTGGGACTCAAAGGTTGCATAATACCCACTAAAAACTCCTCTGCCTCCCCTTCTCCTGGATATCGGTACCGCCGTTTTCCGGCTTTCGTCGATATCCAGGTGGGTTGTCTTCTCTATATGTCTATATATATATGATCTTCTCCATTCCTTTCTATTTCTTCTCTCCTTCTTTCTTCTTGTTCCTTCTCTTCCAAAATGCCTTTTATGTACTCTGCAATCTTGTTGTAGTGCTCTTCATTTTTGCTCATAATCTCGATGATATTTTCCGGATATATTCTCTCGTTTAAGTCACATTGTAGGGCTTCTTTTTTAACACGAAATCGGGGGCAGTCGAAAACCGCATGTTGGACTGTATCCACTTCTTCGCAGAAGTTGCAACAGTCGTCAGCGGTCCTGCCAATCCGTTTCGTGTACGACTTGAACGGTCCATGTCCAGTCAGGAACTGTGTGACATAGAAGTTTGTTCTTCTAAACTTGCAGTTTATCCATTTTTCTAGGTTTGGGATAAGGCGTTTTGTCCACTGCGCGTTACCTGTATTTTCGTCCCACTTTGTCTGCCATCTGAGGATGCTAGCTTTTCTGGCATTGTCTTTTTGAGATTTCTCTCTCCATCCATTCGTGTGGATCTCTTCCCTTTCGAGTATTAGCAGATCAATAGGTAGGATACCAGTTATGACCGCTAACGCTTCCTCAGACGCGGTTTTGTAGGAGCTCGCTATTCTTAGCTGGATTCTTCTTTGAGTTCTACACAGCATGTTTTTATAACGTTTCATGTGAAGGACCTTGGACCAAACCGGTGCACCATACAGCAGGATGGAGTGAACCACCTCTCCCAGTACTTGCCTTTTCAAGCTATCTGGACCACTGTTGTTCCTCATTAATTTAGCCAGAGTCGTTATTTTTTCTTCAGCTTTTTCGCAGGTCTTTTTAACGTGTACCGTGAAACTTCTGTTGTGGTCTAAGTATATGCCTAAATATTTTAATGATGTTGAGGGAACAATTACGTGAGGACCTATCTGGAACTTGATCTCTTCCCGTATTCTTCTTTGGTTCGTGCCTTTCAGTATGACCGCTTCCGTCTTGTGGTGTGCCAATTTCAAACCGTTCTTCACAATCCATTCGTTTATCCGTAATACCGATTCATTGATCCTAAATTCCAGTTCTTCCCGATTCCTTGCCTGAGCCAGCACCGCTAGGTCGTCTGCAAAAGCCACGCTGGTACAGTTTTCAGCTAGTTCTACTTTCAGCACTGGATCGTACAGCAGATTCCATAACGTTGGACCTAAGACGGATCCCTGTGGGACGCCTGCGGTCATCTCCAGTGTATCATTCCTGTCGATTTTAATCCGCCTATTTGTAAAATAATCCCTGATTATCGATACGATGTATTTATCCACATTCCTGTCTTCTAGAGCCTTTATGATTATGCTCCATTTCGCAGAATTGAACGCATTCTCAATGTCGAGGGTAACCAAAGCTACCCATTTAAATTCGGATGATTCCACCTGGTTCATCACCCACTGCACCGCTTGCACCGTCGATTTTCCCTTTCGAAAGCCAAACTGTCTATCCGATAGTCCTTCCTCTCCAAGTGAGGCTTCTAGCCTGTTTTTTATAAGTCCTTCATATAATTTCCCAAGGACATCCAATAGACAGATTGGCCTAAACGATTTGGGCGAATCTCCGGGCATCTTCTGCTTTTGTATCAGGACTAGCTTCGCGATTTTCCATTGCTCTGGAAATTTCTGCTCCGTGATCAGCTGGTTCATCACATCTAGTATCAATTCCGGTTTAGTATTGATCGTTGTTTTTACTATGTCGGGCGGTATTCCGTCGGGTCCTGGTGCCTTCTTCGTTTTTATTCTCTTCGCTACGTCAACTAGCTCTTCTTTGGAGAAAAGGGGAACATTTCTTACTTTCTCTATGCTAGGCAGAACATCCGTTGTCCTTGGGAACAAGTGTTTCGCAATTTCCATTTTCCGATCTGGTGATAGAGTGTATGGCAATGTGGATCCTAGATTTTTTACCGCTATTGCGTAACCCTGCCCCCATATGTCGTCGTTGAGATCCTCCATTAGTTTTTCCCAGCTTTTTCTTTGACTTAAATTTATCATCTTCTTTAGTTTTTTCCTTTCGTCCTTCAGCTGTTCGCTCCACCCGTTTATGACCGATATGTTGCCATGCGTTCTTGTTCTCGTTAGCTTTCTCCGCAGGTTAAGGCATTTTTGTTTTTGTTGTTGGATTTCTAGTGTCCACCAGTACGGTATTTTCCTGCTTGGGTCTCTATTTTTGATGATCGATTTTCGTAGTTCCCTTTTTATTGTCGATATTAACTGGTCCGTGTTGTCGCATTTGTCGATCTGTTCCATTCCTTTCACGTATTTCTTGATGTCGTATGTGTTTCTTGTATTCTCTCCGCTCGGTGTGCCCATAGTTGTATCATCAATTTCGAAGTATATGTGCTTGTGATTCGTGAAAGTCTCCTCGTCGAGTGTCTGCCAGTTCTTAATGGTTTTCATGATGTTCAGCGTAGCACATGTGACATCAATGTGACTTTCTGACGATCCCCTCTGGAACGTGACCGCTCCCGAGTTAACCGCCTCCATGTTCAGTGTCGCCATCCATTCCATCCATATACTTCCTCTCGCGTCCGTTTGCGGTGATCCCCATTTAACAGATTTGCTGTTTATGTCTCCTGCTACAATAAACCTCTTATATTGACTACATACCCTCATAATTCTTTCTACTACGTTCTCATATGTTTCTACCGTTATGTTTGGTCTTATATAGCAGCATGCTATGCTGATTTTCTTAAATTTTACGATGATAAAGCTGTTTTCTTTGTATATACGTTCGATACCGCAGTTTTTATTCCTAATATACACTGCTACTTCGCTTTTGTTATCTGTTATCCAACCCGCTTTTTTTGCTATTGTGACATTTGGCTCCGATACAATTATTAAATCTATGTTCTTTCTTGCAGCGATTTCCTGGACTAGGTCGTGTGCTGCTTTGGATCGACCTAGGTTGGTTTGCAGTACTCTCATTATTCGCTCTTAGGATTGGCGCTGCCGCCCGATTCCTCCTGTCCGAGTTCCATCAGTGGTGCGTATACATTGCTCGTTTCTACTACTGCCTGGTAAACTGTATCCTTTTCCTTCGTCGCTTCTTCGTCAGCCGTGCTAACTTGGGACCTATACGATGTACTCCTTCTATATTTTTTCCTTGCTTCTGTTAAAGCTTCTCTGTACTTTTCGCACTGCGTAGTTCCGAAGTTATGCTCATCCGTTTGACAGAGAGCACATGCTGTCTTTTCGCACTTTCTGGCATTGTGCTCTTCACTGCCACATTTAAAGCACTGTTTGCTCCTGTCTATTCCTTGACAATCCTTAACCCCATGCTCGTAGGACCAGCACCTCGTGCATCTCCTAACCGCAACTTTCTTCTCCATCCTGCATCTTACAACGCCTATTTGGATGTACTCGCTTTCTAGCAGTTTCTGGGCTCTTTCTTTCTCTACCGTGATTGTTATTGCTTGTGTTTTACCAGCATTTGGTCTCAGTTCACTCGCTTTGTCTATGTCCTCTTTCCAACCTATCACTTTGCCTATTTCCTCGATAACCTCTTGTCTGGTTATGTTAGCGTCCATACCCCTAATGTGTATCGTCTCCAGTTTGCCAGCAGTTCTTCTAATTTTTAGTTCGCCGTTTGTTTTTATAATGTCCTGTAACTTGTTGATTGCCCTTTCGTCCTTGTCGGTGGTAAGTATCAATTTCCCTTCCTTGCTGCTCTTTAGGCTCCTGACGGATTTGCTTGCCGGGTCCGTTTTTATAAGGTTTTTGACTTTGTTCAAAACGTCCTTGTATGTCGTGTTGTCGCTATCCACTATTAATGCATAAGTGTTTCGTTGTCTACCTGTCATATTTCTCCCATCTGTTTGTCCCGTGTTCGTGTAAATTCGAATTTTTGTCTTTGCGCCGTGATATATCCACTCCGTTAGTTTTCTTAGTGTTTCCAGGCTCACCCCTCTAATTTTATGTAAGGCCACCGTTTCGTCGTCTTTTGTTTCTTCCAGTAGCTGCTTGAATTTTACTTCCAGATCTTCTAGTGTTCCTTCGAGATTGACTCTGATAATTTTCTTCTTAACCATTTCCTTTTTATTGTCTTTCGATCTTATTTTAGTATATTGTTCTATTACATCTATTTCGTCTTCCATCTCCTCTAGTTCCGGGTATCTTGCCTTAAATATTTTCTGTATCCCTTTTTCCATTTCAATATCGTCTTTTTCGACTAGGACCACTTTCGTCATTGGATCGTTACTTGCCGCTGGGTTACCTACGATTATCTCTGTCTTCTTGAATAACTCCTCTTTCCATGGGTCGTCCATTACTTTCCTGAATTCCTCGAGGCTGTCTATCTCCCCCAGCGAAAATATTGTTTGCCCTATTTTAAATGGCGGAGTTTGTGTTTCGGCATCTTTCGTGTTTCTTATGTCCGTTGTGATACTTTGGCATGTTTGTGTATCTACCTCGTATGTGATTTTTTCTATAGGTTCATATTTGTTTTTTTCCAGCCATTCCTTTATAGACACCCTTTTAAAAACTTCTGTATTCCTTGATAGAGCCTGGATTTGTTCTTTCATCTCTCTCAATGTATTAGGGTGATCATCAACGAGTTTCCTTAGTTTAGTGACCTGTCTTAGTGTTGAATCGATTGCTTCCAGTAAGGTATACGCTTCCGTAGACATTGTCTTTTTATAGGCTCCCATGTGTTCGTCGCATCCTTTCCTTTTCCTTTGTGCTCCTTCCAGTGAAAGACTTCGTCTAAATGCTCCCGTGATCAACCGTTGTTCTAATCGTTCTTTGCTTTTGTTTTCAGATGTTCCAGCACCAACATGTTTCTTAGCAGTAGCAGTGGTCGAGTCTTCAACCTGCCTCTCCATTGAAGACTCCGAGTGGTCGCATGATGACGGTCGGGGGAGGCCCACTCTCTGACCATCCGCACCGACCGGAACTGGGGATCCGACCCCCTGTTCGGTAAGTTCCTTTTCTGTTTTCGTCCTATCCATAATAATTTATTTTTTTAAATCCATGTCCTCGCCAGTCCGTTACCAATGCTCCGTCCCTGGTTTTCTGTCAGGGTTTTCCTTCCCTTAGCCAATAGGTTCCCGTTATGGCGCCGGAAAGCTCGCCTTCACCCTTCTCCGTTGGCTACGTGACGCGCATCGTAAGATGCGGAACACGCATTACCAGGGTCCACCACGAGGAGGTGGAGAAAGGATTTGCCGGTAAGTCTTTTCAAGGCTATCTCAACAGTCCTTTTCAGGACTATCTCGACAGTCCTTTTCAGGACTATCTCAATAGTCCTTCTCAGGACTATCTCAACAGCCTTTTCGAGACTATGGGCCGCATATGGGCGCCTTTGGGCGTTACTCAAAGTTTTAATGCGTCCCGGACATTGGCAATCCGGAACACCTCTGAGACCCAGGTACCAGCCATTCGGACCCCACCCTACCCTACCCTACCCTACCCTACCCTACCCTACCCTACCCTACCCTACCCTACCCTACCCTACCCTACCCTACCCTACCCTACCCTACCCTACCCTACCCTACCCTACCCTACCCTACCCTACCCTACCCTACCCTACCCTACCCTACCCTACCCTACCCTACCCTACCCTACCCTACCCTACCCTACCCTACCCTACCCTACCCTACCCTACCCTACCCTACCCTACCCTACCCTACCCTACCCTACCCTACCCTACCCTACCCTACCCTACCCTACCCTACCCTACCCTACCCTACCCTACCCTACCCTACCCTACCCTACCCTACCCTACCCTACCCTACCCTACCCTACCCTACCCTACCCTACCCTACCCTACCCTACCCTACCCTACCCTACCCTACCCTACCCTACCCTACCCTACCCTACCCTACCCTACCCTACCCTACCCTACCCTAGTGATATATCACTAGATTCTTGAGATTTATCACTAGAATCTGGTGATCACTAAAATCTGATGATCACTAGATTCTGGTGATATATCACTAGATTCTGGTGATTTATTACTAGATTCTAGTGATTTATCACTAGATTCTGGTGATATATCACTAGATTCTAGTGATTTATTACTAAATTCTGGTTATTTATCACTAGATTCTGGTGATATATCACTAGATTCTAGTAATTTATTACTAAATTCTGGTTATTTATCACTAGATTCTGGTGATCACAAGATTCTGGTGACCACTAGATTCTGGTGATATACCACTAGATTCTAGTGATTTATTACTAAATTCTGGTGATTTATCACTAGATTCTGGTGATTTATCACTAGATTCTGGTGATTTATCACTAGATTCTGGTGATATATCACTAGATTCTAGTGACATATCACTAGATTCTGGTGATTTATGACTAGATTCTGATGACATATCACTAGATTCTGGTGATTTATGACTAGATTCCGATGATATATCACTTGATTCTGGTGATTTATTACTAGATTCTGGTGGTTTATTACTAGATTCTGGTGATTTATCACTAGATTCTGGTGATTTATCACTAAATTCTGGTTATTTATCAATAGATTCTGGTGATTTATCACTAGATTCTGGTTATTTATCACTAGATTCTGGTTATTTATCACTAGATTCTGGTTATTTATCACTAGATTCTGGTGACATATTATTAGATTCTGGTGATTTATTACTAGATTCTGGTGATATATCACTAGATTCTGGTGATATATTACTAGATTCTGGTGATTTATTACTAGATTCTGGTGATATATTACTAGATTCTGGTGATATATCACTAGATTCTGGTGATATATCACTAGATTCTGGTGATTTATTACTAGATTCTGGTGATATATTACTAGATCCTGGTTATTTATCACTAGATTCTGGTGACATATTACTAGATTCTGGTGATTTATTACTAGATTCTGGTGATATATCACTAGATTCTGGTGATATATTACTAGATTCTGGTGATTTATTACTAGATTCTGGTGATATATTACTAGATTCTGGTGATTTATTACTAGATTCTGGTGATTTATTACTAGATTCTGGTAATATATCACTAGATTCTGGTGATTTATTACTAGATTCTGGTGATATATTACTAGATTCTGGTGATATATCACTAGATTCTGGTGATTTATTACTAGATTCTGGTGGTTTATTACTAGATTCTGGTGATTTATTACTAGATTCTAGTGATATATCACTAGATTCTGGTGATATATTACTAGATTCTGTACTAGTACAGAACGATTTAGAACTCTTCAAAAGTATCCTGTTTAGTTTTAGAACTAATCTGAATTGTACAGAACGATTTAGAACTTTTCAAAAGTATCCTGTTTAATTTTTGAACTAATCTAAATTGTACAGAACGATTTAGAACTCTTCAAAAGTATCCTGTTTAATTTTAGAACTAATCTGAATTGTACAGAACGATTTAGAACTCTTTAAAAGTATCCTGTTTAGTTTTAGAACTATTCTAAATTGTACAGAACGATTTAGAACTCTTCAAAAGTATCCTGTTTAGTTTTAGAACTAATCTGAATTGTACAGAACGATTTAGAACTCTTCAAAAGTATCCTGTTTAGTTTTAGAACTAATATGAATTGTACAGAACGATTTAGAACTTTTCAAAAGTATCCTGTTTAATTTTAGAACTCATCTGAATTGTACAGAACGATTTAGAACTCTTCAAAAGTATCCTGTTTAATTTTAGAACTAATCTGAATTGTACAGAACGATTTAGAACTTTTCAAAAGTATCCTGTTTAATTTTAGAACTCATCTGAATTGTACAGAACGACTTAGAACTCTTCAAAAGTATCCTGTTTAATTTTTGAACTAATCTAAATTGTACAGAACGATTTAGAACTCTTCAAAAGTATCCTGTTTAATTTTAGAACTAATCTTAATTGTACAGAACGATTTAGAACTCTTCAAAAGTATCCTGTTTAGTTTTAGAACTAATCTGAATTGTACAGAACGATTTAGAACTCTTCAAAAGTATCCTGTTTAATTTTAGAACTAATGAAAATTGTATAGAACGATTTAGAACTTTTCAAAAGTATCCTGTTTAGTTTTAGAACTATTCTGAAGTGTACAGAATAATTTAGAACTCTTCAAAAGTATCTTGTTTAATTTTAGAACTAATCTAAATTGTACAGAACGATTTAGAACTCTTCAAAAGTATCCTGTTTAGTTTTAGAACTATTCTGAAGTGTACAGAATAATTTAGAACTCTTCAAAAGTATCTTGTTTAATTTTAGAACTAATCTAAATTGTACAGAACGATTTAGAACTCTTCAAAAGTATCCGGTTTAATTTTAGAACTAATCTAAATTGTACAGAACGATTTAGAACTCTTCAAAAGTATCCTGTTTAATTTTAGAACTAATCTAATTTGTACAGAACGATTTAGAACTCTTCAAAAGTATCCTGTTTAATTTTAGAACTCATCTGAATTGTACAGAACGATTTTGAACTCTTCAAAAGAATCCTGTTTAATTTTAGAACTAATCTGAATTGTACAGAACGATTTAGAACTTTTCAAAAGTATCCTGTTTAATTTTAGAACTCATCTGAATTGTACAGAACGACTTAGAACTCTTCAAAAGTATCCTGTTTAATTTTTGAACTAATCTAAATTGTACAGAACGATTTAGAACTCTTCAAAAGTATCCTGTTTAATTTTAGAACTAATCTTAATTGTACAGAACGATTTAGAACTCTTCAAAAGTATCCTGTTTAGTTTTAGAACTAATCTGAATTGTACAGAACGATTTAGAACTCTTCAAAAGTATCCTGTTTAGTTTTAGAACTAATATGAATTGTACAGAACGATTTAGAACTTTTCAAAAGTATACTGTTTAATTTTAGAACTCATCTGAATTGTACAGAACGATTTTGAACTCTTCAAAAGTATCCTGTTTAATTATGGAACTAATCTGAATTGTACAGAACGATTTAGAACTTTTCAAAAGTATCCTGTTTAATTTTAGAACTCATCTGAATTGTACAGAACGATTTTGAACTCTTCAAAAGTATCCTGTTTAATTTTAGAACTAATCTGAATTGTACAGAACGATTTAGAACTTTTCAAAAGTATCCTGTTTAATTTTAGAACTCATCTGAATTGTACAGAACGACTTAGAACTCTTCAAAAGTATCCTGTTTAATTTTTGAACTAATCTAAATTGTACAGAACGATTTAGAACTCTTCAAAAGTATCCTGTTTAATTTTAGAACTAATCTTAATTGTACAGAACGATTTAGAACTCTTCAAAAGTATCCTGTTTAGTTTTAGAACTAATCTGAATTGTACAGAACGATTTAGAACTCTTCAAAAGTATCCTGTTTAGTTTTAGAACTAATATGAATTGTACAGAACGATTTAGAACTTTTCAAAAGTATACTGTTTAATTTTAGAACTCATCTGAATTGTACAGAACGATTTTGAACTCTTCAAAAGTATCCTGTTTAATTATGGAACTAATCTGAATTGTACAGAACGATTTAGAACTCTTCAAAAGTATCCTGTTTAGTTTTAGAACTAATATGAATTGTACAGAACGATTTAGAACTTTTCAAAAGTATCCTGTTTAATTTTAGAACTCATCTGAATTGTACAGAACGATTTTGAACTCTTCAAAAGTATCCTGTTTAATTTTAGAACTAATCTGAATTGTACAGAACGATTTAGAACTTTTCAAAAGTATCCTGTTTAATTTTAGAACTCATCTGAATTGTACAGAACGACTTAGAACTCTTCAAAAGTATCCTGTTTAATTTTAGAACTAATCTAAATTGTACAGAATGATTTAGACCTCTTCAAAAGTATCCTGTTTAATTTTAGAACAAATCTAAATTGTACAGAATGTTTTAGAACTCTTCAAAAGTATCCTGTTTAATTTTAGATCTAATCTAAATTGTACAGAACGATTTAGAACTCTTCAAAAGTATCCTGTTTAATTTTAGAACTAATCTAAATTGTACAGAATGATTTAGAACTCTTCAAAACTATCCTGTTTAATTTTTGAACTAATCTAAATTGTACAGAACGATTTAGAACTCTTCAAAAGTATCCTGTTTAATTTTAGAACTAATCTTAATTGTACAGAACGATTTAGAACTCTTCAAAAGTATCCTGTTTAGTTTTAGAACTAATCTGAATTGTACAGAACGATTTAGAACTCTTCAAAAGTATCCTGTTTAATTTTAGAACTAATGAAAATTGTATAGAACGATTTAGAACTTTTCAAAAGTATCCTGTTTAGTTTTAGAACTATTCTGAAGTGTACAGAATAATTTAGAACTCTTCAAAAGTATCTTGTTTAATTTTAGAACTAATCTAAATTGTACAGAACGATTTAGAACTCTTCAAAAGTATCCTGTTTAGTTTTAGAACTATTCTGAAGTGTACAGAATAATTTAGAACTCTTCAAAAGTATCTTGTTTAATTTTAGAACTAATCTAAATTGTACAGAACGATTTAGAACTCTTCAAAAGTATCCGGTTTAATTTTAGAACTAATCTAAATTGTACAGAACGATTTAGAACTCTTCAAAAGTATCCTGTTTAATTTTAGAACTAATCTAATTTGTACAGAACGATTTAGAACTCTTCAAAAGTATCCTGTTTAATTTTAGAACTCATCTGAATTGTACAGAACGATTTTGAACTCTTCAAAAGAATCCTGTTTAATTTTAGAACTAATCTGAATTGTACAGAACGATTTAGAACTTTTCAAAAGTATCCTGTTTAATTTTAGAACTCATCTGAATTGTACAGAACGACTTAGAACTCTTCAAAAGTATCCTGTTTAATTTTTGAACTAATCTAAATTGTACAGAACGATTTAGAACTCTTCAAAAGTATCCTGTTTAATTTTAGAACTAATCTTAATTGTACAGAACGATTTAGAACTCTTCAAAAGTATCCTGTTTAGTTTTAGAACTAATCTGAATTGTACAGAACGATTTAGAACTCTTCAAAAGTATCCTGTTTAGTTTTAGAACTAATATGAATTGTACAGAACGATTTAGAACTTTTCAAAAGTATACTGTTTAATTTTAGAACTCATCTGAATTGTACAGAACGATTTTGAACTCTTCAAAAGTATCCTGTTTAATTATGGAACTAATCTGAATTGTACAGAACGATTTAGAACTTTTCAAAAGTATCCTGTTTAATTTTAGAACTCATCTGAATTGTACAGAACGATTTTGAACTCTTCAAAAGTATCCTGTTTAATTTTAGAACTAATCTGAATTGTACAGAACGATTTAGAACTTTTCAAAAGTATCCTGTTTAATTTTAGAACTCATCTGAATTGTACAGAACGACTTAGAACTCTTCAAAAGTATCCTGTTTAATTTTTGAACTAATCTAAATTGTACAGAACGATTTAGAACTCTTCAAAAGTATCCTGTTTAATTTTAGAACTAATCTTAATTGTACAGAACGATTTAGAACTCTTCAAAAGTATCCTGTTTAGTTTTAGAACTAATCTGAATTGTACAGAACGATTTAGAACTCTTCAAAAGTATCCTGTTTAGTTTTAGAACTAATATGAATTGTACAGAACGATTTAGAACTTTTCAAAAGTATACTGTTTAATTTTAGAACTCATCTGAATTGTACAGAACGATTTTGAACTCTTCAAAAGTATCCTGTTTAATTATGGAACTAATCTGAATTGTACAGAACGATTTAGAACTCTTCAAAAGTATCCTGTTTAGTTTTTAGAACTAATCTGAATTGTACAGAACGATTTAGAACTCTTCAAAAGTATCCTGTTTAGTTTTAGAACTAATATGAATTGTACAGAACGATTTAGAACTTTTCAAAAGTATCCTGTTTAATTTTAGAACTCATCTGAATTGTACAGAACGATTTAGAACTCTTCAAAAGTATCCTGTTTAATTTTAGAACTAATCTGAATTGTACAGAACGATTTAGAACTCTTTAAAAGTATCCTGTTTAGTTTTAGAACTATTCTAAATTGTACAGAATAATTTAGAACTCTTCAAAAGTATCTTGTTTAATTTTAGAACTAATCTAATTTGTACAGAACGATTTAGAACTCTTCAAAAGTATCCTGTTTAATTTTAGAACTAATCTTAATTGTACAGAACGATTTAGAACTCTTTAAAAGTATCCTGTTTAGTTTTAGAACTAATCTGAATTGTACAGAACGATTTAGAACTCTTCAAAAGTATCCTGTTTAGTTTTAGAACTAATCTGAATTGTACAGAACGATTTAGAACTTTTCAAAAGTATCCTGTTTAATTTTAGAACTCATCTGAATTGTACAGAACGATTTTGAACTCTTCAAAAGTATCCTGTTTAATTTTAGAACTAATCTGAATTGTACAGAACGATTAAGAACTTTTCAAAAGTATCCTGTTTAATTTTAGAACTCATCTGAATTGTACAGAACGACTTAGAACTCTTCAAAAGTATCCTGTTTAATTTTTGAACTAATCTAAATTGTACAGAACGATTTAGAACTCTTCAAAAGTATCCTGTTTAATTTTAGAACTAATCTTAATTGTACAGAACGATTTAGAACTCTTCAAAAGTATCCTGTTTAGTTTTAGAACTAATCTGAATTGTACAGAACGATTTAGAACTCTTCAAAAGTATCCTGTTTAGTTTTAGAACTAATATGAATTGTACAGAACGATTTAGAACTTTTCAAAAGTATACTGTTTAATTTTAGAACTCATCTGAATTGTACAGAACGATTTTGAACTCTTCAAAAGTATCCTGTTTAATTATGGAACTAATCTGAATTGTACAGAACGATTTAGAACTTTTCAAAAGTATCCTGTTTAATTTTAGAACTCATCTGAATTGTACAGAACGATTTTGAACTCTTCAAAAGTATCCTGTTTAATTTTAGAACTAATCTGAATTGTACAGAACGATTTAGAACTTTTCAAAAGTATCCTGTTTAATTTTAGAACTCATCTGAATTGTACAGAACGACTTAGAACTCTTCAAAAGTATCCTGTTTAATTTTTGAACTAATCTAAATTGTACAGAACGATTTAGAACTCTTCAAAAGTATCCTGTTTAATTTTAGAACTAATCTTAATTGTACAGAACGATTTAGAACTCTTCAAAAGTATCCTGTTTAGTTTTAGAACTAATCTGAATTGTACAGAACGATTTAGAACTCTTCAAAAGTATCCTGTTTAGTTTTAGAACTAATATGAATTGTACAGAACGATTTAGAACTTTTCAAAAGTATACTGTTTAATTTTAGAACTCATCTGAATTGTACAGAACGATTTTGAACTCTTCAAAAGTATCCTGTTTAATTATGGAACTAATCTGAATTGTACAGAACGATTTAGAACTTTTCAAAAGTATCCTGTTTAATTTTTGAACTAATCTAAATTGTACAGAACGATTTAGAACTCTTCAAAAGTATCCTGTTTAATTTTAGAACTAATCTGAATTGTACAGAACGATTTAGAACTCTTTAAAAGTATCCTGTTTAGTTTTAGAACTATTCTAAATTGTACAGAATAATTTAGAACTCTTCAAAAGTATCTTGTTTAATTTTAGAACTAATCTAATTTGTACAGAACGATTTAGAACTCTTCAAAAGTATCCTGTTTAATTTTAGAACTAATCTTAATTGTACAGAACGATTTAGAACTCTTCAAAAGTATCCTGTTTAGTTTTAGAACTAATCTGAATTGTACAGAACGATTTAGAACTCTTCAAAAGTATCCTGTTTAGTTTTAGAACTAATATGAATTGTACAGAACGATTTAGAACTTTTCAAAAGTATCCTGTTTAATTTTAGAACTCATCTGAATTGTACAGAACGATTTTGAACTCTTCAAAAGTATCCTGTTTAATTTTAGAACTAATCTGAATTGTACAGAACGATTTAGAACTTTTCAAAAGTATCCTGTTTAATTTTAGAACTCATCTGAATTGTACAGAACGACTTAGAACTCTTCAAAAGTATCCTGTTTAATTTTTGAACTAATCTAAATTGTACAGAACGATTTAGAACTCTTCAAAAGTATCCTGTTTAATTTTAGAACTAATCTTAATTGTACAGAACGATTTAGAACTCTTCAAAAGTATCCTGTTTAGTTTTAGAACTAATCTGAATTGTACAGAACGATTTAGAACTCTTCAAAAGTATCCTGTTTAATTTTAGAACTAATGAAAATTGTATAGAACGATTTAGAACTTTTCAAAAGTATCCTGTTTAGTTTTAGAACTATTCTGAAGTGTACAGAATAATTTAGAACTCTTCAAAAGTATCTTGTTTAATTTTAGAACTAATCTAAATTGTACAGAACGATTTAGAACTCTTCAAAAGTATCCTGTTTAGTTTTAGAACTATTCTGAAGTGTACAGAATAATTTAGAACTCTTCAAAAGTATCTTGTTTAATTTTAGAACTAATCTAAATTGTACAGAACGATTTAGAACTCTTCAAAAGTATCCGGTTTAATTTTAGAACTAATCTAAATTGTACAGAACGATTTAGAACTCTTCAAAAGTATCCTGTTTAATTTTAGAACTAATCTAATTTGTACAGAACGATTTAGAACTCTTCAAAAGTATCCTGTTTAATTTTAGAACTCATCTGAATTGTACAGAACGATTTTGAACTCTTCAAAAGAATCCTGTTTAATTTTAGAACTAATCTGAATTGTACAGAACGATTTAGAACTTTTCAAAAGTATCCTGTTTAATTTTAGAACTCATCTGAATTGTACAGAACGACTTAGAACTCTTCAAAAGTATCCTGTTTAATTTTTGAACTAATCTAAATTGTACAGAACGATTTAGAACTCTTCAAAAGTATCCTGTTTAATTTTAGAACTAATCTTAATTGTACAGAACGATTTAGAACTCTTCAAAAGTATCCTGTTTAGTTTTAGAACTAATCTGAATTGTACAGAACGATTTAGAACTCTTCAAAAGTATCCTGTTTAGTTTTAGAACTAATATGAATTGTACAGAACGATTTAGAACTTTTCAAAAGTATACTGTTTAATTTTAGAACTCATCTGAATTGTACAGAACGATTTTGAACTCTTCAAAAGTATCCTGTTTAATTATGGAACTAATCTGAATTGTACAGAACGATTTAGAACTTTTCAAAAGCATCCTGTTTAATTTTAGAACTCATCTGAATTGTACAGAACGATTTTGAACTCTTCAAAAGTATCCTGTTTAATTTTAGAACTAATCTGAATTGTACAGAACGATTTAGAACTTTTCAAAAGTATCCTATTTAATTTTAGAACTCATCTGAATTGTACAGAACGACTTAGAACTCTTCAAAAGTATCCTGTTTAATTTTTGAACTAATCTAAATTGTACAGAACGATTTAGAACTCTTCAAAAGTATCCTGTTTAATTTTAGAACTAATCTTAATTGTACAGAACGATTTAGAACTCTTCAAAAGTATCCTGTTTGGTTTTAGAACTAATCTGAATTGTACAGAACGATTTAGAACTCTTCAAAAGTATCCTGTTTAGTTTTAGAACTAATATGAATTGTACAGAACGATTTAGAACTTTTCAAAAGTATACTGTTTAATTTTAGAACTCATCTGAATTGTACAGAACGATTTTGAACTCTTCAAAAGTATCCTGTTTAATTATGGAACTAATCTGAATTGTACAGAACGATTTAGAACTTTTCAAAAGTATCCTGTTTAATTTTTGAACTAATCTAAATTGTACAGAACGATTTAGAACTCTTCAAAAGTATCCTGTTTAATTTTAGAACCAATCTGAATTGTACAGAACGATTTAGAACTCTTTAAAAGTATCCTGTTTAGTTTTAGAACTATTCTAAATTGTACAGAATAATTTAGAACTCTTCAAAAGTATCTTGTTTAATTTTAGAACTAATCTAATTTGTACAGAACGATTTAGAACTCTTCAAAAGTATCCTGTTTAATTTTAGAACTAATCTTAATTGTACAGAACGATTAAGAACTCTTCAAAAGTATCCTGTTTAGTTTTAGAACTAATCTGAATTGTACAGAACGATTTAGAACTCTTCAAAAGTATCCTGTTTAGTTTTAGAACTAATATGAATTGTACAGAACGATTTAGAACTTTTCAAAAGTATCCTGTTTAATTTTAGAACTCATCTGAATTGTACAGAACGATTTTGAACTCTTCAAAAGTATCCTGTTTAATTTTAGAACTAATCTGAATTGTACAGAACGATTTAGAACTTTTCAAAAGTATCCTGTTTAATTTTAGAACTCATCTGAATTGTACAGAACGACTTAGAACTCTTCAAAAGTATCCTGTTTAATTTTTGAACTAATCTAAATTGTACAGAACGATTTAGAACTCTTCAAAAGTATCCTGTTTAATTTTAGAACTAATCTTAATTGTACAGAACGATTTAGAACTCTTCAAAAGTATCCTGTTTAGTTTTAGAACTAATCTGAATTGTACAGAACGATTTAGAACTCTTCAAAAGTATCCTGTTTAATTTTAGAACTAATGAAAATTGTATAGAACGATTTAGAACTTTTCAAAAGTATCCTGTTTAGTTTTAGAACTATTCTGAAGTGTACAGAATAATTTAGAACTCTTCAAAAGTATCTTGTTTAATTTTAGAACTAATCTAAATTGTACAGAACGATTTAGAACTCTTCAAAAGTATCCTGTTTAGTTTTAGAACTATTCTGAAGTGTACAGAATAATTTAGAACTCTTCAAAAGTATCTTGTTTAATTTTAGAACTAATCTAAATTGTACAGAACGATTTAGAACTCTTCAAAAGTATCCGGTTTAATTTTAGAACTAATCTAAATTGTACAGAACGATTTAGAACTCTTCAAAAGTATCCTGTTTAATTTTAGAACTAATCTAATTTGTACAGAACGATTTAGAACTCTTCAAAAGTATCCTGTTTAATTTTTGAACTAATCTAAATTATACAGAACGATTTAGAACTCTTCAAAAGTATCCTGTTTAATTTTAGAACTAATCTTAATTGTACAGAACGATTTAGAACTCTTCAAAAGTATCCTGTTTAGTTTTAGAACTAATCTGAATTGTACAGAACGATTTAGAACTCTTCAAAAGTATCCTGTTTAGTTTTAGAACTAATCTGAATTGTACAGAACGATTTAGAACTCTTCAAAAGTATCCTGTTTAGTTTTAGAACTATTCTAAATTGTGTAGAATAATTTAGGACTCTTCAAAAGTATCTTGTTTAATTTTAGAACTAATCTAATTTGTACAGAACGATTTAGAACTCTTCAAAAGTATCCTGTTTAGTTTTAGAACTATTCTGAAGTGTACAGAATAATTTAGAACTCTTCAAAAGTATCTTGTTTAATTTTAGAACTAATCTAAATTGTACAGAACGATTTAGAACTCTTCAAAAGTATCCTGTTTAGTTTTAGAACTATTCTGAAGTGTACAGAATAATTTAGAACTCTTCAAAAGTATCTTGTTTAATTTTAGAACTAATCTAAATTGTACAGAACGATTTAGAACTTTTCAAAAGTATCCTGTTTAATTTTAGAACTCATCTGAATTGTACAGAACGACTTAGAACTCTTCAAAAGTATCCTGTTTAATTTTTGAACTAATCTAAATTGTACAGAACGATTTAGAACTCTTCAAAAGTATCTTGTTTAATTTTAGAACTAATCTGAATTGTACAGAACGATTTAGAACTCTTCAAAAGTATCCTGTTTAGTTTTAGAACTAATCTGAATTGTACAGAACGATTTAGAACTCTTCAAAAGTATCCTGTTTAGTTTTAGAACTAATCTGAATTGTACAGAACGATTTAGAACTTTTCAAAAGTATCCTGTTTAATTTTAGAACTCATCTGAATTGTACAGAACGACTTAGAACTTTTCAAAAGTATCCTGTTTAATTTTTGAACTAATCTAAATTGTACAGAACGATTTAGAACTCTTCAAAAGTATCCTGTTTAGTTTTAGAACTAATCTGAATTGTACAGAACGATTTAGAACTCTTCAAAAGTATCCTGTTTAGTTTTAGAACTATTCTAAATTGTATAGAATAATTTAGAACTCTTCAAAAGTATCTTGTTTAATTTTAGAACTAATCTAATTTGTACAGAACGATTTAGAACTCTTCAAAAGTATCCTGTTTAATTTTTGAACTAATCTAAATTGTACAGAACGATTTAGAACTCTTCAAAAGTATCCTGTTTAATTTTAGAACTAATCTTAATTGTACAGAACGATTTAGAACTCTTCAAAAGTATCCTGTTTAGTTTTAGAACTAATCTGAATTGTACAGAACGATTTAGAACTCTTCAAAAGTATCCTGTTTAGTTTTAGAACTAATATGAATTGTACAGAACGATTTAGAACTTTTCAAAAGTATCCTGTTTAATTTTAGAACTCATCTGAATTGTACAGAACGACTTAGAACTCTTCAAAAGTATCCTGTTTAATTTTTAAACTAATCTAAATTGTACAGAACGATTTAGAACTCTTCAAAAGTATCTTGTTTAATTTTAGAACTAATCTGAATTGTACAGAACGATTTAGAACTCTTCAAAAGTATCCTGTTTAGTTTTAGAACTAATCTGAATTGTACAGAACGATTTAGAACTCTTCAAAAGTATCCTGTTTAGTTTTAGAACTAATCTGAATTGTACAGAACGATTTAGAACTTCTTAAAAGTATCCTGTTTAATTTTAGAACTCATCTGAATTGTACAGAATGACTTAGAACTTTTCAAAAGTATCCTGTTTAATTTTTGAACTAATCTAAATTGTACAGAACGATTTAGAACTCTTCAAAAGTATCCTGTTTAGTTTAAGAACTAATCTGAATTGTACAGAACGATTTTGAACTCTTCAAAACTATCCTGTTTAATTTTAGAACTAATCTGAATTGTACAGAACGATTTAGAACTCTTCAAAAGTATCTTGTTTAATTTTAGAACTAATCTAAATTGTACAGAACGATTTAGAACTCTTCAAAACTATCCTGTTTAATTTTAGAACTAATGAAAATTGTATAGAACGTTTTAGAACTCTTCAAAAGTATCCTGTTTAGTTTTAGAACTATTCTGAAGTGTACAGAATAATTTAGAACTCTTCAAAAGTATCTTGTTTAATTTTAGAACTAATCTAAATTGTACAGAACGATTTAGAACTCTTCAAAAGTATCCTGTTTCGTTTAAGAACTATTCTAAAGTGTACAGAATAATTTAGAACTCTTCAAAAGTATCTTGTTTAATTTTAGAACTAATCTAAATTGTACAGAACGATTTAGAACTCTTCAAAAGTATCTTGTTTAATTTTAGAACTAATCTAAATTGTACAGAACGATTTAGAACTCTTCAAAACTATCCTGTTTAATTTTAGAACTAATGAAAATTGTATAGAACGTTTTAGAACTCTTCAAAAGTATCCTGTTTAGTTTTAGAACTATTCTGAAGTGTACAGAATAATTTAGAACTCTTCAAAAGTATCTTGTTTAATTTTAGAACTAATCTAAATTGTACAGAACGATTTAGAACTCTTCAAAAGTATCCTGTTTAGTTTTAGAACTATTCTGAAGTGTACAGAATAATTTAGAACTCTTCAAAAGTATCTTGTTTAATTTTAGAACTAATCTAAATTGTACAGAACGATTTAGAACTCTTCAAAAGTATCCTGTTTAATTTTAGAACTAATCTAAATTGTACAGAACGATTTAGAACTCTTCAAAAGTATCCTGTTTAATTTTAGAACTAATCTAATTTGTACAGAACGATTTAGAACTCTTCAAAAGTATCCTGTTTAATTTTTAAACTAATCTAAATTGTACAGAACGATTTAGAACTCTTCAAAAGTATCCTGTTTAATTTTAGAACTAATCTTAATTGTACAGAACGATTTCGAACTCTTCAAAAGTATCCTGTTTAGTTTTAGAACTAATCTGAATTGTACAGAACGATTTAGAACTCTTCAAAAGTATCCTGTTTAGTTTTAGAACTATTCTAAATTGTACAGAATAATTTAGAACTCTTCAAAAGTATCTTGTTTAATTTTAGAACTAATCTAATTTGTACAGAACGATTTAGAACTCTTCAAAAGTATCCTGTTTAATTTTTGAACTAATCTAAATTGTACAGAACGATTTAGAACTCTTCAAAAGTATCCTGTTTAATTTTAGAACTAATCTTAATTGTACAGAACGATTTAGAACTCTTCAAAAGTATCCTGTTTAGTTTTAGAACTAATATGAATTGTACAGAACGATTTAGAACTTTTCAAAAGTATCCTGTTTAATTTTAGAACTCATCTGAATTGTACAGAACGACTTAGAACTCTTCAAAAGTATCCTGTTTAATTTTTAAACTAATCTAAATTGTACAGAACGATTTAGAACTCTTCAAAAGTATCTTGTTTAATTTTAGAACTAATCTGAATTGTACAGAACGATTTAGAACTCTTCAAAAGTATCCTGTTTAGTTTTAGAACTAATCTGAATTGTACAGAACGATTTAGAACTCTTCAAAAGTATCCTGTTTAGTTTTAGAACTAATCTGAATTGTACAGAACGATTTAGAACTTCTTAAAAGTATCCTGTTTAATTTTAGAACTCATCTGAATTGTACAGAATGACTTAGAACTTTTCAAAAGTATCCTGTTTAATTTTTGAACTAATCTAAATTGTACAGAACGATTTAGAACTCTTCAAAAGTATCCTGTTTAGTTTAAGAACTAATCTGAATTGTACAGAACGATTTTGAACTCTTCAAAACTATCCTGTTTAATTTTAGAACTAATCTGAATTGTACAGAACGATTTAGAACTCTTCAAAAGTATCTTGTTTAATTTTAGAACTAATCTAAATTGTACAGAACGATTTAGAACTCTTCAAAACTATCCTGTTTAATTTTAGAACTAATGAAAATTGTATAGAACGTTTTAGAACTCTTCAAAAGTATCCTGTTTAGTTTTAGAACTATTCTGAAGTGTACAGAATAATTTAGAACTCTTCAAAAGTATCTTGTTTAATTTTAGAACTAATCTAAATTGTACAGAACGATTTAGAACTCTTCAAAAGTATCCTGTTTCGTTTAAGAACTATTCTAAAGTGTACAGAATAATTTAGAACTCTTCAAAAGTATCTTGTTTAATTTTAGAACTAATCTAAATTGTACAGAACGATTTAGAACTCTTCAAAAGTATCTTGTTTAATTTTAGAACTAATCTAAATTGTACAGAACGATTTAGAACTCTTCAAAACTATCCTGTTTAATTTTAGAACTAATGAAAATTGTATAGAACGTTTTAGAACTCTTCAAAAGTATCCTGTTTAGTTTTAGAACTATTCTGAAGTGTACAGAATAATTTAGAACTCTTCAAAAGTATCTTGTTTAATTTTAGAACTAATCTAAATTGTACAGAACGATTTAGAACTCTTCAAAAGTATCCTGTTTAGTTTTAGAACTATTCTGAAGTGTACAGAATAATTTAGAACTCTTCAAAAGTATCTTGTTTAATTTTAGAACTAATCTAAATTGTACAGAACGATTTAGAACTCTTCAAAAGTATCCGGTTTAATTTTAGAACTAATCTAAATTGTACAGAACGATTTAGAACTCTTCAAAAGTATCCTGTTTAATTTTAGAACTAATCTAATTTGTACAGAACGATTTAGAACTCTTCAAAAGTATCCTGTTTAATTTTTAAACTAATCTAAATTGTACAGAACGATTTAGAACTCTTCAAAAGTATCCTGTTTAATTTTAGAACTAATCTTAATTGTACAGAACGATTTCGAACTCTTCAAAAGTATCCTGTTTAGTTTTAGAACTAATCTGAATTGTACAGAACGATTTAGAACTCTTCAAAAGTATCCTGTTTAGTTTTAGAACTATTCTAAATTGTATAGAATAATTTAGGACTCTTCAAAAGTATCTTGTTTAATTTTAGAACTAATCTAATTTGTACAGAACGATTTAGAACTCTTCAAAAGTATCCTGTTTAATTTTTGAACTAATCTAAATTGTACAGAACGATTTAGAACTCTTCAAAAGTATCCTGTTTAATTTTAGAACTAATCTTAATTGTACAGAACGATTTAGAACTCTTCAAAAGTATCCTGTTTAGTTTTAGAACTAATCTGAATTGTACAGAACGATTTAGAACTCTTCAAAAGTATCCTGTTTAGTTTTAGAACTAATATGAATTGTACAGAACGATTTAGAACTTTTCAAAAGTATCCTGTTTAATTTTTAAACTAATCTAAATTGTACAGAACGATTTAGAACTCTTCAAAAGTATCTTGTTTAATTTTAGAACTAATCTGAATTGTACAGAACGATTTAGAACTCTTCAAAAGTATCCTGTTTAGTTTTAGAACTAATCTGAATTGTACAGAACGATTTAGAACTCTTCAAAAGTATCCTGTTTAGTTTTAGAACTAATCTGAATTGTACAGAACGATTTAGAACTTCTTAAAAGTATCCTGTTTAATTTTAGAACTCATCTGAATTGTACAGAACGACTTAGAACTTTTCAAAAGTATCCTGTTTAATTTTTGAACTAATCTAAATTGTACAGAACGATTTAGAACTCTTCAAAAGTATCCTGTTTAGTTTAAGAACTAATCTGAATTGTACAGAACGATTTTGAACTCTTCAAAACTATCCTGTTTAATTTTAGAACTAATCTGAATTGTACAGAACGATTTAGAACTCTTCAAAAGTATCTTGTTTAATTTTAGAACTAATCTAAATTGTACAGAACGATTTAGAACTCTTCAAAACTATCCTGTTTAATTTTAGAACTAATGAAAATTGTATAGAACGTTTTAGAACTCTTCAAAAGTATCCTGTTTAGTTTTAGAACTATTCTGAAGTGTACAGAATAATTTAGAACTCTTCAAAAGTATCTTGTTTAATTTTAGAACTAATCTAAATTGTACAGAACGATTTAAAACTCTTCAAATGTATCCTGTTTCGTTTAAGAACTATTCTAAAGTGTACAGAATAATTTAGAACTCTTCAAAAGTATCTTGTTTAATTTTAGAACTAATCTAAATTGTACAGAACGATTTAGAACTCTTCAAAAGTATCTTGTTTAATTTTACAACTAATCTAAATTGTACAGAACGATTTAGAACTCTTCAAAAGTATCCTGTTTAGTTTAAGAACTATTCTAAATTGTACAGAACGATTTAGAACTTTTCAAAAGTATCCTGTTTAATTTTAGAACTAATCTAAATTGTACAGAACGATTTTGAACTCTTCAAAAGTATCCTGTTTAATTTTAGAACTAATCTAAATTGTACAGAACGATTTAGAACTCTTTAAAAGTATCCTGTTTAGTTTTAGAACTATTCTAAATTGTACAGAATAATTTAGAACTCTTCAAAAGTATCCTGTTTAATTTTAGAACTAATCTTAATTGTACAGAACGATTTAGAACTCTTCAAAAGTATCCTGTTTAGTTTTAGAACTAATCTGAATTGTACAGAACGATTTAGAACTCTTCAAAAGTATCCTGTTTAGTTTTAGAACTAATATGAATTGTACAGAACGATTTAGAACTTTTCAAAAGTATCCTGTTTAATTTTAGAACTCATCTGAATTGTACAGAACGACTTAGAACTCTTCAAAAGTATCCTGTTTAATTTTTGAACTAATCTAAATTGTACAGAACGATTTAGAACTCTTCAAAAGTATCTTGTTTAATTTTAGAACTAATCTGAATTGTACAGAACGATTTAGAACTCTTCAAAAGTATCCTGTTTAGTTTTAGAACTAATCTGAATTGTACAGAACGATTTAGAACTCTTCAAAAGTATCCTGTTTAGTTTTAGAACTAATCTGAATTGTACAGAACGATTTAGAACTTTTCAAAAGTATCCTGTTTAATTTTAGAACTCATCTGAATTGTACAGAACGACTTAGAACTCTTCAAAAGTATCCTGTTTAATTTTTGAACTAATCTAAATTGTACAGAACGATTTAGAACTCTTCAAAAGTATCCTGTTTAGTTTAAGAACTAATCTGAATTGTACAGAACGATTTTGAACTCTTCAAAACTATCCTGTTTAATTTTAGAACTAATCTGAATTGTACAGAACGATTTAGAACTCTTCAAAAGTATCTTGTTTAATTTTAGAACTAATCTAAATTGTACAGAACGATTTAGAACTCTTCAAAACTATCCTGTTTAATTTTAGAACTAATGAAAATTGTATAGAACGTTTTAGAACTCTTCAAAAGTATCCTGTTTAGTTTTAGAACTATTCTGAAGTGTACAGAATAATTTAGAACTCTTCAAAAGTATCTTGTTTAATTTTCGAACTAATCTAAATTGTACAGAACGATTTAGAACTCTTCAAAAGTATCCTGTTTCGTTTAAGAACTATTCTAAAGTGTACAGAACGATTTAGAACTCTTCAAAAGTATCTTGTTTAATTTTAGAACTAATCTAAATTGTACAGAACGATTTAGAACTCTTCAAAAGTATCCTGTTTAGTTTTAGAACTATTCTAAATTGTACAGAATAATTTAGAACTCTTTAAAAGTATCCTGTTTAGTTTTAGAACTATTCTAAATTGTACAGAATAATTTAGAACTCTTCAAAAGTATCCTGTTTAATTTTTGAACTAATCTAAATTGTACAGAACGATTTAGAACTCTTCAAAAGTATCCTGTTTAATTTTAGAACTAATCTTAATTGTACAGAACGATTTAGAACTCTTCAAAAGTATCCTGTTTAGTTTTAGAACTAATCTGAATTGTACAGAACGATTTAGAACTCTTCAAAAGTATCCTGTTTAGTTTTAGAACTAATATGAATTGTACAGAACGATTTAGAACTTTTCAAAAGTATCCTGTTTAATTTTAGAACTCATCTGAATTGTACAGAACGATTTTGAACTCTTCAAAAGTATCCTGTTTAATTTTAGAACTAATCTGAATTGTACAGAACGATTTAGAACTCTTCAAAAGTATCCTGTTTAATTTTAGAACTAATCTAAATTGTACAGAACGATTTAGAACTCTTCAAAACTATCCTGTTTAATTTTAGAACTAATGAAAATTGTATAGAACGTTTTAGAACTCTTCAAAAGTATCCTGTTTAGTTTTAGAACTATTCTGAAGTGTACAGAATAATTTAGAACTCTTCAAAAGTATCTTGTTTAATTTTAGAACTAATCTAAATTGTACAGAACGATTTAGAACTCTTCAAAAGTATCCTGTTTCGTTTAAGAACTATTCTAAAGTGTACAGAATAATTTAGAACTCTTCAAAAGTATCTTGTTTAATTTTAGAACTAATCTAAATTGTACAGAACGATTTAGAACTCTTCAAAAGTATCTTGTTTAATTTTAGAACTAATCTAAATTGTACAGAACGATTTAGAACTCTTCAAAAGTATCCTGTTTAGTTTAAGAACTATTCTAAATTGTACAGAACGATTTAGAACTTTTCAAAAGTATCCTGTTTAATTTTAGAACTAATCTAAATTATTCAGAACGATTTTGAACTCTTCAAAAGTATCCTGTTTAATTTTAGAACTAATCTAAATTGTACAGAACGATTTAGAACTCTTTAAAAGTATCCTGTTTAGTTTTAGAACTATTCTAAATTGTACAGAATAATTTAGAACTCTTCAAAAGTATCCTGTTTAATTTTTGAACTAATCTAAATTGTACAGAACGATTTAGAACTCTTCAAAAGTATCCTGTTTAATTTTTGAACTAATCTAAATTGTACAGAACGATTTAGAACTCTTCAAAAGTATCCTGTTTAATTTTAGAACTAATCTTAATTGTACAGAACGATTTAGAACTCTTCAAAAGTATCCTGTTTAGTTTTAGAACTAATCTGAATTGTACAGAACGATTTAGAACTCTTCAAAAGTATCCTGTTTAGTTTTAGAACTAATATGAATTGTACAGAACGATTTAGAACTTTTCAAAAGTATCCTGTTTAATTTTAGAACTCATCTGAATTGTACAGAACGATTTTGAACTCTTCAAAAGTATCCTGTTTAATTTTAGAACTAATCTGAATTGTACAGAACGATTTAGAACTCTTCAAAAGTATCCTGTTTAATTTTAGAACTAATCTAAATTGTACAGAACGATTTAGAACTCTTCAAAACTATCCTGTTTAATTTTAGAACTAATGAAAATTGTATAGAACGTTTTAGAACTCTTCAAAAGTATCCTGTTTAATTTTTGAACTAATCTAAATTGTACAGAACGATTTAGAACTCTTCAAAAGTATCCTGTTTAGTTTAAGAACTAATCTGAATTGTACAGAACGATTTTGAACTTTTCAAAAGTATCCTGTTTAATTTTAGAACTCATCTGAATTGTACAGAACGACTTAGAACTCTTCAAAAGTATCCTGTTTAATTTTTGAACTAATCTAAATTGTACAGAACGATTTAGAACTCTTCAAAAGTATCCTGTTTAGTTTAAGAACTAATCTGAATTGTACAGAACGATTTTGAACTCTTCAAAACTATCCTGTTTAATTTTAGAACTAATCTGAATTGTACAGAACGATTTAGAACTCTTCAAAAGTATCTTGTTTAATTTTAGAACTAATCTAAATTGTACAGAACGATTTAGAACTCTTCAAAACTATCCTGTTTAATTTTAGAACTAATGAAAATTGTATAGAACGTTTTAGAACTCTTCAAAAGTATCCTGTTTAGTTTTAGAACTATTCTGAAGTGTACAGAATAATTTAGAACTCTTCAAAAGTATCTTGTTTAATTTTAGAACTAATCTAAATTGTACAGAACGATTTAGAACTCTTCAAAACTATCCTGTTTAATTTTAGAACTAATCTGAATTGTACAGAACGATTTAGAACTCTTCAAAAGTATCCTGTTTAGTTTTAGAACTAATCTGAATTGTACAGAACGATTTAGAACTTTTCAAAAGTATCCTGTTTAATTTTAGAACTCATCTGAATTGTACAGAACGACTTAGAACTCTTCAAAAGTATCCTGTTTAGTTTTAGAACTAATCTGAATTGTACAGAACGATTTAGAACTCTTCAAAAGTATCCTGTTTAGTTTTAGAACTAATATTGTCACGAACGCCAATGGGTCGTGAGACGGTTAGGACACTCGAGTATTGAACCTGTGAGAATCGTTGCAAATAGTGCAACGATAGGTGAAATATTTCGAGGAATCATGTAAAACAGGATGCAACCAAACTCCACCGTCGATCGGACCACCGTGAGAACGGTGGACAAACGGGGGAGATTGGTTGGCATAAAAGAGCCTAACCGCCTCGCGCCCGGGGAGATTCCTTATCCCGTACGATAAGGGACAGTACGCGTGATCTCTTGCGGGCCAAATCGAATTGTAGAAGTAGTTCCGAGCGTGTGTTATAGTTCCACCGAGTTCAAGTGTAACGGTGTTGTAAGTGCTCGAAAGAGTAAAGAGATCTCGCCGGCCCTCGTGACGTGCCCCGAAGTCTGCTAGACCTTCTAGATGAGGTAGGGTAGTTTGTAGGGCTATTTGTTGTTGCTTGGTGAGGTACAAGTACCTCACCCTTGTGTACTTAGTTTTAAGCAATATACCTATTTATTATTATCTCTCTGAGTATCATTCTCTGGGCCCCTAGTTGAACCCCATTTTCAGAGTAGAGAGAAAGCCAAGACTCTACCGCTACGCCCCGTAGCAAAGAGGTTCCGCCGATAAAGAAATCGGCGAAGCACGAGTTGAACAACACGAGAAAAGGGCAAGTCGCCCCAACCATAGCAACTCGTGACAATATGAATTGTACAGAACGATTTAGAACTTTTCAAAAGTATCCTGTTTAATTTTAGAACTCATCTGAATTGTACAGAACGATTTTGAACTCTTCAAAAGTATCCTGTTTAATTTTAGAACTAATCTGAATTGTACAGAACGATTTAGAACTCTTCAAAAGTATCCTGTTTAATTTTAGAACTAATCTAAATTGTACAGAACGATTTAGAACTCTTCAAAACTATCCTGTTTAATTTTAGAACTAATGAAAATTGTATAGAACGATTTAGAACTCTTCAAAAGTATCCTGTTTAGTTTTAGAACTATTCTGAAGTGTACAGAATAATTTAGAACTCTTCAAAACTATCCTGTTTAATTTTAGAACTAATCTAAATTGTACAGAACGATTTAGAACTCTTCAAAAGTATCCTGTTTCGTTTAAGAACTATTCTAAAGTGTACAGAATAATTTAGAACTCTTCAAAAGTATCTTGTTTAATTTTAGAACTAATCTAAATTGTACAGAACGATTTAGAACTCTTCAAAAGTATCTTGTTTAATTTTAGAACTAATCTAAATTGTACAGAACGATTTAGAACTCTTCAAAAGTATCCTGTTTAGTTTAAGAACTATTCTAAATTGTACAGAACGATTTAGAACTTTTCAAAAGTATCCTGTTTAATTTTAGAACTAATCTAAATTATTCAGAACGATTTTGAACTCTTCAAAAGTATCCTGTTTAATTTTAGAACTAATCTAAATTGTACAGAACGATTTAGAACTCTTTAAAAGTATCCTGTTTAGTTTTAGAACTATTCTAAATTGTACAGAATAATTTAGAACTCTTCAAAAGTATCCTGTTTAATTTTTGAACTAATCTAAATTGTACAGAACGATTTAGAACTCTTCAAAAGTATCCTGTTTAATTTTAGAACTAATCTTAATTGTACAGAACGATTTAGAACTCTTCAAAAGTATCCTGTTTAATTTTAGAACTAATCTGAATTGTACAGAACGATTTAGAACTCTTCAAAAGTATCCTGTTTAGTTTTAGAACTAATATGAATTGTACAGAACGATTTAGAACTTTTCAAAAGTATCCTGTTTAATTTTAGAACTCATCTGAATTGTACAGAACGATTTTGAACTCTTCAAAAGTATCCTGTTTAATTTTAGAACTAATCTGAATTGTACAGAACGATTTAGAACTCTTCAAAAGTATCCTGTTTAATTTTAGAACTCATCTTAATTGTACAGAACGATTTAGAACTCTTCAAAAGTATCCTGTTTAATTTTAGAACTAATCTAAATTGTACAGAACGATTTAGAACTTATCAAAAGTATCCTGTTTAGTTTTAGAACTAATCTGAATTGTACAGAACGATTTTGAACTCTTCAAAACTATTCTGTTTAATTTTAGAACTAATCTGAATTGTACAGAACGATTTAGAACTCTTCAAAAGTATCCTGTTTAATTTTTGAACTAATCTAAATTGTACAGAACGATTTAGAACTCTTCAAAAGTATCCTGTTTAGTTTAAGAACTAATCTGAATTGTACAGAACGATTTTGAACTCTTCAAAACTATCCTGTTTAATTTTAGAACTAATCTGAATTGTACAGAACGATTTAGAACTCTTCAAAAGTATCTTGTTTAATTTTAGAACTAATCTAAATTGTACAGAACGATTTAGAACTCTTCAAAACTATCCTGTTTAATTTTAGAACTAATGAAAATTGTATAGAACGTTTTAGAACTCTTCAAAAGTATCCTGTTTAGTTTTAGAACTATTCTGAAGTGTACAGAATAATTTAGAACTCTTAAAAAGTATCTTGTTTAATTTTAGAACTAATCTAAATTGTACAGAACGATTTAGAACTCTTCAAAACTATCCTGTTTAATTTTAGAACTAATCTGAATTGTACAGAACGATTTAGAACTCTTCAAAAGTATCTTGTTTAATTTTAGAACTAATCTAAATTGTACAGAACGATTTAGAACTCTTCAAAACTATCCTGTTTAATTTTAGAACTAATCTGAATTGTACAGAACGATTTAGAACTCTTCAAAAGTATCTTGTTTAATTTTAGAACTAATCTAAATTGTACAGAACGATTTAGAACTCTTCAAAACTATCCTGTTTAATTTTAGAACTAATCTGAATTGTACAGAACGATTTAGAACTCTTTAAAAGTATCCTGTTTAGTTTTAGAACTATTCTAAATTGTACAGAATAATTTAGAACTCTTCAAAAGTATCCTGTTTAGTTTTAGAACTAATCTGAATTGTACAGAACGATTTAGAACTCTTCAAAAGTATCCTGTTTAATTTTAGAACTAATCTTAATTGTACAGAACGATTTAGAACTCTTCAAAAGTATCCTGTTTAATTTTAGAACTAATCTGAATTGTACAGAACGATTTAGAACTCTTCAAAAGTATCCTGTTTAGTTTTAGAACTAATATGAATTGTACAGAACGATTTAGAACTTTTCAAAAGTATCCTGTTTAATTTTAGAACTCATCTGAATTGTACAGAACGATTTTGAACTCTTCAAAAGTATCCTGTTTAATTTTAGAACTAATCTGAATTGTACAGAACGATTTAGAACTCTTCAAAAGTATCCTGTTTAATTTTAGAACTCATCTTAATTGTACAGAACGATTTAGAACTCTTCAAAAGTATCCTGTTTAATTTTAGAACTAATCTAAATTGTACAGAACGATTTAGAACTTATCAAAAGTATCCTGTTTAGTTTTAGAACTAATCTGAATTGTACAGAACGATTTTGAACTCTTCAAAACTATTCTGTTTAATTTTAGAACTAATCTGAATTGTACAGAACGATTTAGAACTCTTCAAAAGTATCCTGTTTAATTTTTGAACTAATCTAAATTGTACAGAACGATTTAGAACTCTTCAAAAGTATCCTGTTTAGTTTAAGAACTAATCTGAATTGTACAGAACGATTTTGAACTCTTCAAAACTATCCTGTTTAATTTTAGAACTAATCTGAATTGTACAGAACGATTTAGAACTCTTCAAAAGTATCTTGTTTAATTTTAGAACTAATCTAAATTGTACAGAACGATTTAGAACTCTTCAAAACTATCCTGTTTAATTTTAGAACTAATGAAAATTGTATAGAACGTTTTAGAACTCTTCAAAAGTATCCTGTTTAGTTTTAGAACTATTCTGAAGTGTACAGAATAATTTAGAACTCTTAAAAAGTATCTTGTTTAATTTTAGAACTAATCTAAATTGTACAGAACGATTTAGAACTCTTCAAAACTATCCTGTTTAATTTTAGAACTAATCTGAATTGTACAGAACGATTTAGAACTCTTCAAAAGTATCTTGTTTAATTTTAGAACTAATCTAAATTGTACAGAACGATTTAGAACTCTTCAAAACTATCCTGTTTAATTTTAGAACTAATCTGAATTGTACAGAACGATTTAGAACTCTTCAAAAGTATCTTGTTTAATTTTAGAACTAATCTAAATTGTACAGAACGATTTAGAACTCTTCAAAAGTATCCTGTTTAATTTTAGAACTAATCTGAATTGTACAGAACGATTTAGAACTCTTTAAAAGTATCCTGTTTAGTTTTAGAACTATTCTAAATTGTACAGAATAATTTAGAACTCTTCAAAAGTATCCTGTTTAGTTTTAGAACTAATCTGAATTGTACAGAACGATTTAGAACTCTTCAAAAGTATCCTGTTTAGTTTTAGAACTAATATGAATTGTACAGAACGATTTAGAACTTTTCAAAAGTATCCTGTTTAATTTTAGAACTCATCTGAATTGTACAGAACGATTTTGAACTCTTCAAAAGTATCCAGTTTAATTTTAGAACTAATCTGAATTGTACAGAACGATTTAGAACTCTTCAAAAGTATCCTGTTTAATTTTAGAACTCATCTGAATTGTACAGAACGATTTAGAACTCTTCAAAAGTATCCTGTTTAATTTTAGAACTAATCTAAATTGTACAGAACGATTTAGAACTTATCAAAAGTATCCTGTTTAGTTTTAGAACTAATCTGAATTGTACAGAACGATTTTGAACTCTTCAAAACTATTCTGTTTAATTTTAGAACTAATCTGAATTGTACAGAACGATTTAGAACTCTTCAAAAGTATCCTGTTTAGTTTTAGAACTAATCTGAATTGTACAGAACGATTTAGAACTTTTCAAAAGTATCCTGTTTAATTTTAGAACTCATCTGAATTGTACAGAACGACTTAGAACTCTTCAAAAGTATCCTGTTTAATTTTTGAACTAATCTAAATTGTACAGAACGATTTAGAACTCTTCAAAAGTATCCTGTTTAGTTTAAGAACTAATCTGAATTGTACAGTACGATTTTGAACTCTTCAAAACTATCCTGTTTAATTTTAGAACTAATCTGAATTGTACAGAACGATTTAGAACTCTTCAAAAGTATCTTGTTTAATTTTAGAACTAATCTAAATTGTACAGAACGATTTAGAACTCTTCAAAACTATCCTGTTTAATTTTAGAACTAATGAAAATTGTATAGAACGTTTTAGAACTCTTCAAAAGTATCCTGTTTAGTTTTAGAACTATTCTGAAGTGTACAGAATAATTTAGAACTCTTAAAAAGTATCTTGTTTAATTTTAGAACTAATCTAAATTGTACAGAACGATTTAGAACTCTTCAAAACTATCCTGTTTAATTTTAGAACTAATCTGAATTGTACAGAACGATTTAGAACTCTTCAAAAGTATCTTGTTTAATTTTAGAACTAATCTAAATTGTACAGAACGATTTAGAACTCTTCAAAACTATCCTGTTTAATTTTAGAACTAATCTGAATTGTACAGAACGATTTAGAACTCTTCAAAAGTATCTTGTTTAATTTTAGAACTAATCTAAATTGTACAGAACGATTTAGAACTCTTCAAAACTATCCTGTTTAATTTGAGAACTAATCTGAATTGTACAGAACGATTTAGAACTCTTCAAAAGTATCTTGTTTAATTTTAGAACTAATCTAAATTGTACAGAACGATTTAGAACTCTTCAAAACTATCCTGTTTAATTTTAGAACTAATGAAAATTGTATAGAACGTTTTAGAACTCTTCAAAAGTATCCTGTTTAGTTTTAGAACTATTCTGAAGTGTACAGAATAATTTAGAACTCTTCAAAAGTATCTTGTTTAATTTTAGAACTAATCTAAATTGTACAGAACGATTTAGAACTCTTCAAAAGTATCCTGTTTAGTTTAAGAACTATTCTAAAGTGTACAGAATAATTTAGAACTCTTCAAAAGTATCTTGTTTAATTTTAGAACTAATCTAAATTGTACAGAACGATTTAGAACTCTTCAAAAGTATCTTGTTTAATTTTAGAACTAATCTAAATTGTACAGAACGATTTAGAACTCTTCAAAAGTATCCTGTTTAGTTTAAGAACTATTCTAAATTGTACAGAACGATTTAGAACTTTTCAAAAGTATCCTGTTTAATTTTAGAACTAATCTAAATTGTACAGAACGATTTTGAACTCTTCAAAAGTATCCTGTTTAATTTTAGAACTAATCTAAATTGTACAGAACGATTTAGAACTCTTTAAAAGTATCCTGTTTAGTTTTAGAACTATTCTAAATTGTACAGAATAATTTAGAACTCTTCAAAAGTATCCTGTTTAATTTTTGAACTAATCTAAATTGTACAGAACGATTTAGAACTCTTCAAAAGTATCCTGTTTAATTTTAGAACTAATCTTAATTGTACAGAACGATTTAGAACTCTTCAAAAGTATCCTGTTTAGTTTTAGAACTAATCTGAATTGTACAGAACGATTTAGAACTCTTCAAAAGTATCCTGTTTAGTTTTAGAACTAATATGAATTGTACAGAACGATTTAGAACTTTTCAAAAGTATCCTGTTTAATTTTAGAACTCATCTGAATTGTACAGAACGATTTTGAACTCTTCAAAAGTATCCTGTTTAATTTTAGAACTAATCTGAATTGTACAGAACGATTTAGAACTCTTCAAAAGTATCCTGTTTAATTTTAGAACTCATCTTAATTGTACAGAACGATTTAGAACTCTTCAAAAGTATCCTGTTTAATTTTAGAACTAATCTAAATTGTACAGAACGATTTAGAACTTATCAAAAGTATCCTGTTTAGTTTTAGAACTAATCTGAATTGTACAGAACGATTTTGAACTCTTCAAAACTATTCTGTTTAATTTTAGAACTAATCTGAATTGTACAGAACGATTTAGAACTCTTCAAAAGTATCCTGTTTAGTTTTAGAACTAATCTGAATTGTACAGAACGATTTAGAACTTTTCAAAAGTATCCTGTTTAATTTTAGAACTCATCTGAATTGTACAGAACGACTTAGAACTCTTCAAAAGTATCCTGTTTAATTTTTGAACTAATCTAAATTGTACAGAACGATTTAGAACTCTTCAAAAGTATCCTGTTTAGTTTAAGAACTAATCTGAATTGTACAGAACGATTTTGAACTCTTCAAAACTATCCTGTTTAATTTTAGAACTAATCTGAATTGTACAGAACGATTTAGAACTCTTCAAAAGTATCTTGTTTAATTTTAGAACTAATCTAAATTGTACAGAACGATTTAGAACTCTTCAAAACTATCCTGTTTAATTTTAGAACTAATGAAAATTGTATAGAACGTTTTAGAACTCTTCAAAAGTATCCTGTTTAGTTTTAGAACTATTCTAAAGTGTACAGAATAATTTAGAACTCTTAAAAAGTATCTTGTTTAATTTTAGAACTAATCTAAATTGTACAGAACGATTTAGAACTCTTCAAAAGTATCCTGTTTAGTTTAAGAACTATTCTAAAGTGTACAGAATAATTTAGAACTCTTCAAAAGTATCTTGTTTAATTTTAGAACTAATCTAAATTGTACAGAACGATTTAGAACTCTTCAAAACTATCCTGTTTAATTTTAGAACTAATCTGAATTGTACAGAACGATTTAGAACTCTTCAAAAGTATCTTGTTTAATTTTAGAACTAATCTAAATTGTACAGAACGATTTAGAACTCTTCAAAACTATCCTGTTTAATTTTAGAACTAATGAAAATTGTATAGAACGTTTTAGAACTCTTCAAAAGTATCCTGTTTAGTTTAAGAACTATTCTAAATTGTACAGAACGATTTAGAACTTTTCAAAAGTATCTTGTTTAATTTTAGAACTAATTTAAATTGTACAGAACAATTTAGAACTCTTCAAAAGTATCCTGTTTAATTTTTGAACTAATCTAAATTGTACAGAACGATTTAGAACTCTTCAAAAGTATCCTGTTTAATTTTAGAACTAATCTGAATTGTACAGAACGATTTAGAACTCTTCAAAAGTATCCTGTTTAATTTTAGAACTAATCTAAATTGTACAGAACGATTTAGAACTCTTCAAAAGTATCCTGTTTAATTTTTGAACTCATCTGAATTGTACAGAACGATTTAGAACTCTTCAAAAGTATCCTGTTTAGTGTTAGAACTAATCTGAATTGTACAGAACGATTTTGAACTCTTCAAAACTATCCTGTTTAATTTTAGAACTAATCTAAATTGTACAGAACAATTTGGAACTATTCAAAAGTATCCTGTTTAATTTTAGAACTAATCTAAATTGTACAGAACGATTTAGAACTCTTCAAAAGTATCCTGTTTAATTTTAGAACTAATCTGAATTGTACAGAACGATTTAGAACTCTTCAAAAGTATCCTGTTTAGTTTTAGAACTAATCGGAATTGTACAGAACGATTTAGAGCTCTTCAAAATTATCCTGTTTAATTTTAGAACTCATCTGAATTGTACAGAACGATTTAGAACTCTTCAAAAGTATTTTGTTTAATTTTAGAACTAATCTAAATTGTACAGAACGATTTAGAACTCTTCAAAAGTATCCTGTTTAGTTTTAGAACTAATCTAAATTGTACAGAACGATTTGGAACTATTCAAAAGTATCCTGTTTAATTTTAGAACTAATCTAAATTGTACAGAACGATTTAGAACTCTTTAGAACTTTAGAACTCTTCAAAAGTATCCTGTTTAATTTTTGAACTAATCTAAATTGTACAGAACGATTTAGAACTCTTCAAAAGTATCCTGTTTAATTTTAGAACTCATCTGAATTGTACAGAACGATTTAGAACTCTTCAAAAGTATCCTGTTTAATTTTAGAACTCATCTGAATTGTACAGAACGATTTAGAACTCTTCAAAAGTATCATGTTTAGTGTTAGAACTAATCTGAATTGTGCAGAACGATTTTGAACTCTTCAAATCTATCCTGTTTAATTTTAGAACTAATCTACATTGTACAGAACGATTTAGAACTCTTCAAAAGTATCCTGTTTAATTTTAGAACTAATCTAAATTGTACAGAACGATTAAGAACTCTTCAAAAGTATCCTGTTTAATTTTTGAACTAATCTAAATTGTACAGAACGATTTAGAACTTTTCAAAAGTATCCTGTTTAATTTTAGAACTAATTTAAATTGTACAGAACGATTTAGAACTCTTCAAAAGTATCCTGTTTAGTTTTAGAACTATTCTAAAGTGTACAGAATAATTTAGAACTCTTCAAAAGTATCTTGTTTAATTTTAGAACTCATCTGAATTGTACAGAACGACTTAGAACTTTTCAAAAGTATCCTGTTTAATTTTAGAACTCATCTGAATTGTACAGAACGATTTTGAACTCTTTAGAACTTTAGAACTCTTCAAAAGTATCCTGTTTAATTTTTGAACTAATCTAAATTGTACAGAACGATTTAGAACTCTTCAAAAGTATCCTGTTTAATTTTAGAACTCATCTGAATTGTACAGAACGATTTAGAACTCTTCAAAACTATCCTCTTTAATTTTAGAACTAATCTGAATTGTACAGAACGATTTAGAACTCTTCAAAAGTATTCTGTTTAATTTTAGAACTAATCTAAATTGTACAGAACGATTTAGAACTCTTCAAAAGTATCCTGTTTAGTTTTAGAACTATTCTGAAGTGTACAGAATAATTTAGAACTCTTCAAAAGTATCTTGTTTAATTTTAGAACTAATCTACATTGCACAGAACGATTTAGAACTCTTCAAAAGTATCCTGTTTAATTTTAGAACTAATCTAAATTGTACAGAACGATTTAGAACTCTTCAAAAGTATCCTGTTTAATTTTTGAACTAATCTAAATTGTACAGAACGATTTAGAACTTTTCAAAAGTATCCTGTTTAATTTTAGAACTAATCTAAATTGTACAGAACGATTTAGAACTCTTCAAAAGTATCCTGTTTAGTTTTAGAACTATTCTAAAGTGTACAGAATAATTTAGAACTCTTCAAAAGTATCCTGTTTAATTTTAGAACTAATCTAAATTGTACAGAACGATTTGGAACTATTCAAAAGTATCCTGTTTAATTTTAGAACTAATCTAAATTGTACAGAACGATTTAGAACTCTTCAAAAGTATCCTGTTTAATTTTAGAACTAATCTGAATTGTACAGAACGATTTAGAACTCTTCAAAAGTATCCTGTTTAGTTTTAGAACTAATCGGAATTGTACAGAACGATTTAGAGCTCTTCAAAATTATCCTGTTTAATTTTAGAACTCATCTGAATTGTACAGAACGATTTAGAACTCTTCAAAAGTATTTTGTTTAATTTTAGAACTAATCTAAATTGTACAGAACGATTTAGAACTCTTCAAAACTATCCTGTTTAATTTTAGAACTAATGAAAATTGTATAGAACGATTTAGAACTCTTCAAAAGTATCCTGTTTAGTTTTAGAACTATTCTGAAGTGTACAGAATAATTTAGAACTCTTCAAAAGTATCTTGTTTAATTTTAGAACTAATCTACATTGTACAGAACGATTTAGAACTCTTCAAAAGTATCCTGTTTAATTTTAGAACTAATCTAAATTGTACAGAACGATTTAGAACTCTTCAAAAGTATCCTGTTTAATTTTTGAACTAATCTAAATTGTACAGAACGATTTAGAACTTTTCAAAAGTATCCTGTTTAATTTTAGAACTAATTTAAATTGTACAGAACGATTTAGAACTCTTCAAAACTATCCTGTTTAATTTTAGAACTAATGAAAATTGTATAGAACGATTTAGAACTCTTCAAAAGTATCCTGTTTAGTTTTAGAACTATTCTGAAGTGTACAGAATAATTTAGAACTCTTCAAAAGTATCTTGTTTAATTTTAGAACTAATCTACATTGTACAGAACGATTTAGAACTCTTCAAAAGTATCCTGTTTAATTTTAGAACTAATCTAAATTGTACAGAACGATTTAGAACTCTTCAAAAGTATCCTGTTTAATTTTTGAACTAATCTAAATTGTACAGAACGATTTGGAACTATTCAAAAGTATCCTGTTTAATTTTAGAACTAATCTAAATTGTACAGAACGATTTAGAACTCTTCAAAAGTATCCTGTTTAATTTTAGAACTAATCTGAATTGTACAGAACGATTTAGAACTCTTCAAAAGTATCCTGTTTAGTTTTAGAACTAATCGGAATTGTACAGAACGATTTAGAACTCTTCAAAATTATCCTGTTTAATTTTAGAACTCATCTGAATTGTACAGAACGATTTAGAACTCTTCAAAAGTATCTTGTTTAATTTTAGAACTAATCTAAATTGTACAGAACGATTTAGAACTCTTCAAAACTATCCTGTTTAATTTTAGAACTAATGAAAATTGTATAGAACGATTTAGAACTCTTCAAAAGTATCCTGTTTAATTTTAGAACTAATCTAAATTGTACAGAACGATTTTGAACTCTTCAAAAGTATCCTGTTTAATTTTAGAACTAATCTGAATTGTATAGAACGATTTAGATCTCTTCAAAAGTATCCTGTTTAATTTTAGAACTAATCTAAATTGTACAGAACGATTTTGAACTCTTCAAAAGTATCCTCTTTAATTTTAGAACTAATCTGAATTGTATAGAACGATTTAGATCTCTTCAAAAGTATCCTGTTTAGTTTTAGAACTATTCTAAAGTGTACAGAATAATTTAGAACTCTTCAAAAGTATCTTGTTTAATTTTAGAACTAATCTAAATTGTACAGAACGATTTAGAACTCTTCAAAAGTATCCTGTTTAATTTTAGAACTAATCTAAATTGTACAGAACGATTTAGAACTCTTCAAAAGTATCCTGTTTAATTTTTAAACTAATCTAACTTGAAGAGAACGATTTAGAACTCTTCAAAAGTATCCTGTTTAATTTTAGAACTAATCTGAATTGTACAGAACGATTTAGAACTCTTCAAAAGTATCTTGTTTAATTTTAGAACTAATCTAAATTGTACAGAACGATTTAGAACTCTTCAAAAGTATCCTGTTTAATTTTAGAACTAATGAAAATTGTATAGAACGATTTAGAACTCTTCAAAAGTATCTTGTTTAATTTTAGAACTAATCTAAATTGTACAGAACGATTTAGAACTCTTCAAAACTATCCTGTTTAATTTTAGAACTAATCTAAATTGTACAGAACGATTTAGAACTCTTCAAAAGTATCCTGTTTAATTTTTGAACTAATCTAAATTGTACAGAACGATTTAGAACTCTTCAAAAGTATCCTGTTTAATTTTAGAACTAATTTAAATTGTACAGAACAATTTAGAACTCTTCAAAAGTATCCTGTTTAATTTTTGAACTAATCTAAATTGTACAGAACGATTTAGAACTTTTCAAAAGTATCCTGTTTAATTTTAGAACTAATCTGAATTGTACAGAACGATTTAGAACTCTTCAAAAGTATCCTGTTTAATTTTAGAACTAATCTAAATTGTACAGAACGATTTAGAACTTTTCAAAAGTATCCTGTTTAATTTTAGAACTAATCTGAATTGTACAGAACGATTTTGAACTCTTCAAAACTATCCTGTTTAATTTTAGAACTAATCTGAATTGTACAGAACGATTTAGAACTCTTCAAAAGTATCCTGTTTAATTTTAGAACTAATCTAAATTGTACAGAACGATTAAGAACTCTTTAAAAGTATCCTGTTTAATTTTAGAACTAATCTGAATTGTACAGAACGACTTAGAACTTTTCAAAAGTATCCTGTTTAATTTTAGAACTCATCTGAATTGTACAGAACGATTTTGAACTCTTCAAAACTATCCTGTTTAATTTTAGAACTAATCTGAATTGTACAGAACGATTTAGAACTCTTCAAAAGTATCTTTTTTAATTTTAGAACTAATCTAAATTGTACAGAACGATTTAGAACTCTTCAAAACTATCCTGTTTAATTTTAGAACTCATCTGAATTGTACAGAACGACTTAGAACTCTTCAAAAGTATCCTGTTTAATTTTAGAACTAATTTAAATTGTACAGAACAGTTTAGAACTCTTCAAAAGTATCCTGTTTAATTTTTGAACTAATCTAAATTATACAGAACGATTTAGAACTTTTCAAAAGTATCCTGTTTAATTTTAGAACTAATCTGAATTGTACAGAACGATTTAGAACTCTTCAAAAGTATCCTGTTTAATTTTAGAACTAATCTAAATTGTACAGAACGATTTAGAACTTTTCAAAAGTATCCTGTTTAATTTTAGAACTAATCTGAATTGTACAGAACGATTTTGAACTCTTCAAAACTATCCTGTTTAATTTTAGAACTAATCTGAATTGTACAGAACGATTTAGAACTCTTCAAAAGTATCCTGTTTAATTTTAGAACTAATCTAAATTGTACAGAACGATTAAGAACTCTTTAAAAGTATCCTGTTTAATTTTAGAACTAATCTGAATTGTACAGAACGACTTAGAACTTTTCAAAAGTATCCTGTTTAATTTTAGAACTCATCTGAATTGTACAGAACGATTTTGAACTCTTCAAAACTATCCTGTTTAATTTTAGAACTAATCTGAATTGTACAGAACGATTTAGAACTCTTCAAAAGTATCTTTTTTAATTTTAGAACTAATCTAAATTGTACAGAACGATTAAGAACTCTTTAAAAGTATCCTGTTTAATTTTAGAACTAATCTAAATTGTACAGAACGATTTAGAACTCTTCAAAAGTATCCTGTTTAATTTTAGAACTAATCTGAATTGTACAGAACGATTTAGAACTTTTCAAAAGTATCCTGTTTAATTTTAGAACTCATCTGAATTGTACAGAACGATTTTGAACTCTTCAAAACTATCCTGTTTAATTTTAGAACTAATCTGAATTGTACAGAACGATTTAGAACTCTTCAAAAGTATCTTGTTTAATTTTAGAACTAATCTAAATTGTACAGAACGATTTAGAACTCTTCAAAACTATCCTGTTTAATTTTAGAACTAATGAAAATTGTATAGAACGATTTAGAACTCTTCAAAAGTATCCTGTTTAGTTTTAGAACTCATCTGAATTGTACAGAACGACTTAGAACTTTTCAAAAGTATCCTGTTTAATTTTTGAACTAATCTAAATTGTACAGAACGATTTAGAACTCTTCAAAAGTATCCTGTTTAATTTTAGAACTAATCTGAATTGTACAGAACGATTTAGAACTCTTCAAAAGTATCCTGTTTAGTTTTAGAACTAATCTGAATTGTACAGAACGATTTAGAACTTTTCAAAAGTATCCTGTTTAATTTTAGAACTAATCTGAATTGTACAGAACGATTTAGAACTCTTCAAAAGTATCTTGTTTAATTTTAGAACTAATCTAAATTGTACAGAACGATTTAGAACTCTTCAAAACTATCCTGTTTAATTTTAGAACTAATGAAAATTGTATAGAACGATTTAGAACTCTTCAAAAGTATCCTGTTTAGTTTTAGAACTAATCTAAATTGTACAGAACGATTTAGAACTCTTCAAAAGTATCCTGTTTAGTTTTAGAACTATTCTGAAGTGTACAGAATAATTTAGAACTCTTCAAAAGTATCCTGTTTAGTTTTAGAACTAATCTAAATTGTACAGAACGATTTAGAACTCTTCAAAAGTATCCTGTTTAGTTTTAGAACTATTCTGAAGTGTACAGAATAATTTAGAACTCTTCAAAAGTATCCTGTTTAATTTTAGAACTAATCTAAATTGTACAGAACGATTTAGAACTCTTCAAAAGTATCCTGTTTAATTTTAGAACTAATCTGAATTGTACAGAACGATTTAGAACTCTTCAAAAGTATCCTGTTTAGTTTTAGAACTAATCTGAATTGTACAGAACGATTTAGAACTTTTCAAAAGTATCCTGTTTAATTTTAGAACTAATCTAAATTGTACAGAACGATTTAGAACTTTTCAAAAGTATCCTGTTTAATTTTAGAACTCATCTGAATTGTACAGAACGATTTAGAACTCTTCAAAACTATCCTGTTTAATTTTAGAACTAATCTAAATTGTACAGAACGATTTAGAACTCTTCAAAAGTATCCTGTTTAATTTTAGAACTAATCTAAATTGTACAGAACGATTTAGAACTCTTCAAAAGTATCCTGTTTAATTTTAGAACTAATCTGAATTGTACAGAACGATGTAGAACTCTTCAAAAGTATCCTGTTTAGTTTTAGAACTAATCTGAATTGTACAGAACGATTTAGAACTTTTCAAAAGTATCCTGTTTAATTTTAGAACTAATCTGAATTGTACAGAACGATTTAGAACTTTTCAAAAGTATCCTGTTTAATTTTTGAACTAATCTGAATTGTACAGAACGATTTAGAACTCTTCAAAGTATCTTGTTTAATTTTAGAACTAATCTAAATTGTACAGAACGATTTAGAACTCTTCAAAACTATCCTGTTTAATTTTAGAACTAATGAAAATTGTATAGAACGATTTAGAACTCTTCAAAAGTATCCTGTTTAGTTTTAGAACTAATCTAAATTGTACAGAACGATTTAGAACTCTTCAAAACTATCCTGTTTAATTTTAGAACTAATGAAAATTGTATAGAACGATTTAGAACTCTTCAAAACTATCCTGTTTAATTTTAGAACTAATGAAAATTGTATAGAACGATTTAGAACTCTTCAAAAGTATCCTGTTTAGTTTTAGAACTATTCTGAAGTGTACAGAATAATTTAGAACTCTTCAAAAGTATCCTGTTTAGTTTTAGAACTAATCTAAATTGTACAGAACGATTTAGAACTCTTCAAAAGTATCCTGTTTAATTTTTGAACTAATCTAAATTGTACAGAACGATTTAGAACTCTTCAAAACTATCCTGTTTAATTTTAGAACTAATCTAAATTGTACAGAACGATTTAGAACTCTTCAAAAGTATCCTGTTTAATTTTAGAACTAATCTAAATTGTACAGAACGATTTAGAACTCTTCAAAAGTATCCTGTTTAATTTTAGAACTAATCTGAATTGTACAGAACGATTTAGAACTCTTCAAAAGTATCCTGTTTAGTTTTAGAACTAATCTGAATTGTACAGAACGATTTAGAACTTTTCAAAAGTATCCTGTTTAATTTTAGAACTAATCTGAATTGTACAGAACGATTTAGAACTTTTCAAAAGTATCCTGTTTAATTTTTGAACTAATCTGAATTGTACAGAACGATTTAGAACTCTTCAAAGTATCTTGTTTAATTTTAGAACTAATCTAAATTGTACAGAACGATTTAGAACTCTTCAAAAGTATCCTGTTTAGTTTTAGAACTAATCTAAATTGTACAGAACGATTTAGAACTCTTCAAAAGTATCCTGTTTAGTTTTAGAACTAATCTAAATTGTACAGAACGATTTAGAACTCTTCAAAAGTATCCTGTTTAATTTTAGAACTATTCTGAAGTGTACAGAATAATTTAGAACTCTTCAAAAGTATCCTGTTTAGTTTTAGAACTAATCTAAATTGTACAGAACGATTTAGAACTCTTCAAAAGTATCCTGTTTAATTTTAGAACTAATCTAAATTGTACAGAACGATTTAGAACTTTTCAAAAGTATCCTGTTTAATTTTTGAACTAATCTGAATTGTACAGAACGATTTAGAACTCTTCAAAAGTATCTTGTTTAATTTTAGAACTAATCTAAATTGTACAGAACGATTTAGAACTCTTCAAAACTATCCTGTTTAATTTTAGAACTAATGAAAATTGTATAGAACGATTTAGAACTCTTCAAAAGTATCCTGTTTAGTTTTAGAACTAATCTAAATTGTACAGAACGATTTAGAACTCTTCAAAAGTATCCTGTTTAATTTTAGAACTATTCTGAATTGTACAGAATAATTTAGAACTCTTCAAAAGTATCCTGTTTAGTTTTAGAACTAATCTAAATTGTACAGAACGATTTAGAACTCTTCAAAAGTATCCTGTTTAATTTTAGAACTAATCTAAATTGTACAGAACGATTTAGAACTTTTCAAAAGTATCCTGTTTAATTTTAGAACTAATCTGAATTGTACAGAACGATTTTGAACTCTTCAAAACTATCCTGTTTAATTTTAGAACTAATCTGAATTGTACAGAACGATTTAGAACTCTTCAAAAGTATCTTGTTTAATTTTAGAACTAATCTAAATTGTACAGAACGATTTAGAACTCTTCAAAACTATCCTGTTTAATTTTAGAACTAATGAAAATTGTATAGAACGATTTAGAACTCTTCAAAAGTATCCTGTTTAGTTTTAGAACTCATCTGAATTGTACAGAACGATTTTGAACTCTTCAAAACTATCCTGTTTAATTTTAGAACTAATGAAAATTGTATAGAACGATTTAGAACTCTTCAAAAGTATCTTGTTTAATTTTAGAACTAATCTAAATTGTACAGAACGATTTAGAACTCTTCAAAACTATCCTGTTTAATTTTAGAACTAATTTAAATTGTACAGAACGATTTAGAACTCTTCAAAAGTATCTTTTTTAATTTTAGAACTAATCTAAATTGTACAGAACGATTTAGAACTCTTCAAAACTATCCTGTTTAATTTTAGAACTAATGAAAATTGTATAGAACGATTTAGAACTCTTCAAAAGTATCCTGTTTAGTTTTAGAACTCATCTGAATTGTACAGAACGATTTAGAACTCTTCAAAAGTATCCTGTTTAGTTTTAGAACTATTCTGAAGTGTACAGAATAATTTAGAACTCTTCAAAAGTATCCTGTTTAGTTTTAGAACTAATCTAAATTGTACAGAACGATTTAGAACTCTTCAAAAGTATCCTGTTTAGTTTTAGAACTATTCTGAAGTGTACAGAATAATTTAGAACTCTTCAAAAGTATCCTGTTTAATTTTAGAACTAATCTAAATTGTACAGAACGATTTAGAACTCTTCAAAAGTATCCTGTTTAATTTTAGAACTAATCTGAATTGTACAGAACGATTTAGAACTCTTCAAAAGTATCCTGTTTAGTTTTAGAACTAATCTGAATTGTACAGAACGATTTAGAACTTTTCAAAAGTATCCTGTTTAGTTTTAGAACTAATCTAAATTGTACAGAACGATTTAGAACTTTTCAAAAGTATCCTGTTTAATTTTAGAACTCATCTGAATTGTACAGAACGATTTTGAACTCTTCAAAACTATCCTGTTTAATTTTAGAACTAATCTAAATTGTACAGAACGATTTAGAACTCTTCAAAAGTATCCTGTTTAATTTTAGAACTAATCTAAATTGTACAGAACGATTTAGAACTCTTCAAAAGTATCCTGTTTAATTTTAGAACTAATCTGAATTGTACAGAACGATTTAGAACTCTTCAAAAGTATCCTGTTTAGTTTTAGAACTAATCTGAATTGTACAGAACGATTTAGAACTCTTCAAAAGTATCCTGTTTAACTTTAGAACTAATCTAAATTGTACAGAACGATTTAGAACTCTTCAAAAGTATCCTGTTTAATTTTAGAACTAATCTGAATTGTACAGAACGATTTAGAACTCTTCAAAAGTATCCTGTTTAGTTTTAGAACTAATCTGAATTGTACAGAACGATTTAGAACTTTTCAAAAGTATCCTGTTCAATTTTAGAACTCATCTGAATTGTACAGAACGATTTAGAACTCTTTAGAACTTTAGAACTCTTCAAAAGTATCCTGTTTAATTTTTGAACTAATCTAAATTGTACAGAACGATTTAGAACTCTTCAAAAGTATCCTGTTTAATTTTAGAACTCATCTGAATTGTACAGAACGATTTAGAACTCTTCAAAAGTATCCTGTTTAATTTTAGAACTAATCTGAATTGTACAGAACGATTTTGAACTCTTCAAAACTATCCTGTTTAATTTTAGAACTAATTTAAATTGTACAGAACAATTTAGAACTCTTTAAAAGTATCCTGTTTAATTTTAGAACTAATCTAAATTGTACAGAACGATTTAGAACTCTTCAAAAGTATCCTGTTTAATTTTTAAACTAATCTAAATTGTACAGAACGATTTAGAACTCTTCAAATGTATCCTGTTTAATTTTAGAACTAATTTAAATTGTACAGAACAATTTAGAACTCTTCAAAAGTATCCTGTTTAATTTTTGAACTAATCTAAATTGTACAGAACGATTTAGAACTCTTCAAAAGTATCCTGTTTAATTTTAGAACTAATTTAAATTGTACAGAACAATTTAGAACTCTTCAAAAGTATCCTGTTTAATTTTTGAACTAATCTAAATTGTACAGAACGATTTAGAACTCTTCAAAAGTATCCTGTTTAATTTTAGAACTAATTTAAATTGTACAGAACAATTTAGAACTCTTCAAAAGTATCCTGTTTAATTTTTGAACTAATCTAAATTGTACAGAACGATTTAGAACTCTTCAAAAGTATCCTGTTTAATTTTTGAACTAATCTGAATTGTACAGAACGATTTAGAACTCTTCAAAACTATCCTGTTTAATTTTAGAACTAATCTAAATTGTACAGAACGATTTAGAACTCTTCAAAAGTATCCTGTTTAATTTTAGAACTAATCTAAATTGTACAGAACGATTTAGAACTCTTCAAAAGTATCCTGTTTAATTTTAGAACTAATCTAAATTGTACAGAACGATTTAGAACTCTTCAAAAGTATCCTGTTTAGTTTTAGAACTAATCGGAATTGTACAGAACGATTTAGAACTCTTCAAAATTATCCTGTTTAATTTTAGAACTCATCTGAATTGTACAGAACGATTTAGAACTCTTCAAAAGTATCCTGTTTAATTTTAGAACTAATTTAAATTGTACAGAACAATTTAGAACTCTTCAAAAGTATCCTGTTTAATTTTTGAACTAATCTAAATTGTACAGAACGATTTAGAACTCTTCAAAAGTATCCTGTTTAATTTTAGAACTAATTTAAATTGTACAGAACAATTTAGAACTCTTCAAAAGTATCCTGTTTAATTTTTGAACTAATCTAAATTGTACAGAACGATTTAGAACTCTTCAAAAGTATCCTGTTTAATTTTAGAACTAATTTAAATTGTACAGAACAATTTAGAACTCTTCAAAAGTATCCTGTTTAATTTTTGAACTAATCTAAATTGTACAGAACGATTTAGAACTCTTCAAAAGTATCCTGTTTAATTTTAGAACTAATCTAAATTGTACAGAACGATTTAGAACTATTCAAAAGTATCCTGTTTAGTTTTAGAACTAATCGGAATTGTACGGAACGATTTAGAACTCTTCAAAAGTATCCTGTTTAATTTTAGATCTCATCTGAATTGTACAGAACGATTTAGAACTCTTCAACAGTATCCTGTTTAATTTTAGAACTCATCTGAATTGTACAGAACGATTTAGAACTCTTTAGAACTTTAGAACTCTTCAAAAGTATCCTGTTTAATTTTTGAACTAATCTAAATTGTACAGAACGATTTAGAACTCTTCAAAAGTATCCTGTTTAATTTTAGAACTCATCTGAATTGTACAGAACGATTTAGAACTCTTCAAAAGTATCCTATTTAATTTTAGAACTAATTTAAATTGTACAGAACAATTTAGAACTCTTCAAAAGTATCCTGTTTAATTTTTGAACTAATCTAAATTGTACAGAACGATTTAGAACTCTTCAAAAGTATCCTGTTTAATTTTAGAACTAATTTAAATTGTACAGAACAATTTAGAACTCTTCAAAAGTATCCTGTTTAATTTTTGAACTAATCTAAATTGTACAGAACGATTTAGAACTCTTCAAAAGTATCCTGTTTAATTTTAGAACTAATTTAAATTGTACAGAACAATTTAGAACTCTTCAAAAGTATCCTGTTTAATTTTTGAACTAATCTAAATTGTACAGAACGATTTAGAACTCTTCAAAAGTATCCTGTTTAATTTTAGAACTAATCTAAATTGTACAGAACGATTTAGAACTCTTCAAAAGTATCCTGTTTAATTTTAGAACTAATCTGAATTGTACAGAACGATTTAGAACTCTTCAAAAGTATCCTGTTTAGTTTTAGAACTAATCGGAATTGTACAGAACGATTTAGAGCTCTTCAAAATTATCCTGTTTAATTTTAGAACTCATCTGAATTGTACAGAACGATTTAGAACTCTTCAAAAGTATCCTGTTTAATTTTAGAACTCATCTGAATTGTACAGAACGATTTAGAACTCTTTAGAACTTTAGAACTCTTCAAAAGTATCCTGTTTAATTTTTGAACTAATCTAAATTGTACAGAACGATTTAGAACTCTTCAAAAGTATCCTGTTTAATTTTAGAACTCATCTGAATTGTACAGAACGATTTAGAACTCTTCAAAAGTATCCTGTTTAATTTTAGAACTCATCTGAATTGTACAGAACGATTTAGAACTCTTCAAAAGTATCCTGTTTAATTTTTGAACTAATCTAAATTGTACAGAACGATTTAGAACTCTTCAAAAGTATCCTGTTTAATTTTAGAACTCATCTGAATTGTACAGAACGATTTAGAACTCTTCAAAAGTATCCTGTTTAATTTTTGAACTAATCTAAATTGTACAGAACGATTTAGAACTCTTCAAAAGTATCATGTTTAGTGTTAGAACTAATCTGAATTGTGCAGAACGATTTTGAACTCTTTAGAACTTTAGAACTCTTCAAAAGTATCCTGTTTAATTTTTGAACTAATCTAAATTGTACAGAACGATTTAGAACTCTTCAAAAGTATCCTGTTTAATTTTAGAACTCATCTGAATTGTACAGAACGATTTAGAACTCTTCAAAATTATCCTATTTAATTTTAGAACTAATTTAAATTGTACAGAACAATTTAGAACTCTTCAAAAGTATCCTGTTTAATTTTTGAACTAATCTAAATTGTACAGAACGATTTAGAACTCTTCAAAAGTATCCTGTTTAATTTTAGAACTAATTTAAATTGTACAGAACAATTTAGAACTCTTCAAAAGTATCCTGTTTAATTTTTGAACTAATCTAAATTGTACAGAACGATTTAGAACTCTTCAAAAGTATCCTGTTTAATTTTAGAACTAATCTAAATTGTACAGAACGATTTAGAACTCTTCAAAAGTATCCTGTTTAATTTTAGAACTAATCTGAATTGTACAGAACGATTTAGAACTCTTCAAAAGTATCCTGTTTAGTTTTAGAACTAATCGGAATTGTACAGAACGATTTAGAGCTCTTCAAAATTATCCTGTTTAATTTTAGAACTCATCTGAATTGTACAGAACGATTTAGAACTCTTCAAAAGTATCCTGTTTAATTTTAGAACTCATCTGAATTGTACAGAACGATTTAGAACTCTTTAGAACTTTAGAACTCTTCAAAAGTATCCTGTTTAATTTTTGAACTAATCTAAATTGTACAGAACGATTTAGAACTCTTCAAAAGTATCCTGTTTAATTTTAGAACTCATCTGAATTGTACAGAACGATTTAGAACTCTTCAAAAGTATCCTGTTTAATTTTAGAACTCATCTGAATTGTACAGAACGATTTAGAACTCTTCAAAAGTATCCTGTTTAATTTTAGAACTCATCTGAATTGTACAGAACGATTTAGAACTCTTCAAAAGTATCCTGTTTAATTTTTGAACTAATCTAAATTGTACAGAACGATTTAGAACTCTTCAAAAGTATCATGTTTAGTGTTAGAACTAATCTGAATTGTGCAGAACGATTTTGAACTCTTCAAAAGTATCCTGTTTAATTTTAGAACTAATTTAAATTGTACAGAACAATTTAGAACTCTTCAAAAGTATCCTGTTTAATTTTTGAACTAATCTAAATTGTACAGAACGATTTAGAACTCTTCAAAAGTATCCTGTTTAATTTTAGAACTAATCTGAATTGTACAGAACGATTTAGAACTCTTCAAAAGTATCCTGTTTAATTTTAGAACTAATCTAAATTGTACAGAACGATTTAGAACTCTTCAAAAGTATCCTGTTTAATTTTTGAACTCATCTGAATTGTACAGAACGATTTAGAACTCTTCAAAAGTATCCTGTTTAGTGTTAGAACTAATCTGAATTGTACAGAACGATTTTGAACTCTTCAAAACTATCCTGTTTAATTTTAGAACTAATCTAAATTGTACAGAACAATTTGGAACTATTCAAAAGTATCCTGTTTAATTTTAGAACTAATCTAAATTGTACAGAACGATTTAGAACTCTTCAAAAGTATCCTGTTTAATTTTAGAACTAATCTGAATTGTACAGAACGATTTAGAACTCTTCAAAAGTATCCTGTTTAGTTTTAGAACTAATCGGAATTGTACAGAACGATTTAGAGCTCTTCAAAATTATCCTGTTTAATTTTAGAACTCATCTGAATTGTACAGAACGATTTAGAACTCTTCAAAAGTATTTTGTTTAATTTTAGAACTAATCTAAATTGTACAGAACGATTTAGAACTCTTCAAAAGTATCCTGTTTAGTTTTAGAACTAATCTAAATTGTACAGAACGATTTGGAACTATTCAAAAGTATCCTGTTTAATTTTAGAACTAATCTAAATTGTACAGAACGATTTAGAACTCTTTAGAACTTTAGAACTCTTCAAAAGTATCCTGTTTAATTTTTGAACTAATCTAAATTGTACAGAACGATTTAGAACTCTTCAAAAGTATCCTGTTTAATTTTAGAACTCATCTGAATTGTACAGAACGATTTAAAACTCTTCAAAAGTATCCTGTTTAATTTTAGAACTCATCTGAATTGTACAGAACGATTTAGAACTCTTCAAAAGTATCATGTTTAGTGTTAGAACTAATCTGAATTGTGCAGAACGATTTTGAACTCTTCAAATCTATCCTGTTTAATTTTAGAACTAATCTACATTGTACAGAACGATTTAGAACTCTTCAAAAGTATCCTGTTTAATTTTAGAACTAATCTAAATTGTACAGAACGATTAAGAACTCTTCAAAAGTATCCTGTTTAATTTTTGAACTAATCTAAATTGTACAGAACGATTTAGAACTTTTCAAAAGTATCCTGTTTAATTTTAGAACTAATTTAAATTGTACAGAACGATTTAGAACTCTTCAAAAGTATCCTGTTTAGTTTTAGAACTATTCTAAAGTGTACAGAATAATTTAGAACTCTTCAAAAGTATCTTGTTTAATTTTAGAACTCATCTGAATTGTACAGAACGACTTAGAACTTTTCAAAAGTATCCTGTTTAATTTTAGAACTCATCTGAATTGTACAGAACGATTTTGAACTCTTTAGAACTTTAGAACTCTTCAAAAGTATCCTGTTTAATTTTTGAACTAATCTAAATTGTACAGAACGATTTAGAACTCTTCAAAAGTATCCTGTTTAATTTTAGAACTCATCTGAATTGTACAGAACGATTTAGAACTCTTCAAAACTATCCTGTTTAATTTTAGAACTAATCTGAATTGTACAGAACGATTTAGAACTCTTCAAAAGTATCTTGTTTAATTTTAGAACTAATCTAAATTGTACAGAACGATTTAGAACTCTTCAAAAGTATCCTGTTTAGTTTTAGAACTATTCTGAAGTGTACAGAATAATTTAGAACTCTTCAAAAGTATCTTGTTTAATTTTAGAACTAATCTACATTGCACAGAACGATTTAGAACTCTTCAAAAGTATCCTGTTTAATTTTTGAACTAATCTAAATTGTACAGAACGATTTGGAACTATTCAAAAGTATCCTGTTTAATTTTAGAACTAATCTAAATTGTACAGAACGATTTAGAACTCTTCAAAAGTATCCTGTTTAATTTTAGAACTAATCTGAATTGTACAGAACGATTTAGAACTCTTCAAAAGTATCCTGTTTAGTTTTAGAACTAATCGGAATTGTACAGAACGATTTAGAACTCTTCAAAATTATCCTGTTTAATTTTAGAACTCATCTGAATTGTACAGAACGATTTAGAACTCTTCAAAAGTATTTTGTTTAATTTTAGAACTAATCTAAATTGTACAGAACGATTTAGAACTCTTCAAAACTATCCTGTTTAATTTTAGAACTAATGAAAATTGTATAGAACGATTTAGAACTCTTCAAAAGTATCCTGTTTAGTTTTAGAACTATTCTGAAGTGTACAGAATAATTTAGAACTCTTCAAAAGTATCTTGTTTAATTTTAGAACTAATCTACATTGTACAGAACGATTTAGAACTCTTCAAAAGTATCCTGTTTAATTTTAGAACTAATCTAAATTGTACAGAACGATTTAGAACTCTTCAAAAGTATCCTGTTTAATTTTTGAACTAATCTAAATTGTACAGAACGATTTAGAACTTTTCAAAAGTATCCTGTTTAATTTTAGAACTAATTTAAATTGTACAGAACGATTTAGAACTCTTCAAAACTATCCTGTTTAATTTTAGAACTAATGAAAATTGTATAGAACGATTTAGAACTCTTCAAAAGTATCCTGTTTAGTTTTAGAACTATTCTGAAGTGTACAGAATAATTTAGAACTCTTCAAAAGTATCTTGTTTAATTTTAGAACTAATCTACATTGTACAGAACGATTTAGAACTCTTCAAAAGTATCCTGTTTAATTTTAGAACTAATCTAAATTGTACAGAACGATTTAGAACTCTTCAAAAGTATCCTGTTTAATTTTTGAACTAATCTAAATTGTACAGAACGATTTAGAACTTTTCAAAAGTATCCTGTTTAATTTTAGAACTAATTTAAATTGTACAGAACGATTTAGAACTCTTCAAAAGTATCCTGTTTAATTTTAGAACTAATTTAAATTGTACAGAACAATTTAGAACTCTTCAAAACTATCCTGTTTAATTTTAGAACTAATCTGAATTGTACAGAACGATTTAGAACTCTTCAAAAGTATTTTGTTTAATTTTAGAACTAATCTAAATTGTACAGAACGATTTAGAACTCTTCAAAACTATCCTGTTTAATTTTAGAACTAATGAAAATTGTATAGAACGATTTAGAACTCTTCAAAAGTATCCTGTTTAGTTTTAGAACTATTCTGAAGTGTACAGAATAATTTAGAACTCTTCAAAAGTATCTTGTTTAATTTTAGAACTAATCTACATTGTACAGAACGATTTAGAACTCTTCAAAAGTATCCTGTTTAATTTTAGAACTAATCTAAATTGTACAGAACGATTTAGAACTCTTCAAAAGTATCCTGTTTAATTTTTGAACTAATCTAAATTGTACAGAACGATTTAGAACTTTTCAAAAGTATCCTGTTTAATTTTAGAACTAATTTAAATTGTACAGAACGATTTAGAACTCTTCAAAAGTATCCTGTTTAGTTTTAGAACTATTCTAAAGTGTACAGAATAATTTAGAACTCTTCAAAAGTATCTTGTTTAATTTTAGAACTCATCTGAATTGTACAGAACGACTTAGAACTTTTCAAAAGTATCCTGTTTAATTTTAGAACTCATCTGAATTGTACAGAACGATTTTGAACTCTTTAGAACTTTAGAACTCTTCAAAAGTATCCTGTTTAATTTTTGAACTAATCTAAATTGTACAGAACGATTTAGAACTCTTCAAAAGTATCCTGTTTAATTTTAGAACTCATCTGAATTGTACAGAACGATTTAGAACTCTTCAAAAGTATCCTGTTTAATTTTAGAACTCATCTGAATTGTACAGAACGATTTAGAACTCTTCAAAAGTATCCTGTTTAATTTTTGAACTAATCTAAATTGTACAGAACGATTTAGAACTCTTCAAAAGTATCCTGTTTAATTTTAGAACTCATCTGAATTGTACAGAACGATTTAGAACTCTTCAAAAGTATCCTGTTTAATTTTTGAACTAATCTAAATTGTACAGAACGATTTAGAACTCTTCAAAAGTATCATGTTTAGTGTTAGAACTAATCTGAATTGTGCAGAACGATTTTGAACTCTTCAAAACTATCCTGTTTAATTTTAGAACTAATCTAAATTGTACAGAACGATTTAGAACTCTTTAAAAGTATCCTGTTTAATTTTAGAACTAATCTAAATTGTACAGAACGATTTAGAACTCTTCAAAAGTATCCTGTTTAATTTTAGAACTAATTTAAATTGTACATAACAATTTAGAACTCTTCAAAAGTATCCTGTTTAATTTTTGAACTAATCTAAATTGTACAGAACGATTTAGAACTCTTCAAAAGTATCCTGTTTAATTTTAGAACTAATCTGAATTGTACAGAACGATTTAGAACTCTTCAAAAGTATCCTGTTTAGTGTTAGAACTAATCTGAATTGTACAGAACGATTTTGAACTCTTCAAAACTATCCTGTTTAATTTTAGAACTAATCTAAATTGTACAGAACGATTTGGAACTATTCAAAAGTATCCTGTTTAATTTTAGAACTAATCTAAATTGTACAGAACGATTTAGAACTCTTCAAAAGTATCCTGTTTAATTTTAGAACTAATCTGAATTGTACAGAACGATTTAGAACTCTTCAAAAGTATCCTGTTTAGTTTTAGAACTAATCGGAATTGTACAGAACGATTTAGAACTCTTCAAAATTATCCTGTTTAATTTTAGAACTCATCTGAATTGTACAGAACGATTTAGAACTCTTCAAAAGTATCCTGTTTAGTTTTAGAACTATTCTAAAGTGTACAGAATAATTTAGAACTCTTCAAAAGTATCCTGTTTAATTTTTGAACTAATCTAAATTGTACAGAACGATTTAGAACTCTTCAAAAGTATCCTGTTTAATTTTTGAACTAATCTAAATTGTACAGAACGATTTAGAACTCTTCAAAAGTATCCTGTTTAATTTTAGAACTAATCTAAATTGTACAGAACGATTTTGAACTCTTCAAAAGTATCCTGTTTAATTTTAGAACTAATCTGAATTGTATAGAACGATTTAGAACTCTTCAAAAGTATCCTGTTTAGTTTTAGAACTATTCTGAAGTGTACAGAATAATTTAGAACTCTTCAAAAGTATCCTGTTTAGTTTTAGAACTATTCTGAAGTGTACAGAATAATTTAGAACTCTTCAAAAGTATCTTGTTTAATTTTAGAACTAATCTAAATTGTACAGAACGATTTAGAACTCTTCAAAAGTATCCTGTTTAATTTTAGAACTAATCTAAATTGTACAGAACGATTTAGAACTCTTCAAAAGTATCCTGTTTAATTTTAGAACTAATCTGAATTGTACAGAACGATTTAGAACTCTTCAAAAGTATCCTGTTTAGTTTTAGAACTAATCGGAATTGTACAGAACGATTTAGAGCTCTACAAAATTATCCTGTTTAATTTTAGAACTCATCTGAATTGTACAGAACGATCCTGTTTAATTTTAGAACTAATCTAAATTGTACAGAACGATTTAGAACTCTTCAAAAGTATCCTGTTTAATTTTAGAACTAATCTGAATTGTACAGAACGATTTAGAACTCTTCAAAACTATCCTGTTTAATTTTAGAACTAATCTGAATTGTACAGAACGATTTAGAACTCTTCAAAAGTATCTTGTTTAATTTTAGAACTAATCTAAATTGTACAGAACGATTTAGAACTCTTCAAAACTATCCTGTTTAATTTTAGAACTAATGAAAATTGTATAGAACGATTTAGAACTCTTCAAAAGTATCCTGTTTAGTTTTAGAACTATTCTGAAGTGTACAGAATAATTTAGAACTCTTCAAAAGTATCTTGTTTAATTTTAGAACTAATCTAAATTGTACAGAACGATTTAGAACTCTTCAAAAGTATCCTGTTTAATTTTAGAACTAATCTAAATTGTACAGAACGATTTAGAACTCTTCAAAACTATCCTGTTTAATTTTAGAACTAATCTGAATTGTACAGAACGATTTAGAACTCTTCAAAACTATCCTGTTTAATTTTAGAACTAATCTGAATTGTACAGAACGATTTAGAACTCTTCAAAACTATCCTGTTTAATTTTAGAACTAATCTAAATTGTACAGAACGATTTAGAACTCTTCAAAACTATCCTGTTTAATTTTAGAACTAATCTAAATTGTACAGAACGATTTAGAACTCTTCAAAACTATCCTGTTTAATTTTAGAACTAATCTGAATTGTACAGAACGATTTAGAACTCTTCAAAAGTATCTTGTTTAATTTTAGAACTAATCTAAATTGTACAGAACGATTTAGAACTCTTCAAAACTATCCTGTTTAATTTTAGAACTAATGAAAATTGTATAGAACGATTTAGAACTCTTCAAAAGTATCCTGTTTAGTTTTAGAACTATTCTGAAGTGTACAGAATAATTTAGAACTCTTCAAAAGTATCTTGTTTAATTTTATAACTAATCTACATTGTACAGAACGATTTAGAACTCTTCAAAAGTATCCTGTTTAATTTTAGAACTAATCTAAATTGTACAGAACGATTTAGAACTCTTCAAAAGTATCCTGTTTAATTTTTGAACTAATCTAAATTGTACAGAACGATTTAGAACTTTTCAAAAGTATCCTGTTTAATTTTAGAACTAATTTAAATTGTACAGAACGATTTGGAACTCTTCAAAAGTATCCTGTTTAGTTTTAGAACTATTCTAAAGTGTACAGAATAATTTAGAACTCTTCAAAAGTATCTTGTTTAATTTTAGAACTAATCTAAATTGTACATAACGATTTAGAACTTTTCAAAAGTATCCTGTTTAATTTTAGAACTCATCTGAATTGTACAGAACGATTTTGAACTCTTCAAAACTATCCTGTTTAATTTTAGAACTAATCTGAATTGTACAGAACGATTTAGAACTCTTCAAAAGTATCTTGTTTAATTTTAGAACTAATCTAAATTGTACAGAACGATTTAGAACTCTTCAAAAGTATCCTGTTTAATTTTTGAACTAATCTAAATTGTACAGAACGATTTAGAACTCTTCAAAAGTATCCTGTTTAATTTTAGAACTAATCTAAATTGTACAGAACGATTTTGAACTCTTCAAAAGTATCCTGTTTAATTTTAGAACTAATCTGAATTGTATAGAACGATTTAGAACTCTTCAAAAGTATCCTGTTTAGTTTTAGAACTATTCTAAAGTGTACAGAATAATTTAGAACTCTTCAAAAGTATCCTGTTTAGTTTTAGAACTATTCTGAAGTGTACAGAATAATTTAGAACTCTTCAAAAGTATCCTGTTTAGTTTTAGAACTATTCTAAAGTGTACAGAATAATTTAGAACTCTTCAAAAGTATCCTGTTTAGTTTTAGAACTATTCTGAAGTGTACAGAATAATTTAGCACTCTTCAAAAGTATCTTGTTTAATTTTAGAACTAATCTAAATTGTACAGAACGATTTAGAACTCTTCAAAAGTATCCTGTTTAATTTTAGAACTAATCTAAATTGTACAGAACGATTTAGAACTCTTCAAAAGTATCCTGTTTAATTTTTGAACTAATCTAAATTGTACAGAACGATTTAGAACTCTTCAAAAGTATCCTGTTTAATTTTAGAACTAACCTAAATTGTACAGAACGATTTAGAACTCTTCAAAAGTATCCTGTTTAATTTTAGAACTAATCTGAATTGTACAGAACGATTTAGAACTCTTCAAAAGTATCCTGTTTAGTGTTAGAACTAATCTGAATTGTACAGAACGATTTTGAACTCTTCAAAACTATCCTGTTTAATTTTAGAACTAATCTAAATTGTACAGAACGATTTAGAACTCTTCAAAAGTATCCTGTTTAATTTTAGAACTAATTTAAATTGTACAGAACAATTTAGAACTCTTCAAAAGTATCCTGTTTAATTTTTGAACTAATCTAAATTGTACAGAACGATTTAGAACTCTTCAAAAGTATCCTGTTTAATTTTAGAACTAATTTAAATTGTACAGAACAATTTAGAACTCTTCAAAAGTATCCTGTTTAATTTTTGAACTAATCTAAATTGTACAGAACGATTTAGAACTCTTCAAAAGTATCCTGTTTAATTTTAGAACTAATTTAAATTGTACAGAACAATTTAGAACTCTTCAAAAGTATCCTGTTTAATTTTTGAACTAATCTAAATTGTACAGAACGATTTAGAACTCTTCAAAAGTATCCTGTTTAATTTTAGAACTAATCTAAATTGTACAGAACGATTTAGAACTATTCAAAAGTATCCTGTTTAATTTTAGAACTAATCTAAATTGTACAGAACGATTTAGAACTCTTCAAAAGTATCCTGTTTAATTTTAGAACTAATCTGAATTGTACAGAACGATTTAGAACTCTTCAAAAGTATCCTTTTTAGTTTTAGAACTAATCGGAATTGTACAGAACGATTTAGAGCTCTTCAAAATTATCCTGTTTAATTTTAGAACTCATCTGAATTGTACAGAACGATTTAGAACTCTTCAAAAGTATCCTGTTTAATTTTAGAACTCATCTGAATTGTACAGAACGATTTAGAACTCTTTAGAACTTTAGAACTCTTCAAAAGTATCCTGTTTAATTTTTGAACTAATCTAAATTGTACAGAACGATTTAGAACTCTTCAAAAGTATCCTGTTTAATTTTAGAACTCATCTGAATTGTACAGAACGATTTAGAACTCTTCAAAAGTATCCTGTTTAATTTTAGAACTCATCTGAATTGTACAGAACGATTTAGAACTCTTCAAAAGTATCCTGTTTAATTTTTGAACTAATCTAAATTGTACAGAACGATTTAGAACTCTTCAAAAGTATCCTGTTTAATTTTAGAACTCATCTGAATTGTACAGAACGATTTAGAACTCTTCAAAAGTATCCTGTTTAATTTTTGAACTAATCTAAATTGTACAGAACGATTTAGAACTCTTCAAAAGTATCATGTTTAGTGTTAGTACTAATCTGAATTGTGCAGAACGATTTTGAACTCTTCAAAACTATCCTGTTTAATTTTAGAACTAATCTAAATTGTACAGAACGATTTAGAACTCTTTAAAAGTATCCTGTTTAATTTTAGAACTAATCTAAATTGTACAGAACGATTTAGAACTCTTCAAAAGTATCCTGTTTAATTTTAGAACTAATTTAAATTGTACAGAACAATTTAGAACTCTTCAAAAGTATCCTGTTTAATTTTTGAACTAATCTAAATTGTACAGAACGATTTAGAACTCTTCAAAAGTATCCTGTTTAATTTTAGAACTAATCTGAATTGTACAGAACGATTTAGAACTCTTCAAAAGTATCCTGTTTAGTGTTAGAACTAATCTGAATTGTACAGAACGATTTTGAACTCTTCAAAACTATCCTGTTTAATTTTAGAACTAATCTAAATTGTACAGAACGATTTGGAACTATTCAAAAGTATCCTGTTTAATTTTAGAACTAATCTAAATTGTACAGAACGATTTAGAACTCTTCAAAAGTATCCTGTTTAATTTTAGAACTAATCTGAATTGTACAGAACGATTTAGAACTCTTCAAAAGTATCCTGTTTAGTTTTAGAACTAATCGGAATTGTACAGAACGATTTAGAACTCTTCAAAATTATCCTGTTTAATTTTAGAACTCATCTGAATTGTACAGAACGATTTAGAACTCTTCAAAAGTATCCTGTTTAATTTTAGAACTAATCTGAATTGTACAGAACGATTTAGAACTCTTCAAAAGTATCCTGTTTAATTTTTGAACTAATCTAAATTGTACAGAACGATTTAGAACTCTTCAAAAGTATCCTGTTTAATTTTAAAACTCATCTGAATTGTACAGAACGATTTAGAACTCTTCAAAAGTATCCTGTTTAATTTTAGAACTCATCTGAATTGTACAGAACGATTTAGAACTCTTCAAAAGTATCCTGTTTAGTTTTAGAACTAATCGGAATTGTACAGAACGATTTAGAACTCTTCAAAATTATCCTGTTTAATTTTAGAACTCATCTGAATTGTACAGAACGATTTAGAACTCTTCAAAAGTATCCTGTTTAATTTTAGAACTCATCTGAATTGTACAGAACGATTTAGAACTCTTCAAAAGTATCCTGTTTTATTTTTGAACTAATCTAAATTGTACAGAACGATTTAGAACTCTTCAAAAGTATCCTGTTTAATTTTAGAACTCATCTGAATTGTACAGAACGATTTAGAACTCTTCAAAAGTATCCTGTTTAATTTTAGAACTCATCTGAATTGTACAGAACGATTTAGAACTCTTCAAAAGTATCCTGTTTAATTTTTGAATTAATCTAAATTGTACAGAACGATTTAGAACTCTTCAAAAGTATCCTGTTTAATTTTAGAACTCATCTGAATTGTACAGAACGATTTAGAACTCTTCAAAAGTATCATGTTTAGTGTTAGAACTAATCTGAATTGTGCAGAACGATTTTGAACTCTTCAAAACTATCCTGTTTAATTTTAGAACTAATCTAAATTGTACAGAACGATTTAGAACTCTTTAAAAGTATCCTGTTTAATTTTAGAACTAATCTAAATTGTACAGAACGATTTAGAACTCTTCAAAAGTATCCTGTTTAATTTTAGAACTAACCTGAATTGTACAGAACGATTTAGAACTCTTCAAAACTATCCTGTTTAATTTTAGAACTAATCTGAATTGTACAGAACGATTTAGAACTCTTCAAAAGTATTTTGTTTAATTTTAGAACTAATCTAAATTGTACAGAACGATTTAGAACTCTTCAAAACTATCCTGTTTAATTTTAGAACTAATGAAAATTGTATAGAACGATTTAGAACTCTTCAAAAGTATCCTGTTTAGTTTTAGAACTATTCTGAAGTGTACAGAATAATTTAGAACTCTTCAAAAGTATCTTGTTTAATTTTAGAACTAATCTACATTGTACAGAACGATTTAGAACTCTTCAAAAGTATCCTGTTTAATTTTAGAACTAATCTAAATTGTACAGAACGATTTAGAACTCTTCAAAAGTATCCTGTTTAATTTTTGAACTAATCTAAATTGTACAGAACGATTTAGAACTTTTCAAAAGTATCCTGTTTAATTTTAGAACTAATTTAAATTGTACAGAACGATTTAGAACTCTTCAAAAGTATCCTGTTTAGTTTTAGAACTATTCTAAAGTGTACAGAATAATTTAGAACTCTTCAAAAGTATCTTGTTTAATTTTAGAACTAATCTAAATTGTACATAACGATTTAGAACTTTTCAAAAGTATCCTGTTTAATTTTAGAACTCATCTGAATTGTACAGAACGACTTAGAACTTTTCAAAAGTATCCTGTTTAATTTTAGAACTCATCTGAATTGTACAGAACGATTTTGAACTCTTCAAAACTATCCTGTTTAATTTTAGAACTAATCTGAATTGTACAGAACGATTTAGAACTCTTCAAAAGTATCCTGTTTAGTTTTAGAACTAATCTGAATTGTACAGAACGATTTAGAACTTTTCAAAAGTATCCTGTTTAATTTTAGAACTAATCTAAATTGTACAGAACGACTTAGAACTCTTCAAAAGTATCTTGTTTAATTTTAGAACTAATCTAAATTGTACAGAACGATTTAGAACTCTTCAAAAGTATCCTGTTTAATTTTTGAACTAATCTAAATTCTACAGAACGATTTAGAACTCTTCAAAAGTATCCTGTTTAATTTTAGAACTAATCTAAATTGTACAGAACGATTTTGAACTCTTCAAAAGTATCCTGTTTAATTTTAGAACTAATCTGAATTGTATAGAACGATTTAGAACTCTTCAAAAGTATCCTGTTTAGTTTTAGAACTATTCTAAAGTGTACAGAATAATTTAGAACTCTTCAAAAGTATCCTGTTTAGTTTTAGAACTATTCTGAAGTGTACAGAATAATTTAGAACTCTTCAAAAGTATCTTGTTTAATTTTAGAACTAATCTAAATTGTACAGAACGATTTAGAACTCTTCAAAAGTATCCTGTTTAATTTTAGAACTAATCTAAATTGTACAGAACGATTTAGAACTCTTCAAAAGTATCCTGTTTAATTTTAGAACTAATCTGAATTGTACAGAACGATTTAGAACTCTTCAAAAGTATCCTGTTTAGTTTTAGAACTAATCGGAATTGTACAGAACGATTTAGAGCTCTTCAAAATTATCCTGTTTAATTTTAGAACTCATCTGAATTGTACAGAACGATCTTGTTTAATTTTAGAACTAATCTAAATTGTACAGAACGATTTAGAACTCTTCAAAAGTATCCTGTTTAATTTTAGAACTAATCTGAATTGTACAGAACGATTTAGAACTCTTCAAAACTATCCTGTGTAATTTTAGAACTAATCTGAATTGTACAGAACGATTTAGAACTCTTCAAAAGTATCTTGTTTAATTTTAGAACTAATCTAAATTGTACAGAACGATTTAGAACTCTTCAAAACTATCCTGTTTAATTTTAGAACTAATGAAAATTGTATAGAACGATTTAGAACTCTTCAAAAGTATCCTGTTTAGTTTTAGAACTATTCTGAAGTGTACAGAATAATTTAGAACTCTTCAAAAGTATCTTGTTTAATTTTAGAACTAATCTACATTGTACAGAACGATTTAGAACTCTTCAAAAGTATCCTGTTTAATTTTAGAACTAATCTAAATTGTACAGAACGATTTAGAACTCTTCAAAAGTATCCTGTTTAATTTTTGAACTAATCTAAATTGTACAGAACGATTTAGAACTTTTCAAAAGTATCCTGTTTAATTTTAGAACTAATTTAAATTGTACAGAACGATTTGGAACTCTTCAAAAGTATCCTGTTTAGTTTTAGAACTATTCTAAAGTGTACAGAATAATTTAGAACTCTTCAAAAGTATCTTGTTTAATTTTAGAACTAATCTAAATTGTACATAACGATTTAGAACTTTTCAAAAGTATCCTGTTTAATTTTAGAACTCATCTGAATTGTACAGAACGACTTAGAACTTTTCAAAAGTATCCTGTTTAATTTTAGAACTCATCTGAATTGTACAGAACGATTTTGAACTCTTCAAAACTATCCTGTTTAATTTTAGAACTAATCTGAATTGTACAGAACGATTTAGAACTCTTCAAAAGTATCTTGTTTAATTTTAGAACTAATCTAAATTGTACAGAACGATTTAGAACTCTTCAAAAGTATCCTGTTTAATTTTTGAACTAATCTAAATTGTACAGAACGATTTAGAACTCTTCAAAAGTATCCTGTTTAATTTTAGAACTAATCTAAATTGTACAGAACGATTTTGAACTCTTCAAAAGTATCCTGTTTAATTTTAGAACTAATCTGAATTGTATAGAACGATTTAGAACTCTTCAAAAGTATCCTGTTTAGTTTTAGAACTATTCTAAAGTGTACAGAATAATTTAGAACTCTTCAAAAGTATCCTGTTTAGTTTTAGAACTATTCTGAAGTGTACAGAATAATTTAGAACTCTTCAAAAGTATCTTGTTTAATTTTAGAACTAATCTACATTGTACAGAACGATTTAGAACTCTTCAAAAGTATCCTGTTTAATTTTAGAACTAATCTAAATTGTACAGAACGATTTAGAACTCTTCAAAAGTATCCTGTTTAATTTTTGAACTAATCTAAATTGTACAGAACGATTTAGAACTTTTCAAAAGTATCCTGTTTAATTTTAGAACTAATTTAAATTGTACAGAACGATTTAGAACTCTTCAAAAGTATCCTGTTTAGTTTTAGAACTATTCTAAAGTGTACAGAATAATTTAGAACTCTTCAAAAGTATCTTGTTTAATTTTAGAACTCATCTGAATTGTACAGAACGACTTAGAACTTTTCAAAAGTATCCTGTTTAATTTTAGAACTCATCTGAATTGTACAGAACGATTTTGAACTCTTTAGAACTTTAGAACTCTTCAAAAGTATCCTGTTTAATTTTTGAACTAATCTAAATTGTACAGAACGATTTAGAACTCTTCAAAAGTATCCTGTTTAATTTTAGAACTCATCTGAATTGTACAGAACGATTTAGAACTCTTCAAAAGTATCCTGTTTAATTTTAGAACTCATCTGAATTGTACAGAACGATTTAGAACTCTTCAAAAGTATCCTGTTTAATTTTTGAACTAATCTAAATTGTACAGAACGATTTAGAACTCTTCAAAAGTATCCTGTTTAATTTTAGAACTCATCTGAATTGTACAGAACGATTTAGAACTCTTCAAAAGTATCCTGTTTAATTTTTGAACTAATCTAAATTGTACAGAACGATTTAGAACTCTTCAAAAGTATCATGTTTAGTGTTAGAACTAATCTGAATTGTGCAGAACGATTTTGAACTCTTCAAAACTATCCTGTTTAATTTTAGAACTAATCTAAATTGTACAGAACGATTTAGAACTCTTTAAAAGTATCCTGTTTAATTTTAGAACTAATCTAAATTGTACAGAACGATTTAGAACTCTTCAAAAGTATCCTGTTTAATTTTAGAACTAATTTAAATTGTACATAACAATTTAGAACTCTTCAAAAGTATCCTGTTTAATTTTTGAACTAATCTAAATTGTACAGAACGATTTAGAACTCTTCAAAAGTATCCTGTTTAATTTTAGAACTAATCTGAATTGTACAGAACGATTTAGAACTCTTCAAAAGTATCCTGTTTAGTGTTAGAACTAATCTGAATTGTACAGAACGATTTTGAACTCTTCAAAACTTTCCTGTTTAATTTTAGAACTAATCTAAATTGTACAGAACGATTTGGAACTATTCAAAAGTATCCTGTTTAATTTTAGAACTAATCTAAATTGTACAGAACGATTTAGAACTCTTCAAAAGTATCCTGTTTAATTTTAGAACTAATCTGAATTGTACAGAACGATTTAGAACTCTTCAAAAGTATCCTGTTTAGTTTTAGAACTAATCGGAATTGTACAGAACGATTTAGAGCTCTTCAAAATTATCCTGTTTAATTTTAGAACTCATCTGAATTGTACAGAACGATTTAGAACTCTTCAAAAGTATCCTGTTTAGTGTTAGAACTAATCTGAATTGTGCAGAACGATTTTGAACTCTTCAAAACTATCCTGTTTAATTTTAGAACTAATCTAAATTGTACAGAACGATTTAGAACTCTTTAAAAGTATCCTGTTTAATTTTAGAACTAATCTAAATTGTACAGAACGATTTAGAACTCTTCAAAAGTATCCTGTTTAATTTTAGAACTAATCTGAATTGTACAGAACGATTTAGAACTCTTCAAAACTATCCTGTTTAATTTTAGAACTAATCTGAATTGTACAGAACGATTTAGAACTCTTCAAAAGTATTTTGTTTAATTTTAGAACTAATCTAAATTGTACAGAACGATTTAGAACTCTTCAAAACTATCCTGTTTAATTTTAGAACTAATGAAAATTGTATAGAACGATTTAGAACTCTTCAAAAGTATCCTGTTTAGTTTTAGAACTATTCTGAAGTGTACAGAATAATTTAGAACTCTTCAAAAGTATCTTGTTTAATTTTAGAACTAATCTACATTGTACAGAACGATTTAGAACTCTTCAAAAGTATCCTGTTTAATTTTAGAACTAATCTAAATTGTACAGAACGATTTAGAACTCTTCAAAAGTATCCTGTTTAATTTTTGAACTAATCTAAATTGTACAGAACGATTTAGAACTTTTCAAAAGTATCCTGTTTAATTTTAGAACTAATTTAAAGTGTACAGAATAATTTAGAACTCTTCAAAAGTATCCTGTTTAGTTTTAGAACTATTCTGAAGTGTACAGAATAATTTAGAACTCTTCAAAAGTATCTTGTTTAATTTTAGAACTAATCTAAATTGTACAGAACGATTTAGAACTCTTCAAAAGTATCCTGTTTAATTTTAGAACTAATCTAAATTGTACAGAACGATTTAGAACTCTTCAAAAGTATCCTGTTTAATTTTAGAACTAATCTGAATTGTACAGAACGATTTAGAACTCTTCAAAAGTATCCTGTTTAGTTTTAGAACTAATCGGAATTGTACAGAACGATTTAGAGCTCTTCAAAATTATCCTGTTTAATTTTAGAACTCATCTGAATTGTACAGAACGATCTTGTTTAATTTTAGAACTAATCTAAATTGTACAGAACGATTTAGAACTCTTCAAAAGTATCCTGTTTAATTTTAGAACTAATCTGAATTGTACAGAACGATTTAGAACTCTTCAAAACTATCCTGTGTAATTTTAGAACTAATCTGAATTGTACAGAACGATTTAGAACTCTTCAAAAGTATCTTGTTTAATTTTAGAACTAATCTAAATTGTACAGAACGATTTAGAACTCTTCAAAACTATCCTGTTTAATTTTAGAACTAATGAAAATTGTATAGAACGATTTAGAACTCTTCAAAAGTATCCTGTTTAGTTTTAGAACTATTCTGAAGTGTACAGAATAATTTAGAACTCTTCAAAAGTATCTTGTTTAATTTTAGAACTAATCTACATTGTACAGAACGATTTAGAACTCTTCAAAAGTATCCTGTTTAATTTTTGAACTAATCTAAATTGTACAGAACGATTTAGAACTCTTCAAAAGTATCCTGTTTAATTTTTGAACTAATCTAAATTGTACAGAACGATTTAGAACTTTTCAAAAGTATCCTGTTTAATTTTAGAACTAATTTAAATTGTACAGAACGATTTGGAACTCTTCAAAAGTATCCTGTTTAGTTTTAGAACTATTCTAAAGTGTACAGAATAATTTAGAACTCTTCAAAAGTATCTTGTTTAATTTTAGAACTAATCTAAATTGTACATAACGATTTAGAACTTTTCAAAAGTATCCTGTTTAATTTTAGAACTCATCTGAATTGTACAGAACGACTTAGAACTTTTCAAAAGTATCCTGTTTAATTTTAGAACTCATCTGAATTGTACAGAACGATTTTGAACTCTTCAAAACTATCCTGTTTAATTTTAGAACTAATCTGAATTGTACAGAACGATTTAGAACTCTTCAAAAGTATCTTGTTTAATTTTAGAACTAATCTAAATTGTACAGAACGATTTAGAACTCTTCAAAAGTATCCTGTTTAATTTTTGAACTAATCTAAATTGTACAGAACGATTTAGAACTCTTCAAAAGTATCCTGTTTAATTTTAGAACTAATCTAAATTGTACAGAACGATTTTGAACTCTTCAAAAGTATCCTGTTTAATTTTAGAACTAATCTGAATTGTATAGAACGATTTAGAACTCTTCAAAAGTATCCTGTTTAGTTTTAGAACTATTCTAAAGTGTACAGAATAATTTAGAACTCTTCAAAAGTATCCTGTTTAGTTTTAGAACTATTCTGAAGTGTACAGAATAATTTAGAACTCTTCAAAAGTATCTTGTTTAATTTTAGAACTAATCTACATTGTACAGAACGATTTAGAACTCTTCAAAAGTATCCTGTTTAATTTTAGAACTAATCTAAATTGTACAGAACGATTTAGAACTCTTCAAAAGTATCCTGTTTAATTTTTGAACTAATCTAAATTGTACAGAACGATTTAGAACTTTTCAAAAGTATCCTGTTTAATTTTAGAACTAATTTAAATTGTACAGAACGATTTAGAACTCTTCAAAAGTATCCTGTTTAGTTTTAGAACTATTCTAAAGTGTACAGAATAATTTAGAACTCTTCAAAAGTATCTTGTTTAATTTTAGAACTCATCTGAATTGTACAGAACGACTTAGAACTTTTCAAAAGTATCCTGTTTAATTTTAGAACTCATCTGAATTGTACAGAACGATTTTGAACTCTTTAGAACTTTAGAACTCTTCAAAAGTATCCTGTTTAATTTTTGAACTAATCTAAATTGTACAGAACGATTTAGAACTCTTCAAAAGTATCCTGTTTAATTTTAGAACTCATCTGAATTGTACAGAACGATTTAGAACTCTTCAAAAGTATCCTGTTTAATTTTTGAACTAATCTAAATTGTACAGAACGATTTAGAACTCTTCAAAAGTATCATGTTTAGTGTTAGAACTAATCTGAATTGTGCAGAACGATTTTGAACTCTTCAAAACTATCCTGTTTAATTTTAGAACTAATCTAAATTGTACAGAACGATTTAGAACTCTTTAAAAGTATCCTATTTAATTTTAGAACTAATCTAAATTGTACAGAACGATTTAGAACTCTTCAAAAGTATCCTGTTTAATTTTAGAACTAATTTAAATTGTACATAACAATTTAGAACTCTTCAAAAGTATCCTGTTTAATTTTTGAACTAATCTAAATTGTACAGAACGATTTAGAACTCTTCAAAAGTATCCTGTTTAATTTTAGAACTAATCTGAATTGTACAGAACGATTTAGAACTCTTCAAAAGTATCCTGTTTAGTGTTAGAACTAATCTGAATTGTACAGAACGATTTTGAACTCTTCAAAACTATCCTGTTTAATTTTAGAACTAATCTAAATTGTACAGAACGATTTGGAACTATTCAAAAGTATCCTGTTTAATTTTAGAACTAATCTAAATTGTACAGAACGATTTAGAACTCTTCAAAAGTATCCTGTTTAATTTTAGAACTAATCTGAATTGTACAGAACGATTTAGAACTCTTCAAAAGTATCCTGTTTAGTTTTAGAACTAATCGGAATTGTACAGAACGATTTAGAGCTCTTCAAAATTATCCTGTTTAATTTTAGAACTCATCTGAATTGTACAGAACGATTTAGAACTCTTCAAAAGTATCCTGTTTAGTGTTAGAACTAATCTGAATTGTGCAGAACGATTTTGAACTCTTCAAAACTATCCTGTTTAATTTTAGAACTAATCTAAATTGTACAGAACGATTTAGAACTCTTTAAAAGTATCCTGTTTAATTTTAGAACTAATCTAAATTGTACAGAACGATTTAGAACTCTTCAAAAGTATCCTGTTTAATTTTAGAACTAATCTGAATTGTACAGAACGATTTAGAACTCTTCAAAACTATCCTGTTTAATTTTAGAACTAATCTGAATTGTACAGAACGATTTAGAACTCTTCAAAAGTATTTTGTTTAATTTTAGAACTAATCTAAATTGTACAGAACGATTTAGAACTCTTCAAAACTATCCTGTTTAATTTTAGAACTAATGAAAATTGTATAGAACGATTTAGAACTCTTCAAAAGTATCCTGTTTAGTTTTAGAACTATTCTGAAGTGTACAGAATAATTTAGAACTCTTCAAAAGTATCTTGTTTAATTTTAGAACTAATCTACATTGTACAGAACGATTTAGAACTCTTCAAAAGTATCCTGTTTAATTTTAGAACTAATCTAAATTGTACAGAACGATTTAGAACTCTTCAAAAGTATCCTGTTTAATTTTTGAACTAATCTAAATTGTACAGAACGATTTAGAACTTTTCAAAAGTATCCTGTTTAATTTTAGAACTAATTTAAATTGTACAGAACGATTTAGAACTCTTCAAAAGTATCCTGTTTAGTTTTAGAACTATTCTAAAGTGTACAGAATAATTTAGAACTCTTCAAAAGTATCTTGTTTAATTTTAGAACTCATCTGAATTGTACAGAACGACTTAGAACTTTTCAAAAGTATCCTGTTTAATTTTAGAACTCATCTGAATTGTACAGAACGATTTTGAACTCTTCAAAACTATCCTGTTTAATTTTAGAACTAATCTGAATTGTACAGAACGATTTAGAACTCTTCAAAAGTATCTTGTTTAATTTTAGAACTAATCTAAATTGTACAGAACGATTTAGAACTCTTCAAAAGTATCCTGTTTAATTTTTGAACTAATCTAAATTGTACAGAACGATTTAGAACTCTTCAAAAGTATCCTGTTTAATTTTAGAACTAATCTAAATTGTACAGAACGATTTTGAACTCTTCAAAAGTATCCTGTTTAATTTTAGAACTAATCTGAATTGTATAGAACGATTTAGAACTCTTCAAAAGTATCCTGTTTAGTTTTAGAACTATTCTAAAGTGTACAGAATAATTTAGAACTCTTCAAAAGTATCCTGTTTAGTTTTAGAACTATTCTGAAGTGTACAGAATAATTTAGAACTCTTCAAAAGTATCTTGTTTAATTTTAGAACTAATCTAAATTGTACAGAACGATTTAGAACTCTTCAAAAGTATCCTGTTTAATTTTAGAACTAATCTAAATTGTACAGAACGATTTAGAACTCTTCAAAAGTATCCTGTTTAATTTTAGAACTAATCTGAATTGTACAGAACGATTTAGAACTCTTCAAAAGTATCCTGTTTAGTTTTAGAACTAATCGGAATTGTACAGAACGATTTAGAGCTCTACAAAATTATCCTGTTTAATTTTAGAACTCATCTGAATTGTACAGAACGATCCTGTTTAATTTTAGAACTAATCTAAATTGTACAGAACGATTTAGAACTCTTCAAAAGTATCCTGTTTAATTTTAGAACTAATCTGAATTGTACAGAACGATTTAGAACTCTTCAAAACTATCCTGTTTAATTTTAGAACTAATCTGAATTGTACAGAACGATTTAGAACTCTTCAAAAGTATCTTGTTTAATTTTAGAACTAATCTAAATTGTACAGAACGATTTAGAACTCTTCAAAACTATCCTGTTTAATTTTAGAACTAATGAAAATTGTATAGAACGATTTAGAACTCTTCAAAAGTATCCTGTTTAGTTTTAGAACTATTCTGAAGTGTACAGAATAATTTAGAACTCTTCAAAAGTATCTTGTTTAATTTTAGAACTAATCTAAATTGTACAGAACGATTTAGAACTCTTCAAAAGTATCCTGTTTAATTTTAGAACTAATCTAAATTGTACAGAACGATTTAGAACTCTTCAAAACTATCCTGTTTAATTTTAGAACTAATCTGAATTGTACAGAACGATTTAGAACTCTTCAAAACTATCCTGTTTAATTTTAGAACTAATCTGAATTGTACAGAACGATTTTGAACTCTTCAAAACTATCCTGTTTAATTTTAGAACTAATCTAAATTGTACAGAACGATTTAGAACTCTTCAAAACTATCCTGTTTAATTTTAGAACTAATCTAAATTGTACAGAACGATTTAGAACTCTTCAAAACTATCCTGTTTAATTTTAGAACTAATCTGAATTGTACAGAACGATTTAGAACTCTTCAAAAGTATCTTGTTTAATTTTAGAACTAATCTAAATTGTACAGAACGATTTAGAACTCTTCAAAACTATCCTGTTTAATTTTAGAACTAATGAAAATTGTATAGAACGATTTAGAACTCTTCAAAAGTATCCTGTTTAGTTTTAGAACTATTCTGAAGTGTACAGAATAATTTAGAACTCTTCAAAAGTATCTTGTTTAATTTTAGAACTAATCTAAATTGTACAGAACGATTTAGAACTCTTCAAAAGTATCCTGTTTAATTTTAGAACTAATCTAAATTGTACAGAACGATTTAGAACTCTTCAAAAGTATCCTGTTTAATTTTTGAACTAATCTAAATTGTACAGAACGATTTAGAACTTTTCAAAAGTATCCTGTTTAATTTTAGAACTAATTTAAATTGTACAGAACGATTTGGAACTCTTCAAAAGTATCCTGTTTAGTTTTAGAACTATTCTAAAGTGTACAGAATAATTTAGAACTCTTCAAAAGTATCTTGTTTAATTTTAGAACTAATCTAAATTGTACATAACGATTTAGAACTTTTCAAAAGTATCCTGTTTAATTTTAGAACTCATCTGAATTGTACAGAACGATTTTGAACTCTTCAAAACTATCCTGTTTAATTTTAGAACTAATCTGAATTGTACAGAACGATTTAGAACTCTTCAAAAGTATCTTGTTTAATTTTAGAACTAATCTAAATTGTACAGAACGATTTAGAACTCTTCAAAAGTATCCTGTTTAATTTTTGAACTAATCTAAATTGTACAGAACGATTTAGAACTCTTCAAAAGTATCCTGTTTAATTTTAGAACTAATCTAAATTGTACAGAACGATTTTGAACTCTTCAAAAGTATCCTGTTTAATTTTAGAACTAATCTGAATTGTATAGAACGATTTAGAACTCTTCAAAAGTATCCTGTTTAGTTTTAGAACTATTCTAAAGTGTACAGAATAATTTAGAACTCTTCAAAAGTATCCTGTTTAGTTTTAGAACTATTCTGAAGTGTACAGAATAATTTAGAACTCTTCAAAAGTATCCTGTTTAGTTTTAGAACTATTCTAAAGTGTACAGAATAATTTAGAACTCTTCAAAAGTATCCTGTTTAGTTTTAGAACTATTCTGAAGTGTACAGAATAATTTAGCACTCTTCAAAAGTATCTTGTTTAATTTTAGAACTAATCTAAATTGTACAGAACGATTTAGAACTCTTCAAAAGTATCCTGTTTAATTTTAGAACTAATCTAAATTGTACAGAACGATTTAGAACTCTTCAAAAGTATCCTGTTTAATTTTTGAACTAATCTAAATTGTACAGAACGATTTAGAACTCTTCAAAAGTATCCTGTTTAATTTTAGAACTAACCTAAATTGTACAGAACGATTTAGAACTCTTCAAAAGTATCCTGTTTAATTTTAGAACTAATCTGAATTGTACAGAACGATTTAGAACTCTTCAAAAGTATCCTGTTTAGTGTTAGAACTAATCTGAATTGTACAGAACGATTTTGAACTCTTCAAAACTATCCTGTTTAATTTTAGAACTAATCTAAATTGTACAGAACGATTTAGAACTCTTCAAAAGTATCCTGTTTAATTTTAGAACTAATTTAAATTGTACAGAACAATTTAGAACTCTTCAAAAGTATCCTGTTTAATTTTTGAACTAATCTAAATTGTACAGAACGATTTAGAACTCTTCAAAAGTATCCTGTTTAATTTTAGAACTAATTTAAATTGTACAGAACAATTTAGAACTCTTCAAAAGTATCCTGTTTAATTTTTGAACTAATCTAAATTGTACAGAACGATTTAGAACTCTTCAAAAGTATCCTGTTTAATTTTAGAACTAATTTAAATTGTACAGAACAATTTAGAACTCTTCAAAAGTATCCTGTTTAATTTTTGAACTAATCTAAATTGTACAGAACGATTTAGAACTCTTCAAAAGTATCCTGTTTAATTTTACAACTAATCTAAATTGTACAGAACGATTTAGAACTATTCAAAAGTATCCTGTTTAATTTTAGAACTAATCTAAATTGTACAGAACGATTTAGAACTCTTCAAAAGTATCCTGTTTAATTTTAGAACTAATCTGAATTGTACAGAACGATTTAGAACTCTTCAAAAGTATCCTTTTTAGTTTTAGAACTAATCGGAATTGTACAGAACGATTTAGAGCTCTTCAAAATTATCCTGTTTAATTTTAGAACTCATCTGAATTGTACAGAACGATTTAGAACTCTTCAAAAGTATCCTGTTTAATTTTAGAACTCATCTGAATTGTACAGAACGATTTAGAACTCTTTAGAACTTTAGAACTCTTCAAAAGTATCCTGTTTAATTTTTGAACTAATCTAAATTGTACAGAACGATTTAGAACTCTTCAAAAGTATCCTGTTTAATTTTAGAACTCATCTGAATTGTACAGAACGATTTAGAACTCTTCAAAAGTATCCTATTTAATTTTAGAACTAATTTAAATTGTACAGAACAATTTAGAACTCTTCAAAAGTATCCTGTTTAATTTTTGAACTAATCTAAATTGTACAGAACGATTTAGAACTCTTCAAAAGTATCCTGTTTAATTTTAGAACTAATTTAAATTGTACAGAACAATTTAGAACTCTTCAAAAGTATCCTGTTTAATTTTTGAACTAATCTAAATTGTACAGAACGATTTAGAACTCTTCAAAAGTATCCTGTTTAATTTTAGAACTAATTTAAATTGTACAGAACAATTTAGAACTCTTCAAAAGTATCCTGTTTAATTTTTGAACTAATCTAAATTGTACAGAACGATTTAGAACTCTTCAAAAGTATCCTGTTTAATTTTAGAACTAATTTAAATTGTACAGAACAATTTAGAACTCTTCAAAAGTATCCTGTTTAATTTTTGAACTAATCTAAATTGTACAGAACGATTTAGAACTCTTCAAAAGTATCCTGTTTAATTTTAGAACTAATCTAAATTGTACAGAACGATTTAGAACTCTTCAAAAGTATCCTGTTTAATTTTAGAACTAATCTAAATTGTACAGAACGATTTAGAACTATTCAAAAGTATCCTGTTTAATTTTAGAACTAATCTAAATTGTACAGAACGATTTAGAACTCTTCAAAAGTATCCTGTTTAATTTTAGAACTAATCTGAATTGTACAGAACGATTTAGAACTCTTCAAAAGTATCCTTTTTAGTTTTAGAACTAATCGGAATTGTACAGAACGATTTAGAGCTCTTCAAAATTATCCTGTTTAATTTTAGAACTCATCTGAATTGTACAGAACGATTTAGAACTCTTCAAAAGTATCCTGTTTAATTTTAGAACTCATCTGAATTGTACAGAACGATTTAGAACTCTTTAGAACTTTAGAACTCTTCAAAAGTATCCTGTTTAATTTTTGAACTAATCTAAATTGTACAGAACGATTTAGAACTCTTCAAAAGTATCCTGTTTAATTTTAGAACTCATCTGAATTGTACAGAACGATTTAGAACTCTTCAAAAGTATCCTATTTAATTTTAGAACTAATTTAAATTGTACAGAACAATTTAGAACTCTTCAAAAGTATCCTGTTTAATTTTTGAACTAATCTAAATTGTACAGAACGATTTAGAACTCTTCAAAAGTATCCTGTTTAATTTTAGAACTAATTTAAATTGTACAGAACAATTTAGAACTCTTCAAAAGTATCCTGTTTAATTTTTGAACTAATCTAAATTGTACAGAACGATTTAGAACTCTTCAAAAGTATCCTGTTTAATTTTAGAACTAATTTAAATTGTACAGAACAATTTAGAACTCTTCAAAAGTATCCTGTTTAATTTTTGAACTAATCTAAATTGTACAGAACGATTTAGAACTCTTCAAAAGTATCCTGTTTAATTTTAGAACTAATCTAAATTGTACAGAACGATTTAGAACTATTCAAAAGTATCCTGTTTAATTTTAGAACTAATCTAAATTGTACAGAACGATTTAGAACTCTTCAAAAGTATCCTGTTTAATTTTAGAACTAATCTGAATTGTACAGAACGATTTAGAACTCTTCAAAAGTATCCTGTTTAGTTTTAGAACTAATCGGAATTGTACAGAACGATTTAGAGCTCTTCAAAATTATCCTGTTTAATTTTAGAACTCATCTGAATTGTACAGAACGATTTAGAACTCTTCAAAAGTATCCTGTTTAATTTTAGAACTCATCTGAATTGTACAGAACGATTTAGAACTCTTTAGAACTTTAGAACTCTTCAAAAGTATCCTGTTTAATTTTTGAACTAATCTAAATTGTACAGAACGATTTAGAACTCTTCAAAAGTATCCTGTTTAATTTTAGAACTCATCTGAATTGTACAGAACGATTTAGAACTCTTCAAAAGTATCCTGTTTAATTTTAGAACTCATCTGAATTGTACAGAACGATTTAGAACTCTTCAAAAGTATCCTGTTTAATTTTTGAACTAATCTAAATTGTACAGAACGATTTAGAACTCTTCAAAAGTATCCTGTTTAATTTTAGAACTCATCTGAATTGTACAGAACGATTTAGAACTCTTCAAAAGTATCCTGTTTAATTTTTGAACTAATCTAAATTGTACAGAACGATTTAGAACTCTTCAAAAGTATCATGTTTAGTGTTAGTACTAATCTGAATTGTGCAGAACGATTTTGAACTCTTCAAAACTATCCTGTTTAATTTTAGAACTAATCTAAATTGTACAGAACGATTTAGAACTCTTTAAAAGTATCCTGTTTAATTTTAGAACTAATCTAAATTGTACAGAACGATTTAGAACTCTTCAAAAGTATCCTGTTTAATTTTAGAACTAATTTAAATTGTACAGAACAATTTAGAACTCTTCAAAAGTATCCTGTTTAATTTTTGAACTAATCTAAATTGTACAGAACGATTTAGAACTCTTCAAAAGTATCCTGTTTAATTTTAGAACTAATCTGAATTGTACAGAACGATTTAGAACTCTTCAAAAGTATCCTGTTTAGTGTTAGAACTAATCTGAATTGTACAGAACGATTTTGAACTCTTCAAAACTATCCTGTTTAATTTTAGAACTAATCTAAATTGTACAGAACGATTTGGAACTATTCAAAAGTATCCTGTTTAATTTTAGAACTAATCTAAATTGTACAGAACGATTTAGAACTCTTCAAAAGTATCCTGTTTAATTTTAGAACTAATCTGAATTGTACAGAACGATTTAGAACTCTTCAAAAGTATCCTGTTTAGTTTTAGAACTAATCGGAATTGTACAGAACGATTTAGAACTCTTCAAAATTATCCTGTTTAATTTTAGAACTCATCTGAATTGTACAGAACGATTTAGAACTCTTCAAAAGTATCCTGTTTAATTTTAGAACTCATCTGAATTGTACAGAACGATTTAGAACTCTTCAAAAGTATCCTGTTTAATTTTTGAACTAATCTAAATTGTACAGAACGATTTAGAACTCTTCAAAAGTATCCTGTTTAATTTTTGAACTAATCTAAATTGTACAGAACGATTTAGAACTCTTCAAAAGTATCCTGTTTAATTTTAGAACTCATCTGAATTGTACAGAACGATTTAGAACTCTTCAAAAGTATCCTGTTTAATTTTTGAACTAATCTAAATTGTACAGAACGATTTAGAACTCTTCAAAAGTATCCTGTTTAATTTTTGAACTAATCTAAATTGTACAGAACGATTTAGAACTCTTCAAAAGTATCCTGTTTAATTTTAGAACTCATCTGAATTGTACAGAACGATTTAGAACTCTTCAAAAGTATCCTGTTTAATTTTAGAACTCATCTGAATTGTACAGAACGATTTAGAACTCTTCAAAAGTATCCTGTTTAATTTTTGAACTAATCTAAATTGTACAGAACGATTTAGAACTCTTCAAAAGTATCCTGTTTAATTTTTGAACTAATCTAAATTGTACAGAACGATTTAGAACTCTTCAAAAGTATCCTGTTTAATTTTAGAACTCATCTGAATTGTACAGAACGATTTAGAACTCTTCAAAAGTATCCTGTTTAATTTTAGAACTCATCTGAATTGTACAGAACGATTTAGAACTCTTCAAAAGTATCCTGTTTAATTTTTGAACTAATCTAAATTGTACAGAACGATTTAGAACTCTTCAAAAGTATCCTGTTTAATTTTAGAACTCATCTGAATTGTACAGAACGATTTAGAACTCTTCAAAAGTATCCTGTTTAATTTTTGAACTAATCTAAATTGTACAGAACGATTTAGAACTCTTCAAAAGTATCATGTTTAGTGTTAGAACTAATCTGAATTGTGCAGAACGATTTTGAACTCTTCAAAACTATCCTGTTTAATTTTAGAACTAATCTAAATTGTACAGAACGATTTAGAACTCTTTAAAAGTATCCTGTTTAATTTTAGAACTAATCTAAATTGTACAGAACGATTTAGAACTCTTCAAAAGTATCCTGTTTAATTTTAGAACTAATCTGAATTGTACAGAACGATTTAGAACTCTTCAAAACTATCCTGTTTAATTTTAGAACTAATCTGAATTGTACAGAACGATTTAGAACTCTTCAAAAGTATCTTGTTTAATTTTAGAACTAATCTAAATTGTACAGAACGATTTAGAACTCTTCAAAACTATCCTGTTTAATTTTAGAACTAATGAAAATTGTATAGAACGATTTAGAACTCTTCAAAAGTATCCTGTTTAGTTTTAGAACTATTCTGAAGTGTACAGAATAATTTAGAACTCTTCAAAAGTATCCTGTTTAATTTTAGAACTAATCTAAATTGTACAGAACGATTTAGAACTCTTCAAAAGTATCCTGTTTAATTTTTGAACTAATCTAAATTGTACAGAACGATTTAGAACTTTTCAAAAGTATCCTGTTTAATTTTAGAACTAATTTAAATTGTACAGAACGATTTAGAACTCTTCAAAAGTATCCTGTTTAGTTTTAGAACTATTCTAAAGTGTACAGAATAATTTAGAACTCTTCAAAAGTATCTTGTTTAATTTTAGAACTAATCTAAATTGTACATAACGATTTAGAACTTTTCAAAAGTATCCTGTTTAATTTTAGAACTCATCTGAATTGTACAGAACGACTTAGAACTTTTCAAAAGTATCCTGTTTAATTTTAGAACTCATCTGAATTGTACAGAACGATTTTGAACTCTTCAAAACTATCCTGTTTAATTTTAGAACTAATCTGAATTGTACAGAACGATTTAGAACTCTTCAAAAGTATCCTGTTTAGTTTTAGAACTAATCTGAATTGTACAGAACGATTTAGAACTTTTCAAAAGTATCCTGTTTAATTTTAGAACTAATCTAAATTGTACAGAACGACTTAGAACTCTTCAAAAGTATCTTGTTTAATTTTAGAACTAATCTAAATTGTACAGAACGATTTAGAACTCTTCAAAAGTATCCTGTTTAATTTTTGAACTAATCTAAATTGTACAGAACGATTTAGAACTCTTCAAAAGTATCCTGTTTAATTTTAGAACTAATCTAAATTGTACAGAACGATTTTGAACTCTTCAAAAGTATCCTGTTTAATTTTAGAACTAATCTGAATTGTATAGAACGATTTAGAACTCTTCAAAAGTATCCTGTTTAGTTTTAGAACTATTCTAAAGTGTACAGAATAATTTAGAACTCTTCAAAAGTATCCTGTTTAGTTTTAGAACTATTCTGAAGTGTACAGAATAATTTAGAACTCTTCAAAAGTATCTTGTTTAATTTTAGAACTAATCTAAATTGTACAGAACGATTTAGAACTCTTCAAAAGTATCCTGTTTAATTTTAGAACTAATCTAAATTGTACAGAACGATTTAGAACTCTTCAAAAGTATCCTGTTTAATTTTAGAACTAATCTGAATTGTACAGAACGATTTAGAACTCTTCAAAAGTATCCTGTTTAGTTTTAGAACTAATCGGAATTGTACAGAACGATTTAGAGCTCTTCAAAATTATCCTGTTTAATTTTAGAACTCATCTGAATTGTACAGAACGATCTTGTTTAATTTTAGAACTAATCTAAATTGTACAGAACGATTTAGAACTCTTCAAAAGTATCCTGTTTAATTTTAGAACTAATCTGAATTGTACAGAACGATTTAGAACTCTTCAAAACTATCCTGTGTAATTTTAGAACTAATCTGAATTGTACAGAACGATTTAGAACTCTTCAAAAGTATCTTGTTTAATTTTAGAACTAATCTAAATTGTACAGAACGATTTAGAACTCTTCAAAACTATCCTGTTTAATTTTAGAACTAATGAAAATTGTATAGAACGATTTAGAACTCTTCAAAAGTATCCTGTTTAGTTTTAGAACTATTCTGAAGTGTACAGAATAATTTAGAACTCTTCAAAAGTATCTTGTTTAATTTTAGAACTAATCTACATTGTACAGAACGATTTAGAACTCTTCAAAAGTATCCTGTTTAATTTTAGAACTAATCTAAATTGTACAGAACGATTTAGAACTCTTCAAAAGTATCCTGTTTAATTTTTGAACTAATCTAAATTGTACAGAACGATTTAGAACTTTTCAAAAGTATCCTGTTTAATTTTAGAACTAATTTAAATTGTACAGAACGATTTGGAACTCTTCAAAAGTATCCTGTTTAGTTTTAGAACTATTCTAAAGTGTACAGAATAATTTAGAACTCTTCAAAAGTATCTTGTTTAATTTTAGAACTAATCTAAATTGTACATAACGATTTAGAACTTTTCAAAAGTATCCTGTTTAATTTTAGAACTCATCTGAATTGTACAGAACGACTTAGAACTTTTCAAAAGTATCCTGTTTAATTTTAGAACTCATCTGAATTGTACAGAACGATTTTGAACTCTTAAAAACTATCCTGTTTAATTTTAGAACTAATCTGAATTGTACAGAACGATTTAGAACTCTTCAAAAGTATCTTGTTTAATTTTAGAACTAATCTAAATTGTACAGAACGATTTAGAACTCTTCAAAAGTATCCTGTTTAATTTTTGAACTAATCTAAATTGTACAGAACGATTTAGAACTCTTCAAAAGTATCCTGTTTAATTTTAGAACTAATCTAAATTGTACAGAACGATTTTGAACTCTTCAAAAGTATCCTGTTTAATTTTAGAACTAATCTGAATTGTACAGAACGATTTAGAACTCTTCAAAAGTATCCTGTTTAGTTTTAGAACTATTCTGAAGTGTACAGAATAATTTAGAACTCTTCAAAAGTATCCTGTTTAGTTTTAGAACTATTCTGAAGTGTACAGAATAATTTAGCACTCTTCAAAAGTATCTTGTTTAATTTTAGAACTAATCTAAATTGTACAGAACGATTTAGAACTCTTCAAAAGTATCCTGTTTAATTTTAGAACTAATCTAAATTGTACAGAACGATTTAGAACTCTTCAAAAGTATCCTGTTTAATTTTTGAACTAATCTAAATTGTACAGAACGATTTAGAACTCTTCAAAAGTATCCTGTTTAATTTTAGAACTAAGCTAAATTGTACAGAACGATTTAGAACTCTTCAAAAGTATCCTGTTTAATTTTAGAACTAATCTGAATTGTACAGAACGATTTAGAACTCTTCAAAAGTATCCTGTTTAGTGTTAGAACTAATCTGAATTGTACAGAACGATTTTGAACTCTTCAAAACTATCCTGTTTAATTTTAGAACTAATCTAAATTGTACAGAACGATTTAGAACTCTTCAAAAGTATCCTGTTTAATTTTAGAACTAATTTAAATTGTACAGAACAATTTAGAACTCTTCAAAAGTATCCTGTTTAATTTTTGAACTAATCTAAATTGTACAGAACGATTTAGAACTCTTCAAAAGTATCCTGTTTAATTTTAGAACTAATTTAAATTGTACAGAACAATTTAGAACTCTTCAAAAGTATCCTGTTTAATTTTTGAACTAATCTAAATTGTACAGAACGATTTAGAACTCTTCAAAAGTATCCTGTTTAATTTTAGAACTAATTTAAATTGTACAGAACAATTTAGAACTCTTCAAAAGTATCCTGTTTAATTTTTGAACTAATCTAAATTGTACAGAACGATTTAGAACTCTTCAAAAGTATCCTGTTTAATTTTAGAACTAATCTAAATTGTACAGAACGATTTAGAACTATTCAAAAGTATCCTGTTTAATTTTAGAACTAATCTAAATTGTACAGAACGATTTAGAACTCTTCAAAAGTATCCTGTTTAATTTTAGAACTAATCTGAATTGTACAGAACGATTTAGAACTCTTCAAAAGTATCCTTTTTAGTTTTAGAACTAATCGGAATCGTACAGAACGATTTAGAGCTCTTCAAAATTATCCTGTTTAATTTTAGAACTCATCTGAATTGTACAGAACGATTTAGAACTCTTCAAAAGTATCCTGTTTAATTTTAGAACTCATCTGAATTGTACAGAACGATTTAGAACTCTTTAGAACTTTAGAACTCTTCAAAAGTATCCTGTTTAATTTTTGAACTAATCTAAATTGTACAGAACGATTTAGAACTCTTCAAAAGTATCCTGTTTAATTTTAGAACTCATCTGAATTGTACAGAACGATTTAGAACTCTTCAAAAGTATCCTATTTAATTTTAGAACTAATTTAAATTGTACAGAACAATTTAGAACTCTTCAAAAGTATCCTGTTTAATTTTTGAACTAATCTAAATTGTACAGAACGATTTAGAACTCTTCAAAAGTATCCTGTTTAATTTTAGAACTAATTTAAATTGTACAGAACAATTTAGAACTCTTCAAAAGTATCCTGTTTAATTTTTGAACTAATCTAAATTGTACAGAACGATTTAGAACTCTTCAAAAGTATCCTGTTTAATTTTAGAACTAATTTAAATTGTACAGAACAATTTAGAACTCTTCAAAAGTATCCTGTTTAATTTTTGAACTAATCTAAATTGTACAGAACGATTTAGAACTCTTCAAAAGTATCCTGTTTAATTTTAGAACTAATCTAAATTGTACAGAACGATTTAGAACTATTCAAAAGTATCCTGTTTAATTTTAGAACTAATCTAAATTGTACAGAACGATTTAGAACTCTTCAAAAGTATCCTGTTTAATTTTAGAACTAATCTGAATTGTACAGAACGATTTAGAACTCTTCAAAAGTATCCTGTTTAGTTTTAGAACTAATCGGAATTGTACAGAACGATTTAGAGCTCTTCAAAATTATCCTGTTTAATTTTAGAACTCATCTGAATTGTACAGAACGATTTAGAACTCTTCAAAAGTATCCTGTTTAATTTTAGAACTCATCTGAATTGTACAGAACGATTTAGAACTCTTTAGAACTTTAGAACTCTTCAAAAGTATCCTGTTTAATTTTTGAACTAATCTAAATTGTACAGAACGATTTAGAACTCTTCAAAAGTATCCTGTTTAATTTTAGAACTCATCTGAATTGTACAGAACGATTTAGAACTCTTCAAAAGTATCCTGTTTAATTTTAGAACTCATCTGAATTGTACAGAACGATTTAGAACTCTTCAAAAGTATCCTGTTTAATTTTTGAACTAATCTAAATTGTACAGAACGATTTAGAACTCTTCAAAAGTATCCTGTTTAATTTTAGAACTCATCTGAATTGTACAGAACGATTTAGAACTCTTCAAAAGTATCCTGTTTAATTTTTGAACTAATCTAAATTGTACAGAACGATTTAGAACTCTTCAAAAGTATCATGTTTAGTGTTAGTACTAATCTGAATTGTGCAGAACGATTTTGAACTCTTCAAAACTATCCTGTTTAATTTTAGAACTAATCTAAATTGTACAGAACGATTTAGAACTCTTTAAAAGTATCCTGTTTAATTTTAGAACTAATCTAAATTGTACAGAACGATTTAGAACTCTTCAAAAGTATCCTGTTTAATTTTAGAACTAATTTAAATTGTACAGAACAATTTAGAACTCTTCAAAAGTATCCTGTTTAATTTTTGAACTAATCTAAATTGTACAGAACGATTTAGAACTCTTCAAAAGTATCCTGTTTAATTTTAGAACTAATCTAAATTGTACAGAACGATTTAGAACTATTCAAAAGTATCCTGTTTAATTTTAGAACTAATCTAAATTGTACAGAACGATTTAGAACTCTTCAAAAGTATCCTGTTTAATTTTAGAACTAATCTGAATTGTACAGAACGATTTAGAACTCTTCAAAAGTATCCTGTTTAGTTTTAGAACTAATCGGAATTGTACAGAACGATTTAGAGCTCTTCAAAATTATCCTGTTTAATTTTAGAACTCATCTGAATTGTACAGAACGATTTAGAACTCTTCAAAAGTATCCTGTTTAATTTTAGAACTCATCTGAATTGTACAGAACGATTTAGAACTCTTTAGAACTTTAGAACTCTTCAAAAGTATCCTGTTTAATTTTTGAACTAATCTAAATTGTACAGAACGATTTAGAACTCTTCAAAAGTATCCTGTTTAATTTTAGAACTCATCTGAATTGTACAGAACGATTTAGAACTCTTCAAAAGTATCCTGTTTAATTTTAGAACTCATCTGAATTGTACAGAACGATTTAGAACTCTTCAAAAGTATCCTGTTTAATTTTTGAACTAATCTAAATTGTACAGAACGATTTAGAACTCTTCAAAAGTATCCTGTTTAATTTTAGAACTCATCTGAATTGTACAGAACGATTTAGAACTCTTCAAAAGTATCCTGTTTAATTTTTGAACTAATCTAAATTGTACAGAACGATTTAGAACTCTTCAAAAGTATCATGTTTAGTGTTAGTACTAATCTGAATTGTGCAGAACGATTTTGAACTCTTCAAAACTATCCTGTTTAATTTTAGAACTAATCTAAATTGTACAGAACGATTTAGAACTCTTTAAAAGTATCCTGTTTAATTTTAGAACTAATCTAAATTGTACAGAACGATTTAGAACTCTTCAAAAGTATCCTGTTTAATTTTAGAACTAATTTAAATTGTACAGAACAATTTAGAACTCTTCAAAAGTATCCTGTTTAATTTTTGAACTAATCTAAATTGTACAGAACGATTTAGAACTCTTCAAAAGTATCCTGTTTAATTTTAGAACTAATCTGAATTGTACAGAACGATTTAGAACTCTTCAAAAGTATCCTGTTTAGTGTTAGAACTAATCTGAATTGTACAGAACGATTTTGAACTCTTCAAAACTATCCTGTTTAATTTTAGAACTAATCTAAATTGTACAGAACGATTTGGAACTATTCAAAAGTATCCTGTTTAATTTTAGAACTAATCTAAATTGTACAGAACGATTTAGAACTCTTCAAAAGTATCCTGTTTAATTTTAGAACTAATCTGAATTGTACAGAACGATTTAGAACTCTTCAAAAGTATCCTGTTTAGTTTTAGAACTAATCGGAATTGTACAGAACGATTTAGAGCTCTTCAAAAGTATCCTGTTTAATTTTTGAACTAATCTAAATTGTACAGAACGATTTAGAACTCTTCAAAAGTATCCTGTTTAATTTTAGAACTCATCTGAATTGTACAGAACGATTTAGAACTCTTCAAAAGTATCCTGTTTAATTTTTGAACTAATCTAAATTGTACAGAACGATTTAGAACTCTTCAAAAGTATCCTGTTTAATTTTAGAACTCATCTGAATTGTACAGAACGATTTAGAACTCTTCAAAAGTATCCTGTTTAATTTTAGAACTCATCTGAATTGTACAGAACGATTTAGAACTCTTCAAAAGTATCCTGTTTAATTTTTGAACTAATCTAAATTGTACAGAACGATTTAGAACTCTTCAAAAGTATCCTGTTTAATTTTAGAACTCTTCTGAATTGTACAGAACGATTTAGAACTCTTCAAAAGTATCATGTTTAGTGTTAGAACTAATCTGAATTGTGCAGAACGATTTTGAACTCTTTAAAAGTATCCTGTTTAATTTTAGAACTAATCTAAATTGTACAGAACGATTTAGAACTCTTCAAAAGTATCCTGTTTAATTTTAGAACTAATCTGAATTGTACAGAACGATTTAGAACTCTTCAAAACTATCCTGTTTAATTTTAGAACTAATCTGAATTGTACAGAACGATTTAGAACTCTTCAAAAGTATTTTGTTTAATTTTAGAACTAATCTAAATTGTACAGAACGATTTAGAACTCTTCAAAACTATCCTGTTTAATTTTAGAACTAATGAAAATTGTATAGAACGATTTAGAACTCTTCAAAAGTATCCTGTTTAGTTTTAGAACTATTCTGAAGTGTACAGAATAATTTAGAACTCTTCAAAAGTATCTTGTTTAATTTTAGAACTAATCTACATTGTACAGAACGATTTAGAACTCTTCAAAAGTATCCTGTTTAATTTTAGAACTAATCTAAATTGTACAGAACGATTTAGAACTCTTCAAAAGTATCCTGTTTAATTTTTGAACTAATCTAAATTGTACAGAACGATTTAGAACTTTTCAAAAGTATCCTGTTTAATTTTAGAACTAATTTAAATTGTACAGAACGATTTAGAACTCTTCAAAAGTATCCTGTTTAGTTTTAGAACTATTCTAAAGTGTACAGAATAATTTAGAACTCTTCAAAAGTATCTTGTTTAATTTTAGAACTAATCTAAATTGTACATAACGATTTAGAACTTTTCAAAAGTATCCTGTTTAATTTTAGAACTCATCTGAATTGTACAGAACGACTTAGAACTTTTCAAAAGTATCCTGTTTAATTTTAGAACTCATCTGAATTGTACAGAACGATTTTGAACTCTTCAAAACTATCCTGTTTAATTTTAGAACTAATCTGAATTGTACAGAACGATTTAGAACTCTTCAAAAGTATCTTGTTTAATTTTAGAACTAATCTAAATTGTACAGAACGATTTAGAACTCTTCAAAAGTATCCTGTTTAATTTTTGAACTAATCTAAATTGTACAGAACGATTTAGAACTCTTCAAAAGTATCCTGTTTAATTTTAGAACTAATCTAAATTGTACAGAACGATTTTGAACTCTTCAAAAGTATCCTGTTTAATTTTAGAACTAATCTGAATTGTATAGAACGATTTAGAACTCTTCAAAAGTATCCTGTTTAGTTTTAGAACTATTCTAAAGTGTACAGAATAATTTAGAACTCTTCAAAAGTATCTTGTTTAATTTTAGAACTAATCTAAATTGTACAGAACGATTTAGAACTCTTCAAAAGTATCCTGTTTAATTTTAGAACTAATCTAAATTGTACAGAACGATTTAGAACTCTTCAAAAGTATCCTGTTTAATTTTAGAACTAATCTGAATTGTACAGAACGATTTAGAACTCTTCAAAAGTATCCTGTTTAGTTTTAGAACTAATCGGAATTGTACAGAACGATTTAGAGCTCTTCAAAATTATCCTGTTTAATTTTAGAACTCATCTGAATTGTACAGAACGATCCTGTTTAATTTTAGAACTAATCTAAATTGTACAGAACGATTTAGAACTCTTCAAAAGTATCCTGTTTAATTTTAGAACTAATCTGAATTGTACAGAACTATTTAGAACTCTTCAAAACTATCCTGTGTAATTTTAGAACTAATCTGAATTGTACAGAACGATTTAGAACTCTTCAAAAGTATCTTGTTTAATTTTAGAACTAATCTAAATTGTACAGAACGATTTAGAACTCTTCAAAACTATCCTGTTTAATTTTAGAACTAATGAAAATTGTATAGAACGATTTAGAACTCTTCAAAAGTATCCTGTTTAGTTTTAGAACTATTCTGAAGTGTACAGAATAATTTAGAACTCTTCAAAAGTATCTTGTTTAATTTTAGAACTAATCTACATTGTACAGAACGATTTAGAACTCTTCAAAAGTATCCTGTTTAATTTTAGAACTAATCTAAATTGTACAGAACGATTTAGAACTCTTCAAAAGTATCCTGTTTAATTTTTGAACTAATCTAAATTGTACAGAACGATTTAGAACTTTTCAAAAGTATCCTGTTTAATTTTAGAACTAATTTAAATTGTACAGAACGATTTGGAACTCTTCAAAAGTATCCTGTTTAGTTTTAGAACTATTCTAAAGTGTACAGAATAATTTAGAACTCTTCAAAAGTATCTTGTTTAATTTTAGAACTAATCTAAATTGTACATAACGATTTAGAACTTTTCAAAAGTATCCTGTTTAATTTTAGAACTCATCTGAATTGTACAGAACGACTTAGAACTTTTCAAAAGTATCCTGTTTAATTTTAGAACTCATCTGAATTGTACAGAACGATTTTGAACTCTTCAAAACTATCCTGTTTAATTTTAGAACTAATCTGAATTGTACAGAACGATTTAGAACTCTTCAAAAGTATCTTGTTTAATTTTAGAACTAATCTAAATTGTACAGAACGATTTAGAACTCTTCAAAAGTGTCCTGTTTAATTTTTGAACTAATCTAAATTGTACAGAACGATTTAGAACTCTTCAAAAGTATCCTGTTTAATTTTAGAACTAATCTAAATTGTACAGAACGATTTTGAACTCTTCAAAAGTATCCTGTTTAATTTTAGAACTAATCTGAATTGTATAGAACGATTTAGAACTCTTCAAAAGTATCCTGTTTAGTTTTAGAACTATTCTAAAGTGTACAGAATAATTTAGAACTCTTCAAAAGTATCCTGTTTAGTTTTAGAACTATTCTGAAGTGTACAGAATAATTTAGAACTCTTAAAAAGTATCCTGTTTAGTTTTAGAACTATTCTAAAGTGTACAGAATAATTTAGAACTCTTCAAAAGTATCCTGTTTAGTTTTAGAACTATTCTGAAGTGTACAGAATAATTAAGCACTCTTCAAAAGTATCTTGTTTAATTTTAGAACTAATCTAAATTGTACAGAACGATTTAGAACTCTTCAAAAGTATCCTGTTTAATTTTAGAACTAATCTAAATTGTACAGAACGATTTAGAACTCTTCAAAAGTATCCTGTTTAATTTTTGAACTAATCTAAATTGTACAGAACGATTTAGAACTCTTCAAAAGTATCCTGTTTAATTTTAGAACTAACCTAAATTGTACAGAACGATTTTGAACTCTTCAAAAGTATCCTGTTTAATTTTAGAACTAATCTGAATTGTATAGAACGATTTAGAATTCTTCAAAAGTATCCTGTTTAGTTTTAGAACTATTCTAAAGTGTACAGAATAATTTAGAACTCTTCAAAAGTATCTTGTTTAATTTTAGAACTAATCTAAATTGTACATAACGATTTAGAACTTTTCAAAAGTATCCTGTTTAATTTTAGAATTCATCTGAATTGTACAGAACGACTTAGAACTTTTCAAAAGTATCCTGTTTAATTTTTGAACTAATCTAAATTGTACAGAACGATTTAGAACTCTTCAAAAGTATCCTGTTTAGTTTTAGAACTAATCTGAATTGTACAGAACGATTTAGAACTTTTCAAAAGTATCCTGTTTAATTTTAGAACTCATCTGAATTGTACAGAACGATTTTGAACTCTTCAAAACTATCCTGTTTAATTTTTGAACTAATCTAAATTGTACAGAACGATTTAGAACTCTTCAAAAGTATCCTGTTTAATTTTAGAACTAATCTAAATTGTACAGAACGATTTAGAACTATTCAAAAGTATCCTGTTTAATTTTAGAACTAATCTAAATTGTACAGAACGATTTAGAACTCTTCAAAAGTATCCTGTTTAATTTTAGAACTAATCTGAATTGTACAGAACGATTTAGAACTCTTCAAAAGTATCCTGTTTAGTTTTAGAACTAATCGGAATTGTACAGAACGATTTAGAGCTCTTCAAAATTATCCTGTTTAATTTTAGAACTCATCTGAATTGTACAGAACGATTTAGAACTCTTCAAAAGTATCCTGTTTAATTTTAGAACTCATCTGAATTGTACAGAACGATTTAGAACTCTTTAGAACTTTAGAACTCTTCAAAAGTATCCTGTTTAATTTTTGAACTAATCTAAATTGTACAGAACGATTTAGAACTCTTCAAAAGTATCCTGTTTAATTTTAAAACTCATCTGAATTGTACAGAACGATTTAGAACTCTTCAAAAGTATCCTGTTTAATTTTAGAACTCATCTGAATTGTACAGAACGATTTAGAACTCTTCAAAAGTATCCTGTTTAATTTTTGAACTAATCTAAATTGTACAGAACGATTTAGAACTCTTCAAAAGTATCCTGTTTAATTTTAGAACTCATCTGAATTGTACAGAACGATTTAGAACTCTTCAAAAGTATCCTGTTTAATTTTTGAACTAATCTAAATTGTACAGAACGATTTAGAACTCTTCAAAAGTATCATGTTTAGTGTTAGTACTAATCTGAATTGTGCAGAACGATTTTGAACTCTTCAAAACTATCCTGTTTAATTTTAGAACTAATCTAAATTGTACAGAACGATTTAGAACTCTTCAAAAGTATCCTGTTTAATTTTTGAACTAATCTAAATTGTACAGAACGATTTAGAACTCTTCAAAAGTATCCTGTTTAGTTTTAGAACTATTCTGAAGTGTACAGAATAATTTAGAACTCTTCAAAAGTATCCTGTTTAGTTTTAGAACTATTCTGAAGTGTACAGAACGATTTAGAACTCTTAAAAAGTATCCTGTTTAGTTTTAGAACTATTCTAAAGTGTACAGAATAATTTAGAACTCTTCAAAAGTATCCTGTTTAGTTTTAGAACTATTCTGAAGTGTACAGAATAATTAAGCACTCTTCAAAAGTATCTTGTTTAATTTTAGAACTAATCTAAATTGTACAGAACGATTTAGAACTCTTCAAAAGTATCCTGTTTAATTTTTGAACTAATCTAAATTGTACAGAACGATTTAGAACTCTTCAAAAGTATCCTGTTTAATTTTAGAACTAACCTAAATTGTACAGAACGATTTTGAACTCTTCAAAAGTATCCTGTTTAATTTTAGAACTAATCTGAATTGTATAGAACGATTTAGAATTCTTCAAAAGTATCCTGTTTAGTTTTAGAACTATTCTAAAGTGTACAGAATAATTTAGAACTCTTCAAAAGTATCCTGTTTAGTTTTAGAACTATTCTGAAGTGTACAGAATAATTTAGAACTCTTAAAAAGTATCCTGTTTAGTTTTAGAACTATTCTAAAGTGTACAGAATAATTTAGAACTCTTCAAAAGTATCCTGTTTAATTTTAGAACTAACCTAAATTGTACAGAACGATTTTGAACTCTTCAAAAGTATCCTGTTTAATTTTAGAACTAATCTGAATTGTATAGAACGATTTAGAATTCTTCAAAAGTATCCTGTTTAGTTTTAGAACTATTCTAAAGTGTACAGAATAATTTAGAACTCTTCAAAAGTATCTTGTTTAATTTTAGAACTAATCTAAATTGTACATAACGATTTAGAACTTTTCAAAAGTATCCTGTTTAATTTTAGAATTCATCTGAATTGTACAGAACGACTTAGAACTTTTCAAAAGTATCCTGTTTAATTTTTGAACTAATCTAAATTGTACAGAACGATTTAGAACTCTTCAAAAGTATCCTGTTTAGTTTTAGAACTAATCTGAATTGTACAGAACGATTTAGAACTTTTCAAAAGTATCCTGTTTAATTTTAGAACTCATCTGAATTGTACAGAACGATTTTGAACTCTTCAAAACTATCCTGTTTAATTTTTGAACTAATCTAAATTGTACAGAACGATTTAGAACTCTTCAAAAGTATCCTGTTTAATTTTAGAACTAATCTAAATTGTACAGAACGATTTAGAACTATTCAAAAGTATCCTGTTTAATTTTAGAACTAATCTAAATTGTACAGAACGATTTAGAACTCTTCAAAAGTATCCTGTTTAATTTTAGAACTAATCTGAATTGTACAGAACGATTTAGAACTCTTCAAAAGTATCCTGTTTAGTTTTAGAACTAATCGGAATTGTACAGAACGATTTAGAGCTCTTCAAAATTATCCTGTTTAATTTTAGAACTCATCTGAATTGTACAGAACGATTTAGAACTCTTCAAAAGTATCCTGTTTAATTTTAGAACTCATCTGAATTGTACAGAACGATTTAGAACTCTTTAGAACTTTAGAACTCTTCAAAAGTATCCTGTTTAATTTTTGAACTAATCTAAATTGTACAGAACGATTTAGAACTCTTCAAAAGTATCCTGTTTAATTTTAAAACTCATCTGAATTGTACAGAACGATTTAGAACTCTTCAAAAGTATCCTGTTTAATTTTAGAACTCATCTGAATTGTACAGAACGATTTAGAACTCTTCAAAAGTATCCTGTTTAATTTTTGAACTAATCTAAATTGTACAGAACGATTTAGAACTCTTCAAAAGTATCCTGTTTAATTTTAGAACTCATCTGAATTGTACAGAACGATTTAGAACTCTTCAAAAGTATCCTGTTTAATTTTTGAACTAATCTAAATTGTACAGAACGATTTAGAACTCTTCAAAAGTATCATGTTTAGTGTTAGTACTAATCTGAATTGTGCAGAACGATTTTGAACTCTTCAAAACTATCCTGTTTAATTTTAGAACTAATCTAAATTGTACAGAACGATTTAGAACTCTTTAAAAGTATCCTGTTTAATTTTAGAACTAATCTAAATTGTACAGAACGATTTAGAACTCTTCAAAAGTATCCTGTTTAATTTTAGAACTAATTTAAATTGTACAGAACAATTTAGAACTCTTCAAAAGTATCCTGTTTAATTTTTGAACTAATCTAAATTGTACAGAACGATTTAGAACTCTTCAAAAGTATCCTGTTTAATTTTAGAACTAATCTGAATTGTACAGAACGATTTAGAACTCTTCAAAAGTATCCTGTTTAGTGTTAGAACTAATCTGAATTGTACAGAACGATTTTGAACTCTTCAAAACTATCCTGTTTAATTTTAGAACTAATCTAAATTGTACAGAACGATTTGGAACTATTCAAAAGTATCCTGTTTAATTTTAGAACTAATCTAAATTGTACAGAACGATTTAGAACTCTTCAAAAGTATCCTGTTTAATTTTAGAACTAATCTGAATTGTACAGAACGATTTAGAACTCTTCAAAAGTATCCTGTTTAGTTTTAGAACTAATCGGAATTGTACAGAACGATTTAGAGCTCTTCAAAATTATCCTGTTTAATTTTAGAACTCATCTGAATTGTACAGAACGATTTAGAACTCTTCAAAAGTATCCTGTTTAATTTTAGAACTCATCTGAATTGTACAGAACGATTTAGAACTCTTCAAAAGTATCCTGTTTAATTTTTGAACTAATCTAAATTGTACAGAACGATTTAGAACTCTTCAAAAGTATCCTGTTTAATTTTAGAACTCATCTGAATTGTACAGAACGATTTAGAACTCTTCAAAAGTATCCTGTTTAATTTTAGAACTCATCTGAATTGTACAGAACGATTTAGAACTCTTCAAAAGTATCCTGTTTAGTTTTAGAACTAATCGGAATTGTACAGAACGATTTAGAGCTCTTCAAAATTATCCTGTTTAATTTTAGAACTCATCTGAATTGTACAGAACGATTTAGAACTCTTCAAAAGTATCCTGTTTAATTTTAGAACTCATCTGAATTGTACAGAACGATTTAGAACTCTTCAAAAGTATCCTGTTTAATTTTTGAACTAATCTAAATTGTACAGAACGATTTAGAACTCTTCAAAAGTATCCTGTTTAATTTTAGAACTCATCTGAATTGTACAGAACGATTTAGAACTCTTCAAAAGTATCCTGTTTAATTTTAGAACTCATCTGAATTGTACAGAACGATTTAGAACTGTTCAAAAGTATCCTGTTTAATTTTTGAACTAATCTAAATTGTACAGAACGATTTAGAACTCTTCAAAAGTATCCTGTTTAATTTTAGAACTCATCTGAATTGTACAGAACGATTTAGAACTCTTCAAAAGTATCATGTTTAGTGTTAGAACTAATCTGAATTGTGCAGAACGATTTTGAACTCTTCAAAACTATCCTGTTTAATTTTAGAACTAATCTAAATTGTACAGAACGATTTAGAACTCTTTAAAAGTATCCTGTTTAATTTTAGAACTAATCTAAATTGTACAGAACGATTTAGAACTCTTCAAAAGTATCCTGTTTAATTTTAGAACTAATCTGAATTGTACAGAACGATTTAGAACTCTTCAAAACTATCCTGTTTAATTTTAGAACTAATCTGAATTGTACAGAACGATTTAGAACTCTTCAAAAGTATTTTGTTTAATTTTAGAACTAATCTAAATTGTACAGAACGATTTAGAACTCTTCAAAACTATCCTGTTTAATTTTAGAACTAATGAAAATTGTATAGAACGATTTAGAACTCTTCAAAAGTATCCTGTTTAGTTTTAGAACTATTCTGAAGTGTACAGAATAATTTAGAACTCTTCAAAAGTATCTTGTTTAATTTTAGAACTAATCTACATTGTACAGAACGATTTAGAACTCTTCAAAAGTATCCTGTTTAATTTTAGAACTAATCTAAATTGTACAGAACGATTTAGAACTCTTCAAAAGTATCCTGTTTAATTTTTGAACTAATCTAAATTGTACAGAACGATTTAGAACTTTTCAAAAGTATCCTGTTTAATTTTAGAACTAATTTAAATTGTACAGAACGATTTAGAACTCTTCAAAAGTATCCTGTTTAGTTTTAGAACTATTCTAAAGTGTACAGAATAATTTAGAACTCTTCAAAAGTATCTTGTTTAATTTTAGAACTAATCTAAATTGTACATAACGATTTAGAACTTTTCAAAAGTATCCTGTTTAATTTTAGAACTCATCTGAATTGTACAGAACGACTTAGAACTTTTCAAAAGTATCCTGTTTAATTTTAGAACTCATCTGAATTGTACAGAACGATTTTGAACTCTTCAAAACTATCCTGTTTAATTTTAGAACTAATCTGAATTGTACAGAACGATTTAGAACTCTTCAAAAGTATCTTGTTTAATTTTAGAACTAATCTAAATTGTACAGAACGATTTAGAACTCTTCAAAAGTATCCTGTTTAATTTTTGAACTAATCTAAATTGTACAGAACGATTTAGAACTCTTCAAAAGTATCCTGTTTAATTTTAGAACTAATCTAAATTGTACAGAACGATTTTGAACTCTTCAAAAGTATCCTGTTTAATTTTAGAACTAATCTGAATTGTATAGAACGATTTAGAACTCTTCAAAAGTATCCTGTTTAGTTTTAGAACTATTCTAAAGTGTACAGAATAATTTAGAACTCTTCAAAAGTATCTTGTTTAATTTTAGAACTAATCTAAATTGTACAGAACGATTTAGAACTCTTCAAAAGTATCCTGTTTAATTTTAGAACTAATCTAAATTGTACAGAACGATTTAGAACTCTTCAAAAGTATCCTGTTTAATTTTAGAACTAATCTGAATTGTACAGAACGATTTAGAACTCTTCAAAAGTATCCTGTTTAATTTTAGAACTAATCTGAATTGTACAGAACTATTTAGAACTCTTCAAAACTATCCTGTGTAATTTTAGAACTAATCTGAATTGTACAGAACGATCCTGTTTAATTTTAGAACTAATCTAAATTGTACAGAACGATTTAGAACTCTTCAAAAGTATCCTATTTAATTTTAGAACTAATCTGAATTGTATAGAACGATTTAGAATTCTTCAAAAGTATCCTGTTTAGTTTTAGAACTATTCTAAAGTGTACAGAATAATTTAGAACTCTTCAAAAGTATCTTGTTTAATTTTAGAACTAATCTAAATTGTACATAACGATTTAGAACTTTTCAAAAGTATCCTGTTTAATTTTAGAACTCATCTGAATTGTACAGAACGACTTAGAACTCTTCAAAAGTATCCTGTTTAATTTTTAAACTAATCTAAATTGTACAGAACGATTTAGAACTCTTCAAAAGTATCTTGTTTAATTTTAGAACTAATCTGAATTGTACAGAACGATTTAGAACTCTTCAAAAGTATCCTGTTTAGTTTTAGAACTAATCTGAATTGTACAGAACGATTTAGAACTCTTCAAAAGTATCCTGTTTAGTTTTAGAACTAATCTGAATTGTACAGAACGATTTAGAACTTCTTAAAAGTATCCTGTTTAATTTTAGAACTCATCTGAATTGTACAGAATGACTTAGAACTTTTCAAAAGTATCCTGTTTAATTTTTGAACTAATCTAAATTGTACAGAACGATTTAGAACTCTTCAAAAGTATCCTGTTTAGTTTAAGAACTAATCTGAATTGTACAGAACGATTTGAACTCTTCAAAAGTATCCTGTTTAATTTTAGAACTAATCTGAATTGTACAGAACGATTTAGAACTCTTCAAAAGTATCCTGTTTAGTTTTAGAACTAATCGGAATTGTACAGAACGATTTAGAGCTCTTCAAAATTATCCTGTTTAATTTTAGAACTCATCTGAATTGTACAGAACGATTTAGAACTCTTCAAAAGTATCCTGTTTAATTTTAGAACTCATCTGAATTGTACAGAACGATTTAGAACTCTTTAGAACTTTAGAACTCTTCAAAAGTATCCTGTTTAATTTTTGAACTAATCTAAATTGTACAGAACGATTTAGAACTCTTCAAAAGTATCCTGTTTAATTTTAAAACTCATCTGAATTGTACAGAACGATTTAGAACTCTTCAAAAGTATCCTGTTTAATTTTAGAACTCATCTGAATTGTACAGAACGATTTAGAACTCTTCAAAAAGTATCCTGTTTAATTTTTGAACTAATCTAAATTGTACAGAACGATTTAGAACTCTTCAAAAGTATCTGTTTAATTTTAGAACTCATCTGAATTGTACAGAACGATTTAGAACTCTTCAAAAGTATCCTGTTTAATTTTGAACTAATCTAATTGTACAGAACGATTTAGAACTCTTCAAAAGTATCATGTTTAGTGTTAGTACTAATCTGAATTGTGCAGAACGATTTTGAACTCTTCAAAACTATCCTGTTTAATTTTAGAACTAATCTAAATTGTACAGAACGATTTAGAACTCTTTAAAAGTATCCTGTTTAATTTTAGAACTAATCTAAATTGTACAGAACGATTTAGAACTCTTCAAAAGTATCCTGTTTAATTTTAGAACTAATTTAAATTGTACAGAACAATTTAGAACTCTTCAAAAGTATCCTGTTTAATTTTTGAACTAATCTAAATTGTACAGAACGATTTAGAACTCTTCAAAAGTATCCTGTTTAATTTTAGAACTAATCTGAATTGTACAGAACGATTTAGAACTCTTCAAAAGTATCCTGTTTAGTGTTAGAACTAATCTGAATTGTACAGAAACGATTTTGAACTCTTCAAAACTATCCTGTTTAATTTTAGAACTAATCTAAATTGTACAGAACGATTTGGAACTATTCAAAAGTATCCTGTTTAATTTTAGAACTAATCTAAATTGTACAGAACGATTTAGAACTCTTCAAAAGTATCCTGTTTAATTTTAGAACTAATCTGAATTGTACAGAACGATTAGAACTCTTCAAAAGTATCCTGTTTAGTTTTAGAACTAATCGGAATTGTACAGAACGATTTAGAGCTCTTCAAAATTATCCTGTTTAATTTTAGAACTCATCTGAATTGTACAGAACGATTTAGAACTCTTCAAAAGTATCCTGTTTAATTTTAGAACTCATCTGAATTGTACAGAACGATTTAGAACTCTTCAAAAGTATCCTGTTTAATTTTTGAACTAATCTAAATTGTACAGAACGATTTAGAACTCTTCAAAAGTATCCTGTTTAATTTTAGAACTCATCTGAATTGTACAGAACGATTTAGAACTCTTCAAAAGTATCCTGTTTAATTTTAGAACTCATCTGAATTGTACAGAACGATTTAGAACTCTTCAAAAGTATCCTGTTTAGTTTTAGAACTAATCGGAATTGTACAGAACGATTTAGAGCTCTTCAAATTATCCTGTTTAATTTTAGAACTCATCTGAATTGTACAGAACGATTAGAACTCTTCAAAAGTATCCTGTTTAATTTTAGAACTCATCTGAATTGTACAGAACGATTTAGAACTCTTCAAAGTATCCTGTTTAATTTTGAACTAATCTAAATTGTACAGAACGATTTAGAACTCTTCAAAAGTATCCTGTTTAATTTTAGAACTCATCTGAATTGTACAGAACGATTTAGAACTCTTCAAAAGTATCCTGTTTAATTTTAGAACTCATCTGAATTGTACAGAACGATTTAGAACTCTTCAAAAGTATCCTGTTTAATTTTTGAACTAATCTAAATTGTACAGAACGATTTAGAACTCTTCAAAAGTATCCTGTTTAATTTTAGAACTCATCTGAATTGTACAGAACGATTTAGAACTCTTCAAAAGTATCATGTTTAGTGTTAGAACTAATCTGAATTGTGCAGAACGATTTTGAACTCTTCAAAACTATCCTGTTTAATATTTTAGAACTAATCTAAATTGTACAGAACGATTTAGAACTCTTTAAAAGTATCCTGTTTAATTTTAGAACTAATCTAATTGTACAGAACGATTTAGAACTCTTCAAAAGTATCCTGTTTAATTTTAGAACTAATCTGAATTGTACAGAACGATTTAGAACTCTTCAAAACTATCCTGTTTAATTTTAGAACTAATCTGAATTGTACAGAACGATTTAGAACTCTTCAAAAGTATCCTGTTTATAAACAAAATACTTTTGAAGAGTTCTAAATCGTTCTGTACAATTCAGATTAGTTCTAAAATTAAACAGGATACTTTTGAAGAGTTCTAAATCGTTCTGTACAATTCAGATTAGTTCTAAAATTAAACAGGATACTTTTGAAGAGTTCTAAATCGTTCTGTACAATTTAGATTAGTTCTAAAATTAAACAGGATACTTTTGAAGAGTTCTAAATCGTTCTGTACAATTTAGATTAGTTCTAAAATTAAACAGGATAGTTTTGAAGAGTTCAAAATCGTTCTGCACAATTCAGATTAGTTCTAACACTAAACATGATACTTTTGAAGAGTTCTAAATCGTTCTGTACAATTCAGATGAGTTCTAAAATTAAACAGGATACTTTTGAAGAGTTCTAAATCGTTCTGTACAATTTAGATTAGTTCAAAAATTAAACAGGATACTTTTGAAGAGTTCTAAATCGTTCTGTACAATTCAGATGAGTTCTAAAATTAAACAGGATACTTTTGAAGAGTTCTAAATCGTTCTGTACAATCTCAGATGAGTTCTAAAATTAAACAGGATACTTTTGAAGAGTTCTAAATCGTTCTGTACAATTTAGATTAGTTCAAAAATTAAACAGGATACTTTTGAAGAGTTCTAAATCGTTCTGTACAATTCAGATGAGTTCTAAAATTAAACAGGATACTTTTGAAGAGTTCTAAATCGTTCTGTACAATTCAGATGAGTTCTAAAATTAAACAGGATAATTTTGAAGAGCTCTAAATCGTTCTGTACAATTCCGATTAGTTCTAAAACTAAACAGGATACTTTTGAAGAGTTCTAAATCGTTCTGTACAATTCAGATGAGTTCTAAAATTAAACAGGATACTTTTGAAGAGTTCTAAATCGTTCTGTACAATTCAGATGAGTTCTAAAATTAAACAGGATACTTTTGAAGAGTTCTAAATCGTTCTGTACAATTTAGATTAGTTCAAAAATTAAACAGGATACTTTTGAAGAGTTCTAAATCGTTCTGTACAATTCAGATGAGTTCTAAAATTAAACAGGATACTTTTGAAGAGTTCTAAATCGTTCTGTACAATTCAGATGAGTTCTAAAATTAAACAGGATAATTTTGAAGAGCTCTAAATCGTTCTGTACAATTCCGATTAGTTCTAAAACTAAACAGGATACTTTTGAAGAGTTCTAAATCGTTCTGTACAATTCAGATTAGTTCTAAATTAAACAGGATACATTTTGAAGAGTTCTAAATCGTTCTGTACAATTTAGATTAGTTCTAAAATTAAACAGGATACTTTTGAATAGTTCCAAATCGTTCTGTACAATTTAGATTAGTTCTAAAATTAAACAGGATAGTTTTGAAGAGTTCAAAATCGTTCTGTACAATTCAGATTAGTTCTAACACTAAACAGGATACTTTTGAAGAGTTCTAAATCGTTCTGTACAATTCAGATTAGTTCTAAAATTAAACAGGATACTTTTGAAGAGTTCTAAATCGTTCTGTACAATTTAGATTAGTTCAAAAATTAAACAGGATACTTTTGAAGAGTTCTAAATTGTTCTGTACAATTTAAATTAGTTCTAAAATTAAACAGGATACTTTTGAAGAGTTCTAAATCGTTCTGTACAATTTAGATTAGTTCTAAAATTAAACAGGATACTTTTAAAGAGTTCTAATCGTTCTGTACAATTTAGATTAGTTCTAAAATTAAACAGGATAGTTTGAAGAGTTCAAAATCGTTCTGCACAATTCAGATTAGTACTAACACTAAACATGATACTTTTGAAGAGTTCTAAATCGTTCTGTACAATTTAGATTAGTTCAAAAATTAAACAGGATACTTTTGAAGAGTTCTAAATCGTTCTGTACAATTCAGATGAGTTCTAAAATTAAACAGGATACTTTTGAAGAGTTCTAAATCGTTCTGTACAATTTAGATTAGTTCAAAAATTAAACAGGATACTTTTGAAGAGTTCTAAATCGTTCTGTACAATTCAGATGAGTTCTAAAATTAAACAGGATACTTTTGAAGAGTTCTAAATCGTTCTGTACAATTCAGATGAGTTTTAAAATTAACAGGATACTTTTGAAGAGTTCTAAATCGTTCTGTACAATTTAGATTAGTTCAAAAATTAAACAGGATACTTTTGAAGAGTTCTAAAGTTCTAAAGAGTTCTAAATCGTTCTGTACAATTCAGATGAGTTCTAAAATTAAACAGGATACTTTTGAAGAGTTCTAAATCGTTCTGTACAATTCAGATGAGTTCTAAAATTAAACAGGATAATTTTGAAGAGCTCTAAATCGTTCTGTACTATTCCGATTAGTTCTAAAACTAAACAGGATACTTTTGAAGAGTTCTAAATCGTTCTGTACAATTCAGATTAGTTCCTAAAATTAAACAGGATACTTTTGAAGAGTTCAAAATCGTTCTGTACAATTCAGATTAGTTCTTAAACTAAACAGGATACTTTTGAAGAGTTCTAAATCGTTCTGTACAATTTAGATTAGTTCAAAAATTAAACAGGATACTTTTGAAAAGTTCTAAGTCATTCTGTACAATTCAGATGAGTTCTAAAATTAAACAGGATACTTTTAAGAAGTTCTAAATCGTTCTGTACAATTCAGATTAGTTCTAAAACTAAACAGGATACTTTTGAAGAGTTCTAAATCGTTCTGTACAATTCAGATTAGTTCTAAAACTAAACAGGATACTTTTGAAGAGTTCTAAATCGTTCTGTACAATTCAGATTAGTTCTAAAATTAAACAAGATACTTTTGAAGAGTTCTAAATCGTTCTGTACAATTTAGATTAGTTTAAAAATTAAACAGGATACTTTTGAAGAGTTCTAAGTCGTTCTGTACAATTCAGATGAGTTCTAAAATTAAACAGGATACTTTTGAAAAGTTCTAAATCGTTATGTACAATTTAGATTAGTTCTAAAATTAAACAAGATACTTTTGAAGAGTTCTAAATTATTCTGTACACTTTAGAATAGTTCTAAAACTAAACAGGATACTTTTGAAGAATTCTAAATCGTTCTATACAATTCAGATTAGTTCTAAAATTAAATAGGATACTTTTGAAGAGTTCTAAATCGTTCTGTACAATTTAGATTAGTTCTAAAATTAAACAGGATCGTTCTGTACAATTCAGATTAGTTCTAAAATTACACAGGATAGTTTTGAAGAGTTCTAAATAGTTCTGTACAATTCAGATTAGTTCTAAAATTAAACAGGATACTTTTGAAGAGTTCTAAATCGTTCTGTACAATTCAGATTAGTTCTAAAATTAAACAGGATACTTTTGAAGAGTTCTAAATCGTTCTGTACAATTTAGATTAGTTCTAAAATTAAACAGGATACTTTTGAAGAGTTCTAAATCGTTCTGTACAATTTAGATTAGTTCTAAAATTAAACAAGATACTTTTGAAGAGTTCTAAATTATTCTGTACACTTTAGAATAGTTCTAAAACTAAACAGGATACTTTTGAAGAGTTCTAAATCGTTCTATACAATTCAGATTAGTTCTAAAATTAAACAGGATACTTTTGAAGAGTTCAAAATCGTTCTGTACAATTTAGATTAGTTCTAAAATTAAACAGGATACTTTTGAAGAGTTCTAAATCGTTCTGTACAATTTAGATTAGTTCAAAAATTAAACAGGATACTTTTGAAGAGTTCTAAATCGTTCTGTACAATTTAGATTAGTTCTAAAATTAAACAAGATACTTTTGAAGAGTTCTAAATCGTTCTGTACAATTCAGATTAGTTCTAAAATTAAACAGGATAGTTTTGAAGAGTTCAAAATCGTTCTGTACAATTCAGATGAGTTCTAAAATTAAACAGGATACTTTTGAAAAGTTCTAAGTCGTTCTGTACAATTCAGATGAGTTCTAAAATTAAACAGGATACTTTTGAAAAGTTCTAAATCGTTATGTACAATTTAGATTAGTTCTAAAATTAAACAAGATACTTTTGAAGAGTTCTAAATTATTCTGTACACTTTAGAATAGTTCTAAAACTAAACAGGATACTTTTGAAGAGTTCTAAATCGTTCTGTACAATTTAAATTAGTTCTAAAATTAAACAGGATACTTTTGAAAAGTTCTAAATCGTTCTGTACAATTTAGATTAGTTCAAAAATTAAACAGGATACTTTTGAAGAGTTCTAAATCGTTCTGTACAATTTAGATTAGTTCTAAAATTAAACAGGATACTTTTGAAGAGTTCTAAATCGTTCTGTACAATGTAGATTAGTTCTAAAATTAAACAAGATACTTTTGAAGAGTTCTAAATTATTCTGTACACTTCAGAATAGTTCTAAAACTAAACAGGATACTTTTGAAGAGTTCTAAATCGTTCTATACAATTTTCATTAGTTCTAAAATTAAACAGGATAGTTTTGAAGAGTTCTAAATCGTTCTGTACAATTTAGATTAGTTCTAAAATTAAACAAAATACTTTTGAAGAGTTCTAAATCGTTCTGTACAATTCAGATTAGTTCTAAAATTAAACAGGATAGTTTTGAAGAGTTCTAAATCGTTCTGTACAATTCAGATTAGTTCTAAAATTAAACAGGATACTTTTGAAGAGTTCTAAATCGTTCTGTACAATTTAGATTAGTTCTAAAATTAAACAGGATACTTTTAAAGAGTTCTAAATCGTTCTGTACAATTTAGATTAGTTCTAAAATTAAACAGGATAGTTTTGAAGAGTTCAAAATCGTTCTGCACAATTCAGATTAGTTCTAACACTAAACATGATACTTTTGAAGAGTTCTAAATCGTTCTGTACAATTCAGATGAGTTCTAAAATTAAACAGGATACTTTTGAAGAGTTCTAAATCGTTCTGTACAATTTAGATTAGTTCAAAAATTAAACAGGATACTTTTGAACAGTTCTAAATCGTTCTGTACAATTCAGATGAGTTCTAAAATTAAACAGGATACTTTTGAAGAGTTCTAAATCGTTCTGTACAATTCAGATGAGTTCTAAAATTAAACAGGATACTTTTGAAGAGTTCTAAATCGTTCTGTACAATTTAGATTAGTTCAAAAATTAAACAGGATACTTTTGAAGAGTTCTAAATCGTTCTGTACAATTCAGATGAGTTCTAAAATTAAACAGGATACTTTTGAAGAGTTCTAAATCGTTCTGTACAATTCAGATGAGTTCTAAAATTAAACAGGATAATTTTGAAGAGCTCTAAATCGTTCTGTACAATTCCGATTAGTTCTAAAACTAAACAGGATACTTTTGAAGAGTTCTAAATCGTTCTGTACAATTCAGATGAGTTCTAAAATTAAACAGGATACTTTTGAAGAGTTCTAAATCGTTCTGTACAATTCAGATGAGTTCTAAAATTAAACAGGATACTTTTGAAGAGTTCTAAATCGTTCTGTACAATTTAGATTAGTTCAAAAATTAAACAGGATACTTTTGAAGAGTTCTAAATCGTTCTGTACAATTCAGATGAGTTCTAAAATTAAACAGGATACTTTTGAAGAGTTCTAAATCGTTCTGTACAATTCAGATGAGTTCTAAAATTAAACAGGATAATTTTGAAGAGCTCTAAATCGTTCTGTACAATTCCGATTAGTTCTAAAACTAAACAGGATACTTTTGAAGAGTTCTAAATCGTTCTGTACAATTCAGATTAGTTCTAAAATTAAACAGGATACTTTTGAAGAGTTCTAAATCGTTCTGTACAATTTAGATTAGTTCTAAAATTAAACAGGATACTTTTGAATAGTTCCAAATCGTTCTGTACAATTTAGATTAGTTCTAAAATTAAACAGGATAGTTTTGAAGAGTTCAAAATCGTTCTGTACAATTCAGATTAGTTCTAACACTAAACAGGATACTTTTGAAGAGTTCTAAATCGTTCTGTACAATTCAGATTAGTTCTAAAATTAAACAGGATACTTTTGAAGAGTTCTAAATCGTTCTGTACAATTTAGATTAGTTCAAAAATTAAACAGGATACTTTTGAAGAGTTCTAAATTGTTCTGTACAATTTAAATTAGTTCTAAAATTAAACAGGATACTTTTGAAGAGTTCTAAATCGTTCTGTACAATTTAGATTAGTTCTAAAATTAAACAGGATACTTTTAAAGAGTTCTAAATCGTTCTGTACAATTTAGATTAGTTCTAAAATTAAACAGGATAGTTTTGAAGAGTTCAAAATCGTTCTGCACAATTCAGATTAGTACTAACACTAAACATGATACTTTTGAAGAGTTCTAAATCGTTCTGTACAATTTAGATTAGTTCAAAAATTAAACAGGATACTTTTGAAGAGTTCTAAATCGTTCTGTACAATTCAGATGAGTTCTAAAATTAAACAGGATACTTTTGAAGAGTTCTAAATCGTTCTGTACAATTTAGATTAGTTCAAAAATTAAACAGGATACTTTTGAAGAGTTCTAAATCGTTCTGTACAATTCAGATGAGTTCTAAAATTAAACAGGATACTTTTGAAGAGTTCTAAATCGTTCTGTACAATTCAGATGAGTTTTAAAATTAAACAGGATACTTTTGAAGAGTTCTAAATCGTTCTGTACAATTTAGATTAGTTCAAAAATTAAACAGGATACTTTTGAAGAGTTCTAAAGTTCTAAAGAGTTCTAAATCGTTCTGTACAATTCAGATGAGTTCTAAAATTAAACAGGATACTTTTGAAGAGTTCTAAATCGTTCTGTACAATTCAGATGAGTTCTAAAATTAAACAGGATAATTTTGAAGAGCTCTAAATCGTTCTGTACAATTCCGATTAGTTCTAAAACTAAACAGGATACTTTTGAAGAGTTCTAAATCGTTCTGTACAATTCAGATTAGTTCTAAAATTAAACAGGATACTTTTGAAGAGTTCTAAATCGTTCTGTACAATTTAGATTAGTTCTAAAATTAAACAGGATACTTTTGAATAGTTCTAAATCGTTCTGTACAATTTAGATTAGTTCTAAAATTAAACAGGATACTTTTGAAGAGTTCTAAATCGTTCTGTACAATTTAGATTAGTTCAAAAATTAAACAGGATAGTTTTGAAGAGTTCAAAATCGTTCTGTACAATTCAGATGAGTTCTAAAATTAAACAGGATACTTTTGAAAAGTTCTAAATCGTTCTGTACAATTCAGATTAGTTCTAAAACTAAACAGGATACTTTTGAAGAGTTCTAAATCGTTCTGTACAATTTAGATTAGTTCAAAAATTAAACAGGATACTTTTGAAAAGTTCTAAGTCGTTCTGTACAATTCAGATGAATTCTAAAATTAAACAGGATACTTTTGAAAAGTTCTAAATCGTTATGTACAATTTAGATTAGTTCTAAAATTAAACAAGATACTTTTGAAGAGTTCTAAATTATTCTGTACACTTTAGAATAGTTCTAAAACTAAACAGGATACTTTTGAAGAATTCTAAATCGTTCTATACAATTCAGATTAGTTCTAAAATTAAACAGGATACTTTTGAAGAGTTCAAAATCGTTCTGTACAATTTAGGTTAGTTCTAAAATTAAACAGGATACTTTTGAAGAGTTCTAAATTATTCTGTACACTTTAGAATAGTTCTAAAACTAAACAGGATACTTTTTAAGAGTTCTAAATTATTCTGTACACTTCAGAATAGTTCTAAAACTAAACAGGATACTTTTGAAGAGTTCTAAATTATTCTGTACACTTTAGAATAGTTCTAAAACTAAACAGGATACTTTTGAAGAATTCTAAATCGTTCTATACAATTCAGATTAGTTCTAAAATTAAACAGGATACTTTTGAAGAGTTCAAAATCGTTCTGTACAATTTAGGTTAGTTCTAAAATTAAACAGGATACTTTTGAAGAGTTCTAAATCGTTCTGTACAATTTAGATTAGTTCAAAAATTAAACAGGATACTTTTGAAGAGTTCTAAATCGTTCTGTACAATTTAGATTAGTTCTAAAATTAAACAAGATACTTTTGAAGAGTGCTTAATTATTCTGTACACTTCAGAATAGTTCTAAAACTAAACAGGATACTTTTGAAGAGTTCTAAATTATTCTGTACACTTTAGAATAGTTCTAAAACTAAACAGGATACTTTTTAAGAGTTCTAAATTATTCTGTACACTTCAGAATAGTTCTAAAACTAAACAGGATACTTTTGAAGAGTTCTAAATTATTCTGTACACTTTAGAATAGTTCTAAAACTAAACAGGATACTTTTGAAGAGTTCTAAATCGTTCTGTACAATTTAGATTAGTTCTAAAATTAAACAGGATACTTTTGAAGAGTTCTAAATCGTTCTGTACAATTTAGATTAGTTCTAAAATTAAACAGGATAGTTTTGAAGAGTTCAAAATCGTTCTGCACAATTCAGATTAGTACTAACACTAAACATGATACTTTTGAAGAGTTCTAAATCGTTCTGTACAATTTAGATTAGTTCAAAAATTAAACAGGATACTTTTGAAGAGTTCTAAATCGTTCTGTACAATTCAGATGAGTTCTAAAATTAAACAGGATACTTTTGAAGAGTTCTAAATCGTTCTGTACAATTTAGATTAGTTCAAAAATTAAACAGGATACTTTTGAAGAGTTCTAAATCGTTCTGTACAATTCAGATGAGTTCTAAAATTAAACAGGATACTTTTGAAGAGTTCTAAATCGTTCTGTACAATTCAGATGAGTTTTAAAATTAAACAGGATACTTTTGAAGAGTTCTAAATCGTTCTGTACAATTTAGATTAGTTCAAAAATTAAACAGGATACTTTTGAAGAGTTCTAAAGTTCTAAAGAGTTCTAAATCGTTCTGTACAATTCAGATGAGTTCTAAAATTAAACAGGATACTTTTGAAGAGTTCTAAATCGTTCTGTACAATTCAGATGAGTTCTAAAATTAAACAGGATAATTTTGAAGAGCTCTAAATCGTTCTGTACAATTCCGATTAGTTCTAAAACTAAACAGGATACTTTTGAAGAGTTCTAAATCGTTCTGTACAATTCAGATTAGTTCTAAAATTAAACAGGATACTTTTGAAGAGTTCTAAATCGTTCTGTACAATTTAGATTAGTTCTAAAATTAAACAGGATACTTTTGAATAGTTCTAAATCGTTCTGTACAATTTAGATTAGTTCTAAAATTAAACAGGATACTTTTGAAGAGTTCTAAATCGTTCTGTACAATTTAGATTAGTTCAAAAATTAAACAGGATAGTTTTGAAGAGTTCAAAATCGTTCTGTACAATTCAGATGAGTTCTAAAATTAAACAGGATACTTTTGAAAAGTTCTAAATCGTTCTGTACAATTCAGATTAGTTCTAAAACTAAACAGGATACTTTTGAAGAGTTCTAAATCGTTCTGTACAATTTAGATTAGTTCAAAAATTAAACAGGATACTTTTGAAAAGTTCTAAGTCGTTCTGTACAATTCAGATGAATTCTAAAATTAAACAGGATACTTTTGAAAAGTTCTAAATCGTTATGTACAATTTAGATTAGTTCTAAAATTAAACAAGATACTTTTGAAGAGTTCTAAATTATTCTGTACACTTTAGAATAGTTCTAAAACTAAACAGGATACTTTTGAAGAATTCTAAATCGTTCTATACAATTCAGATTAGTTCTAAAATTAAACAGGATACTTTTGAAGAGTTCAAAATCGTTCTGTACAATTTAGGTTAGTTCTAAAATTAAACAGGATACTTTTGAAGAGTTCTAAATCGTTCTGTACAATTTAGATTAGTTCAAAAATTAAACAGGATACTTTTGAAGAGTTCTAAATCGTTCTGTACAATTTAGATTAGTTCTAAAATTAAACAGGATACTTTTGAAGAGTTCTAAATCGTTCTGTACAATTTAGATTAGTTCTAAAATTAAACAAGATACTTTTGAAGAGTGCTTAATTATTCTGTACACTTCAGAATAGTTCTAAAACTAAACAGGATACTTTTGAAGAGTTCTAAATTATTCTGTACACTTTAGAATAGTTCTAAAACTAAACAGGATACTTTTTAAGAGTTCTAAATTATTCTGTACACTTCAGAATAGTTCTAAAACTAAACAGGATACTTTTGAAGAGTTCTAAATTATTCTGTACACTTTAGAATAGTTCTAAAACTAAACAGGATACTTTTGAAGAGTTCTAAATCGTTCTATACAATTCAGATTAGTTCTAAAATTAAACAGGATACTTTTGAAGAGTTCAAAATCGTTCTGTACAATTTAGATTAGTTCTAAAATTAAACAGGATACTTTTGAAGAGTTCTAAATCGTTCTGTACAATTTAGATTAGTTCAAAAATTAAACAGGACACTTTTGAAGAGTTCTAAATCGTTCTGTACAATTTAGATTAGTTCTAAAATTAAACAAGATACTTTTGAAGAGTTCTAAATCGTTCTGTACAATTCAGATTAGTTCTAAAATTAAACAGGATAGTTTTGAAGAGTTCAAAATCGTTCTGTACAATTCAGATGAGTTCTAAAATTAAACAGGATACTTTTGAAAAGTTCTAAGTCGTTCTGTACAATTCAGATGAGTTCTAAAATTAAACAGGATACTTTTGAAAAGTTCTAAATCGTTATGTACAATTTAGATTAGTTCTAAAATTAAACAAGATACTTTTGAAGAGTTCTAAATTATTCTGTACACTTTAGAATAGTTCTAAAACTAAACAGGATACTTTTGAAGAGTTCCAAATCGTTCTGTACAATTTAAATTAGTTCTAAAATTAAACAGGATACTTTTGAAAAGTTCTAAATCGTTCTGTACAATTTAGATTAGTTCAAAAATTAAACAGGATACTTTTGAAGAGTTCTAAATCGTTCTGTACAATTTAGATTAGTTCTAAAATTAAACAGGATACTTTTGAAGAGTTCTAAATCGTTCTGTACAATGTAGATTAGTTCTAAAATTAAACAAGATACTTTTGAAGAGTTCTAAATTATTCTGTACACTTCAGAATAGTTCTAAAACTAAACAGGATACTTTTGAAGAGTTCTAAATCGTTCTATACAATTTTCATTAGTTCTAAAATTAAACAGGATAGTTTTGAAGAGTTCTAAATCGTTCTGTACAATTTAGATTAGTTCTAAAATTAAACAAGATACTTTTGAAGAGTTCTAAATCGTTCTGTACAATTCAGATTAGTTCTAAAATTACACAGGATAGTTTTGAAGAGTTCTAAATAGTTCTGTACAATTCAGATTAGTTCTAAAATTAAACAGGATACTTTTGAAGAGTTCTAAATCGTTCTGTACAATTTAGATTAGTTCTAAAATTAAACAGGATCGTTCTGTACAATTCAGATGAGTTCTAAAATTAAACAGGATAATTTTGAAGAGCTCTAAATCGTTCTGTACAATTCCGATTAGTTCTAAAACTAAACAGGATACTTTTGAAGAGTTCTAAATCGTTCTGTACAATTCAGATTAGTTCTAAAATTAAACAGGATACTTTTGAAGAGTTCTAAATCGTTCTGTACAATTTAGATTAGTTCTAAAATTAAACAGGATACTTTTGAAGAGTTCTAAATCGTTCTGTACAATTTAGATTAGTTCTAAAATTAAACAAGATACTTTTGAAGAGTTCTAAATTATTCTGTACACTTTAGAATAGTTCTAAAACTAAACAGGATACTTTTGAAGAGTTCTAAATCGTTCTATACAATTCAGATTAGTTCTAAAATTAAACAGGATACTTTTGAAGAGTTCAAAATCGTTCTGTACAATTTAGATTAGTTCTAAAATTAAACAGGATACTTTTGAAGAGTTCTAAATCGTTCTGTACAATTTAGATTAGTTCAAAAATTAAACAGGATACTTTTGAAGAGTTCTAAATCGTTCTGTACAATTTAGATTAGTTCTAAAATTAAACAAGATACTTTTGAAGAGTTCTAAATCGTTCTGTACAATTCAGATTAGTTCTAAAATTAAACAGGATAGTTTTGAAGAGTTCAAAATCGTTCTGTACAATTCAGATGAGTTCTAAAATTAAACAGGATACTTTTGAAAAGTTCTAAGTCGTTCTGTACAATTCAGATGAGTTCTAAAATTAAACAGGATACTTTTGAAAAGTTCTAAATCGTTATGTACAATTTAGATTAGTTCTAAAATTAAACAAGATACTTTTGAAGAGTTCTAAATTATTCTGTACACTTTAGAATAGTTCTAAAACTAAACAGGATACTTTTGAAGAGTTCTAAATCGTTCTGTACAATTTAAATTAGTTCTAAAATTAAACAGGATACTTTTGAAAAGTTCTAAATCGTTCTGTACAATTTAGATTAGTTCAAAAATTAAACAGGATACTTTTGAAGAGTTCTAAATCGTTCTGTACAATTTAGATTAGTTCTAAAATTAAACAGGATACTTTTGAAGAGTTCTAAATCGTTCTGTACAATGTAGATTAGTTCTAAAATTAAACAAGATACTTTTGAAGAGTTCTAAATTATTCTGTACACTTCAGAATAGTTCTAAAACTAAACAGGATACTTTTGAAGAGTTCTAAATCGTTCTATACAATTTTCATTAGTTCTAAAATTAAACAGGATAGTTTTGAAGAGTTCTAAATCGTTCTGTACAATTTAGATTAGTTCTAAAATTAAACAAAATACTTTTGAAGAGTTCTAAATCGTTCTGTACAATTCAGATTAGTTCTAAAATTAAACAGGATAGTTTTGAAGAGTTCTAAATCGTTCTGTACAATTCAGATTAGTTCTAAAATTAAACAGGATACTTTTGAAGAGTTCTAAATCGTTCTGTACAATTTAGATTAGTTCTAAAATTAAACAGGATACTTTTAAAGAGTTCAAAATCGTTCTGCACAATTCAGATTAGTTCTAACACTAAACATGATACTTTTGAAGAGTTCTAAATCGTTCTGTACAATTCAGAAGAGTTCTAAAATTAAACAGGATACTTTTGAAGAGTTCTAAATCGTTCTGTACAATTTAGATTAGTTCAAAAATTAAACAGGATACTTTTGAAGAGTTCTAAATCGTTCTGTACAATTCAGATGAGTTCTAAAATTAAACAGGATACTTTTGAAGAGTTCTAAATCGTTCTGTACAATTCAGATGAGTTCTAAAATTAAACAGGATACTTTTGAAGAGTTCTAAATCGTTCTGTACAATTTAGATTAGTTCAAAAATTAAACAGGATACTTTTGAAGAGTTCTAAATCGTTCTGTACAATTCAGATGAGTTCTAAAATTAAACAGGATACTTTTGAAGAGTTCTAAATCGTTCTGTACAATTTAGATTAGTTCAAAAATTAAACAGGATACTTTTGAAGAGCTCTAAATCGTTCTGTACAATTCCGATTAGTTCTAAAACTAAACAGGATACTTTTGAAGAGTTCTAAATCGTTCTGTACAATTCAGATTAGTTCTAAAATTAAACAGGATACTTTTGAAGAGTTCTAAATCGTTCTGTACAATTTAGATTAGTTCTAAAATTAAACAGGATACTTTTGAATAGTTCCAAATCGTTCTGTACAATTTAGATTAGTTCTAAAATTAAACAGGATAGTTTTGAAGAGTTCAAAATCGTTCTGTACAATTCAGATTAGTTCTAACACTAAACAGGATACTTTTGAAGAGTTCTAAATCGTTCTGTACAATTCAGATTAGTTCTAAAATTAAACAGGATACTTTTGAAGAGTTCTAAATCGTTCTGTACAATTTAGATTAGTTCAAAAATTAAACAGGATACTTTTGAAGAGTTCTAAATTGTTCTGTACAATTTAAATTAGTTCTAAAATTAAACAGGATACTTTTGAAGAGTTCTAAATCGTTCTGTACAATTTAGATTAGTTCTAAAATTAAACAGGATACTTTTAAAGAGTTCTAAATCGTTCTGTACAATTTAGATTAGTTCTAAAATTAAACAGGATAGTTTTGAAGAGTTCAAAATCGTTCTGCACAATTCAGATTAGTACTAACACTAAACATGATACTTTTGAAGAGTTCTAAATCGTTCTGTACAATTTAGATTAGTTCAAAAATTAAACAGGATACTTTTGAAGAGTTCTAAATCGTTCTGTACAATTCAGATGAGTTCTAAAATTAAACAGGATACTTTTGAAGAGTTCTAAATCGTTCTGTACAATTTAGATTAGTTCAAAAATTAAACAGGATACTTTTGAAGAGTTCTAAATCGTTCTGTACAATTCAGATGAGTTCTAAAATTAAACAGGATACTTTTGAAGAGTTCTAAATCGTTCTGTACAATTCAGATGAGTTCTAAAATTAAACAGGATACTTTTGAAGAGTTCTAAATCGTTCTGTACAATTTAGATTAGTTCAAAAATTAAACAGGATACTTTTGAAGAGTTCTAAAGTTCTAAAGAGTTCTAAATCGTTCTGTACAATTCAGATGAGTTCTAAAATTAAACAGGATACTTTTGAAGAGTTCTAAATCGTTCTGTACAATTCAGATGAGTTCTAAAATTAAACAGGATAATTTTGAAGAGCTCTAAATCGTTCTGTACAATTCCGATTAGTTCTAAAACTAAACAGGATACTTTTGAAGAGTTCTAAATCGTTCTGTACAATTCAGATTAGTTCTAAAATTAAACAGGATACTTTTGAAGAGTTCTAAATCGTTCTGTACAATTTAGATTAGTTCTAAAATTAAACAGGATACTTTTGAATAGTTCTAAATCGTTCTGTACAATTTAGATTAGTTCTAAAATTAAACAGGATACTTTTGAAGAGTTCTAAATCGTTCTGTACAATTTAGATTAGTTCAAAAATTAAACAGGATACTTTTGAAGAGTTCTAAATTGTTCTGTACAATTTAAATTAGTTCTAAAATTAAACAGGATACTTTTGAAGAGTTCTAAATCGTTCTGTACAATTTAGATTAGTTCTAAAATTAAACAGGATACTTTTAAAGAGTTCTAAATCGTTCTGTACAATTTAGATTAGTTCTAAAATTAAACAGGATAGTTTTGAAGAGTTCAAAATCGTTCTGCACAATTCAGATTAGTACTAACACTAAACATGATACTTTTGAAGAGTTCTAAATCGTTCTGTACAATTTAGATTAGTTCAAAAATTAAACAGGATACTTTTGAAGAGTTCTAAATCGTTCTGTACAATTCAGATGAGTTCTAAAATTAAACAGGATACTTTTGAAGAGTTCTAAATCGTTCTGTACAATTTAGATTAGTTCAAAAATTAAACAGGATACTTTTGAAGAGTTCTAAATCGTTCTGTACAATTCAGATGAGTTCTAAAATTAAACAGGATACTTTTGAAGAGTTCTAAATCGTTCTGTACAATTCAGATGAGTTCTAAAATTAAACAGGATACTTTTGAAGAGTTCTAAATCGTTCTGTACAATTTAGATTAGTTCAAAAATTAAACAGGATACTTTTGAAGAGTTCTAAAGTTCTAAAGAGTTCTAAATCGTTCTGTACAATTCAGATGAGTTCTAAAATTAAACAGGATACTTTTGAAGAGTTCTAAATCGTTCTGTACAATTCAGATGAGTTCTAAAATTAAACAGGATAATTTTGAAGAGCTCTAAATCGTTCTGTACAATTCCGATTAGTTCTAAAACTAAACAGGATACTTTTGAAGAGTTCTAAATCGTTCTGTACAATTCAGATTAGTTCTAAAATTAAACAGGATACTTTTGAAGAGTTCTAATCGTTCTGTACAATTTAGATTAGTTCTAAAATTAAACAGGATACTTTTGAATAGTTCTAAATCGTTCTGTACAATTTAGATTAGTTCTAAAATTAAACAGGATACTTTTGAAGAGTTCTAAATCGTTCTGTACAATTTAGATTAGTTCAAAAATTAAACAGGATACTTTTGAAGAGTTCTAATTGTTCTGTACAATTTAAATTAGTTCTAAAATTAAACAGGATACTTTTGAAGAGTTCTAAATCGTTCTGTACAATTTAGATTAGTTCAAAATTAAACAGGATACTTTTGAAGAGTTCTAAATTGTTCTGTACAATTTAAATTAGTTCTAAAATTAAACAGGATACTTTGAAGAGTTCTAAATCGTTCTGTACAATTTAGATTAGTTCAAAAATTAAACAGGATACTTTTGAAGAGTTCTAAATTGTTCTGTACAATTTAAATTAGTTCTAAAATTAAATAGGATACTTTTGAAGAGTTCTAAATCGTTCTGTACAATTCAGATGAGTTCTAAAATTAAACAGGATACTTTTGAAGAGTTCTAAATCGTTCTGTACAATTTAGATTAGTTCAAAAATTAAACAGGATACTTTTGAAGAGTTCTAAAGTTCTAAAGAGTTCTAATCGTTCTGTACAATTCAGATGAGTTCTAAAATTAAACAGGATACTTTTGAAGAGTTCTAATCGTTCTGTACAATTCAGATGAGTTCTAAAATTAAACAGGATAATTTTGAAGAGCTCTAAATCGTTCTGTACGATTCCGATTAGTTCTAAAACTAAAAAGGATACTTTTGAAGAGTTCTAAATCGTTCTGTACAATTCAGATTAGTTCTAAAATTAAACAGGATACTTTTGAAGAGTTCTAAATCGTTCTGTACAATTTAGATTAGTTCTAAAATTAAACAGGATACTTTTGAATAGTTCTAAATCGTTCTGTACAATTTAGATTAGTTCTAAAATTAAACAGGATACTTTTGAAGAGTTCTAATCGTTCTGTACAATTTAGATTAGTTCAAAAATTAAACAGGATACTTTTGAAGAGTTCTAAATTGTTCTGTACAATTTAAATTAGTTCTAAAATTAAACAGGATACTTTTGAAGAGTTCTAAATCGTTCTGTACAATTTAGATTAGTTCAAAAATTAAACAGGATACTTTTGAAGAGTTCTAAATTGTTCTGTACAATTTAAATTAGTTCTAAAATTAAACAGGATACTTTTGAAGAGTTCTAAATCGTTCTGTACAATTTAGATTAGTTCAAAAATTAAACAGGATACTTTTGAAGAGTTCTAAATTGTTCTGTACAATTTAATTAGTTCTAAAATTAAACAGGATACTTTTGAAGAGTTCTAAATCGTTCTGTACAATTAGATTAGTTCTAAAATTAAACAGGATAGTTTTGAAGAGTTCAAAATCGTTCTGTACAATTCAGATTAGTTCTAACACTAAACAGGATACTTTTGAAGAGTTCTAAATCGTTCTGTACAATTCAGATTAGTTCTAAAATTAAACAGGATACTTTGAAGAGTTCTAAATCGTTCTGTACAATTTAGGTTAGTTCTAAAATTAAACAGGATACTTTTGAAGAGTTCTAAATCGTTCTGTACAATTTAGATTAGTTCAAAAATTAAACAGGATACTTTTGAAGAGTTCTAAATCGTTCTGTACAATTTAGATTAGTTCTAAATTAAACAGGATACTTTTGAAGAGTTCTAAATCGTTCTGTACAATTTAGATTAGTTCTAAAATTAAACAAGTACTTTTGAAGAGTGCTAAATTATTCTGTACACTTCAGAATAGTTCTAAAACTAAACAGGATACTTTTGAAGAGTTCTAAATTATTCTGTACACTTTAGAATAGTTCTAAAACTAAACAGGATACTTTTGAAGAGTTCTAAATCGTTCTATACAATTCAGATTAGTTCTAAAATTAAACAGGATACTTTTGAAGAGTTCAAATCGTTCTGTACAATTTAGATTAGTTCTAAAATTAAACAGGATACTTTTGAAGAGTTCTAAATCGTTCTGTACAATTTAGATTAGTTCAAAAATTAAACAGGATACTTTTGAAGAGTTCTAAATCGTTCTGTACATGTAGATTAGTTCTAAAATTAAACAAGATACTTTTGAAGAGTTCTATATCGTTCTGTACAATTCAGATTAGTTCTAAAATTAAACAGGATAGTTTTTAAGAGTTCAAAATCGTTCTGTACAATTCAGATGAGTTCTAAAATTAAACAGGATACTTTTGAAAGTTCTAAGTCGTTCTGTACAATTCAGATGAGTTCTAAAAATTAAACAGGATACTTTTGAAAAGTTCTAAATCGTTATGTACAATTTAGATTAGTTCTAAAATTAAACAAGATACTTTTGAAGAGTTCTAAATTATTCTGTACACTTTAGAATAGTTCTAAAACTAAACAGGATACTTTTGAAGAGTTCCAAATCGTTCTGTACAATTTAAATTAGTTCTAAAATTAAACAGGATACTTTGAAAAGTTCTAAATCGTTCTGTACAATTTAGATTAGTTCAAAAATTAAACAGGATACTTTTGAAGAGTTCTAAATCGTTCTGTACAATTTAGATTAGTTCTAAAATTAAACAGGATACTTTTGAAGAGTTCTAAATCGTTCTGTACAATGTAGATTAGTTCTAAAATTAAACAAGATACTTTTGAAGAGTTCTAAATTATTCTGTACACTTCAGAATAGTTCTAAAACTAAACAGGATACTTTTGAAGAGTTCTAAATCGTTCTATACAATTTTCATTAGTTCTAAAATTAAACAGGATAGTTTTGAAGAGTTCTAAATCGTTCTGTACAATTTAGATTAGTTCTAAAATTAAACAAGATACTTTTGAAGAGTTCTAAATCGTTCTGTACAATTCAGATTAGTTCTAAAATTACACAGGATAGTTTTGAAGAGTTCTAAATCGTTCTGTACAATTCAGATTAGTTCTAAAATTAAACAGGATACTTTTGAAGAGTTCTAAATCGTTCTGTACAATTTAGATTAGTTCTAAAATTAAAACAAGATCGTTCTGTACAATTCAGATGAGTTCTAAAATTAAACAGGATAATTTGAAGAGCTCTAAATCGTTCTGTACAATTCCGATTAGTTCTAAAACTAAACAGGATACTTTTGAAGAGTTCTAAATCGTTCTGTACAATTCAGATTAGTTCTAAAATTAAACAGGATACTTTTGAAGAGTTCTAAATCGTTCTGTACAATTTAGATTAGTTCTAAAATTAAACAGGATACTTTTGAAGAGTTCTAAATCGTTCTGTACAATTTAGATTAGTTCTAAAATTAAACAAGATACTTTTGAAGAGTTCTAAATTATTCTGTACACTTCAGATAGTTCTAAAACTAAACAGGATACTTTTGAAGAGTTCTAAATTATTCTGTACACTTTAGAATAGTTCTAAAACTAAACAGGATACTTTTGAAGAGTCTAAATCGTTCTATACAATTCAGATTAGTTCTAAAATTAAACAGGATACTTTTGAAGAGTTCAAAATCGTTCTGTACAATTTAGATTAGTTCTAAAATTAAACAGGATACTTTTGAAGAGTTCTAAATCGTTCTGTACAATTTAGATTAGTTCAAAAATTAAACAGGATACTTTTGAAGAGTTCTAAATCGTTCTGTACAATTTAGATTAGTTCTAAAATTAAACAAGATACTTTTGAAGAGTTCTAAGTCGTTCTGTACAATTTAGATTAGTTCTAAAATTAAACAGGATACTTTTGAAAAGTTCTAAATCGTTCTGTACAATTCAGATTAGTTCTAAAACTAAACAGGATACTTTTGAAGAGTTCTAAATCGTTCTGTACAATTCAGATTAGTTCTAAAATTAAACAGGATAGTTTTGAAGAGTTCAAAATCGTTCTGTACAATTCAGATGAGTTCTAAATTAAACAGGATACTTTTGAAAAGTTCTAAGTCGTTCTGTACAATTCAGATGAGTTCTAAAATTAAACAGGATACTTTTGAAAAGTTCTAAATCGTTATGTACAATTTAGATTAGTTCTAAAATTAAACAAGATACTTTTGAAGAGTTCTAAATTATTCTGTACACTTTAGAATAGTTCTAAAACTAAACAGGATACTTTTGAAGAGTTCTAAATCGTTCTGTACAATTTAAATTAGTTCTAAAATTAAACAGGATACTTTTGAAAAGTTCTAAATCGTTCTGTACAATTTAGATTAGTTCAAAAATTAAACAGGATACTTTTGAAGAGTTCTAAATCGTTCTGTACAATTTAGATTAGTTCTAAAATTAACAGGATACTTTTGAAGAGTTCTAAATTATTCTGTACACTTCAGAATAGTTCT
>CAKJVH030000009.1:0-111483 GCA_918026865.1 Phyllotreta striolata
GCAAATAAACTTTTCCGGCAACGACTCCTTCACCAACGGCCGTCTCATCTGCGTTTATCTCATTTTGTACTTCTTTTAATTCGGCTAACGTAGCCGTTCGCATTCCATTGTTAACAGGCGTCCTCTTTTGACATCTCGTAATAAAACTTAAACGTTCCTCTTCAATTCGACAATACATGTCGACTAACCAGGTTTCGGATAATCTATTAAGCGCTGAAAATCTTTCGCATGATAATAAAAGGCATCTTATATATTTAAGTTGTGATAACTTTTCGCCTCGTTTATTTAGCATGCCCATATGCCAGCCTTTTTCGCCTCTCGGATACAATAAAGGGTATTGAAATGGTTCCATTAAAGGATGGAAGGCGTATAATTGTCTTGAATTTTCTCCATTTTTCCAGATGCATATTTTTCTAGGATCGTATGGTTCATCTGTTGTACTAATAACAGCTGCTACTTCCCCCGACTGAGGTTGTTCTCCTAATATGGGACCAGCTTGTCTTCTCGTTCTGCATTCAAATATTAGATGCGCTTTATCGCTAGGTTCCAATGCGAGGCGCTTAAAATAATTAATATATGGATTTACCCTATCCAAATAATACGTAATTTCTTTAATTATGTCACTTTTCAAATAATTATATTTGCTGGCTTCCATTAACCGTGCCTGACCGTCATCTATATACATGTAACTTTGGTTAGGGTACGATCTATTTTTCATATTTAAATCGTGCACTTTGTGGTACGTGCGTCCTTGAATTTTCATGAAGCTTAATCCTTGTGGATGTTTCCATTTGGTAACAGTAGCACAGAAAGCGAATAAATCATTGTAATGTCTTGGATGTTCTAGAAACAATGATTTCTTATAAAAATTCGCATCTAGTGGTTCAAAATCGTGAACGTTGTTTACGTTTTGACCGCAACACCATTTAGTTCTTTTTTTTTCTTCATCAAATAACGGTGCTTTACAATGCGGACATTTATAACAATTATCGTCATCGAGTAAAGATGGATTTTTCAATTCGAACCTCTTAATTTTCGCATAGTCGTCGTTCTTCGAAAATTCGCCAATTAAAGGGTTTTTACGAGACCGTAGTGTCGCTGTAAGATGTTCTCCAGGATGCGTCTCTCTGTAACGCCTTGTCTTTTGTTTATTCACTTCAGGATTTTTTTTTTGATAAGTTCGAACGGCCTTCTTGTTAACTTCAGGATTTTTTTCTTGATAAGTTCGAACGGCCTTCTTATTCACTTCAGGGTGAGCTACTTGATATATTTGTGATGATTGTCTATGAACATTCCGATTATTTTCATTATATGTCTTTACAGCTTTTTGATGAATTTCCGGATTGTCCAATTGATAACACTTAGCAGCTTTTGTTCGGACTGCTGCATTTTTTTCACGATACTTCTGATCGTATAACTTACGACGTTTTTCTAGCGGAATATCAGAAGGCTTTCGCCCCCTTTTTCTTTTTTCTTGTATAATTTCTGTTTCACAACTGTCATTTCTTAAAGCAACTGATATAGCTTGATCTAATACTTCTGGGTCTTCTTTTTTATTTGCTTCTCCTTCCACAACAGTATTTGCAGGAATTAATATGTTCGAATGAACAATTATCTTCGGAGATTGCGGGGCAACTGCGAGAGAAATAACCGAATGCTCCTTTTTTCCATTTAAGTTCAATATCTTCAGTTTTTTCTTCGGTCTACCGCCTTTTTTTGTCGAACCTACATTTACACTATTAGGTCTAATATCTAGGGTACTTACATTTTCTGCATTGTCATTTACTCTTTGGGATACCGGAGTTACCTCATGAATAACAGTAGGTGCAGTAGCTGCAGTAGACTGTAGATCGAAGCGGATTCTGTGGATGTTGTATGGACTCCGAGGCCTATTCTCGCCAACAAATGCTGCAGTTGAATGAACCAGCAGTTGGTGAGCCAGATGATCTAGATGCTCAGTGCTAAACAGGCGTGCCTTGTTGTTTTCCGGATAGTAAACGTCACATATCCCCTGTTGGTTGACTCCATGAGAATCGAACAAATAAAATTCGTCGTTTTGCTCTCTCCAAAAGCTGACAGTTCTGTTTTGACCTGTTGTAAAATAAAAAGAACAATAATTTCCATTTTAAAAATCATTAATACAATTCACAATTGTTTGATTGTAAATTGTTAGTATAGTCAGTAGAATATTATATAGAGATATTTTTTCTCTAATTATGAATATAAACAATGTAATAAAATATAAAATATTTTTTGTTGTTGTAACATTGTAAAAAACAATTAGATTTTAGTATAATTAACAAAAATATATAAATTTTGTAGTTATAATATATAAATATTGTAGTTATAATAATAATTATTATTAAAATATATGTACAGGGTGTCCGAAAAGCAAATGCATTCGGTCGCGCCATATTACAGCGACTTTTCGGTCACCCTATATTTTAAATATTCACCCGTAAATAAATATCCGTCGCTTAAACGATCTTCTCTAAATCTTCTTTGAAGGATTTCAACTAAATTGTTAACCATCTGTGGTAATTCTTTTACACAGCGTGGAAAGAAATTGCTTTCCACCGGATCCAATTCTCTAATTACCAGGGTTTGCCCCATAATTTGAAATTCTTCTGGTAACTCTTCAGGCTCAATGTATGGTGGAACTTCCTATAAAAAAATTAAAAGATTATTAAGAATATTTTTAAATTTCCTGGTATTTCTAAGAATTTTAATTAATAAGGAAAGAATATGTACGAAATAAGGGCCATAGGTCACTAGCGCGCGGCGGTCAGTTGAGCCCTTAGCAAATCCTAATTTTACAGGACACTTGCGCGCCGTGTATTTTTTAGGTAAAGGGACATTAGCGCGCTAATTACAGAAAATACACAATTATTGTTTTATCGGCTTACGGTCAGTTCAGCGCGTTGTCTTTTCAAAGCGCCTAAATTTTTCAATAATTACTATTCAATATCTAAATTGCTCTCCTAAATTGCTTTCCTAAATTCTCCTAATCAAATTAATGCCTTCAACGATTATTTTGTAGACCAATGGAGAGAAAATGAAAACATCCCTTTGGACATTTGGAATTGTCATAAACAGCGCCATAGAACCACTAACCCTGTGGAATCGTGGCATTCAAAATTGAATAGACTAATTTACAAAAAAACCAAATTATTTGAATTAATTACTCATTTGAAAACATCTTCTCTTGATGCAGAATTCGTTTTAAACAAATTTGAAATGCACATGCCTTTTCCAAAGCGTAGAAATTAATATAGAAATATTGAATCTAGCATCAGCAGCATTGTTCACGATTTTGAATCGGACAGAATTAATTTAAGCCAATGTTTCAAAAGACTGAGCTACATACAAAAATTTGATTAAAAATATCATTTAACTAAGTTGTTTTAAATATTGTGTATCTAATAGTGCAAAAATTTGTAAATAAAATTGTATTCATATTATTTTAATTATATTTCTACTTATTTATACCTCAAATATTGACCTAGACTGCCTGAGACTTCCAGGAATTTTCAGGTATGCGCGCAGAAGTGAAAACTTAGTGACAAATCCGTGCGGAAGTGAAAATTAATCTCATTGCGCGCGTATTATTTTACGCGTAAAAAAATAACTACCGAAAAATTGAACATTAAAATGAAATCTGCAACATCACTAAATTCGATTGTCTTTAAACGGCGAGGTTTTGATACAGAAAACCTTTATAAAACTTACGTTTACATTCATCGTAGAAACTTTTAGTAACTAAGTTTTAGTTGTATATCATTCTTGAGACATCCTGTATAAACACTCACAACCTTTTCTGACCCGGTTTTTAACTAAAAATCGACGTTTCCGAGCTTTTTTCCCCAATAGACGAATCATGCATTTAACGAATTTGTTCCAACCTTTACATTTTCACTGTATAATAAAAATGAAAGATAACCAAAATATAAAATTCCAAGTAGATATTATGTAATTAAGAGTTAAGGCTAATCTTCTGCCGGCGTGCAAATGTCCTGTACGGATTAAAGCATCCTTCTATTAGGGCAGGTAAAAATATTATCCGCGCGCGCTAGTGGCCCATCGCCGAAATAAGATACGATTTTGATTGTTTAAATGTTTAACACAAACACAAAAATTTAACATAATTTAAAATGTCAATTTTTAACAAAGTTGCAAAAAAAGTGTCTGTTGCAAACAAAAAAGATTTAAACAAGTTCAAAGCAAAACAATGCATCAGTGTATAAATAGAATTTATAAATCAAGCTAAATGTTCTATATACATACCGGTTTACATTTTTCGTATATTCCATTTCCAATCATCAATATTTGATTGACTGTTGAGCCTAGAATTGGAACCTCAAGGAAGCGAAAGGCTAAAGCTGTGGCTGCATTAGCGACGCACTGGACATTTGCTGTGTTTGGGAAAACAGACAAGTCCCCTTGGTGAAAATCAGCACATGCCAAACAATTCATTTTAAATATCTAGAAAAAAAATTAGACACTTAAACCTATTCCAAAACTAAATTGAATTAATAATTAGGATAGAAATAATTAAAAAAACATTATTAAGACATATATTAAAACATTATTTATTTTTTGTTAATCCTCGTTATTTTGGCTTGAATAATTTCAAGTAACTTCAAGTATTTCCTTGTAATTTTGACTCATATATACTTTTATCTTGGTTTAATATGCAGTTTACCTACGGGGTTGGAAATAAATTCACACATAATAGGGAAATCAATATAAACGAACCAAAGCGTGGAGTGCGATCCAGTTGAACAATTAAATTTATTAGAATTAATCGCCACGTTCTATATTGAAATGTACACTGGTAGACTGGATTTAGACTTTAGACGGCTAAGAATTTAACTTTAATTTTCCCTATTATGCGAAATTAAATTTCCGACGATGTATAAAAAGTGTCTACTATGAAAACCATCAAATTTGAGGTGGTTATTAAAGTAATTTAGTACAAAAAAATGTGGTACCGATTTAGTATGCGGTCTACCCTAACGTATCTGGTTTAGTATACAGTCTACCCAAATTTATTTTGTACAAAGTTATTAGCAAAATGTTTAAAATTGAACCTTTATTAAGCAAAAGAAAATATTTACGGGTATTGTATTATTTTTAGAACATCATGTGGGTAATTCAATTTACCGAGAATTGGGGAAGTACCAGTATTTATTTTAACGTAAATACAGGCCGTTAATTAATTGAATGTCGATACTCCGTTATGTGAATATTTGGATGATTTTAAGAAGAAAAGTTTATATCAATATATGTCCTTAACCTTTTAGTTTTCAAACTACTGTTTCCATGCACGGTGGGCGCCTACCAAATTTCAACAAAATTAAAAAGCAAAGTTCAATAAACGTGAGAAAATTGTTTACGTACGAAAGTAAGTACTCACACCGAATTTGCACTAAAATAAATGAGGATTTAAAAAATAAGTTTGATTTTAGAAAAAGCAGTTACGCACCATTTTTTTTAACATATTCAGTTCAAACGCCTTACGGACGTCTCTGGTAAAAATTAAAAAAATGTCTTTTGCATAAAAAAATGCTGGTTAATTATTAAAACCGTGTACAAAATTTTCCCAAACGCTTCGTTACGAAATGTACGAAATGTAGCCCACGCTTATATAAACTTTTAGTCATAACATTAACCAAGGAATCACCCCCTTTCGGATGTACACGATGTTTAGGAACACCCTGAATATTATAATACTATAAGCTTTACTACCAGGCATAGAAACCAATTTTCATTATTCTAAACAAATTCTTTCTGAAACATAAATAATATTACACTTATAAAAGACAACGCAGTATCCAAAAATTTTCGGCTGTAAGAAATACGTAGTAACTACCCATAAATTGGCGACAATGCGGCGCGACGTAGGTAACAATAAGGCTTATAAACAGATGTTATTTATTATCACTACGTAATAAATAAGTATTTATTTTGAATGGGTAATTTTGAGTAAACAGATTTTGTATTTGGAATAACTACTAATCCCTACTAATAAATAGAAAAATGGTTAAGCACCATTAGGAGCATAATTTAAAATTATTTGGAAATATACATGGTGCTCCATAAATGCAAGGCGAACCAAACATACATTTTTATAAAGGTAATGATATATTTTTTATTTCATGTTCGATTTCAGCTCGTTTTCGCGACGAAGTATACAGGGTGTCTACTATAAAAACCGCTATGTTTCAGAATGTGTTATTACAAGTCTTTTCGAACCAAAAATGTCAAAACACATTTTCGAAAAGTTGATAGATTTTCTTTTGTTTAACATTACATATTTTAAAAAAATGTATTTATTTCCAAAGGACGAAAATATCACTTTTATTGGTAGACACAATTACAATTTGGTCACATACTAAAAGTGCATTAAATTTGCTAAAAGTATTTATCAGCTTAAAAAAAAGTTAAATTCTCGGTGTTATAAAAGATTTAATTGTCATAATTATGATATTTATAATAAAATCATGGTATTGTGATCTTTTAATAGCCGTAAAACCAAAATTAACTTTTCGAAAGTCGTTTAATAAGACATTTTAAGACATTTTATGTTCAAAATTACTTATATAATGTTGAAGTTTGGCAGCTTTTAATGTAGAAGACACCACCTGCAAAGGTAGATCGCATAATGAACCAAGAGCATATAAGGTAGTTTGCGAAAATTTTAGTAGACCGCATAATGGACCGGCAACCGATTTGGAAATGAGCAACTGCTTGGAATTCCAAAAAGTGATTAAAGTCTTAAAGAGAAAATTACGAGAAATTCAGAAATGGGAAAATTGCCAGGTAAATATTTGTGAATAATTGTCAAAATATTTCAAACATAATCAGATAAAATGCAAGTAAATTCTGTGTGGACATTCGGTGCAGTTTCTATTAATAATTTTATTAGGGTATTGTTAATTGTTATATTATTACAACTGCAAATGCGAAATCAAGAAAACTTTCACTTTTTCAATTCTCATCAGATATTTTATCGAAATTATAGATAATCTACAATATATTTTGAAACAATTAAAACACATCACTGGTTCTTCTAAAGGCAAATTCTTTCATTCACAATCAAAAACTTATCGAAGAACTCATCATTTACATATTTATTTTATCAAAATTACAACCCAAAAAGATTTTATTAACTGATTTAAATATAGGACGATATTAACGACAGATCACTAATTATTAACGGTAACCACGATAAATCACATATTTAATACCTCAAAATATCTTGGCAAGTTTATGAAAATTACTCACTAGAAAACATTAAGCTAATAAATCAAAAAATCTCTTAAAAACTGCTACTAAAAAGTTTTGAACTTAAAAAGTTAAACAAAACTCTTTATTACTTATTTATGAAATATCCATATGAAAAAGTCCAACAAAAAAGCATTAATTAAGTATTACGGAATATTACGATAACGCTAATGAAATTAAAAATATTCTCTTTCTTTATTGTTCGCAGTATTTAAAAAAAAATGCAATGGAAGGTTTAAAAGTTTTGACTGTAGCGAAATAATAGTTGAAAATTAACTTACCTTTTAATTGGGCCACCGGTTGTTCTATAACACAATTTGCACTAATATCAGTTTAAATCACGGTATCACGATTTTCACGAAACGCGAGGATACTTCGAAACACTTTACCGGGCCGTGCCACTCCGAAACGTATTTATTAAAAAGTACGTCCGACTCACCCGAGTTGTGTTTTGAAAATGAAAGCAAAGCTGATGGAGATAGATGCTATTCGGCCTTTCGTCATCGTTAAGGGTGAGGGTAGGTAGGTAGGCGTATCTTGAAATGCCGGTATTTTGTAATTTCGGCTTGAAATGCAGTTAATTTGTATTTTGTAATTTTGTAAATTTGGATAAATGGTTGCATCTGTAGAAATATTCAATAAAACACCTACTACAATAACAATTTAATTTTATTAATACAAATTATAGATGACTGTAAAACTAAACAACAATTAAGAATATAACATTTACCAATTAATAACACTACTAAAATTATATTATTTTCTATTTTTTCCTATTTTCCAGTGTAAATCCTACAAAATAAGGAAAATATAAATAAAAAAAAAACTACGAGCTAGTAGTTGTCCTTTGCTTCCTATTTTGTTCTATTTTTCAGTGTCATTCCTACAAAATAAGGAAAATATAAGTAAAAGAAAAAAAAAAACCTACTCTTCATTGTACGGATAACAAAAAATCATTCGTAAATACGTTAAATTTATGATTTTTTTTTCAAAATTAATGTATTCGAATGATATTTTGTATTATTAACCTATTATTAGTAAGTACTTACCTATTAAACATACTATTCTTGTGTTCGAAGACTCTTCGATCGAAGTACAGGATTATTCGGTGAGTGTTGAAAAGGGCAGAAAAAATCCAAAATGTGACTCCAATTGTTGTTGGCGATTTATTTCGAGCTAGTAGTTGTCCTTTGCTTCCTTCTTTTCCATTTTCCGGTGTAAATCTTACAAAAAAAAAGGAAAATATAAGTAAAAGGAAAAAAAAAACTACTCTTCATTCTACAGGTTACAAAAAATCATTTGTTGCTACGTTATTTTTGTAATTTTTGGTCAAAATTAATGTATTCGAATGATATTTTGTATTAATAACCTATTATTAGTAAGTACTTACCTATTAAACATACTATTCTTGTGTTCGAAGACTCTTCGATCGAAGTACAGGATTATTCGGTGAGTGTTGAAAAAGGCAGAAAAAATCCAAAATATGACTCCAATCGTTGTTTCCGGTTTATTTCGAGCTAGTAGTTGTCCTTCGCTTCCTATTTTGTTCTATTTTCCAGTGTAATTCCTACAAAATAAGGAAAATATAAGTAAAAGAAAAAAATTATCCTACTCTTCATTGAACGGATAACAAAAAATCAGTCGTAAATACGTTAAATTTATGATTTGTTTTTCAAAATTAATGTATTCGAATGATATTTTGTATTATTAACCTATTATTAGTAAGTACTTACCTATTAAACATACTATTTTTGTGTTTGAAGACTCTTCGATCGAAGTACAGGATTATTCGGTGAGTGTTGAAAAAGGCAGAAAAAATCCAAAATGTGACTCCAATTGTTGTTGGCGATTTATTTCGAGCTAGTAGTTGTCCTTTGCTTCCTTCTTTTCCATTTTCCGGTGTAAATCCTACAAAAAAAAAGGAAAATATAAGTAAAAGGAAAAAAAAACTACTCTTCATTCTACAGGTTACAAAAAATCATTTGTTGCTACGTTATTTTTGTAATTTTTGGTCAAAATTAATGTATTCGAATGATATTTTGTATTAATAACCTATTATTAGTAAGTACTTACCTATTAAACATACTATTCTTGTGTTCGAAGACTCTTCGATCGAAGTACAGGATTATTCGGTGAGTGTTGAAAAAGGCAGAAAAAATCCAAAATATGACTCCAATCGTTGTTTCCGGTTTATTTCGAGCTAGTAGTTGTCCTTCGCTTCCTATTTTGTTCTATTTTCCAGTGTAATTCCTACAAAATAAGGAAAATATAAGTAAAAGAAAAAAATTATCCTACTCTTCATTGAACGGATAACAAAAAATCAGTCGTAAATACGTTAAATTTATGATTTGTTTTTCAAAATTAATGTATTCGAATGATATTTTGTATTATTAACCTATTATTAGTAAGTACTTACCTATTAAACATACTATTTTTGTGTTTGAAGACTCTTCGATCGAAGTACAGGATTATTCGGTGAGTGTTGAAAAAGGCAGAAAAAATCCAAAATGTGACTCCAATTGTTGTTGGCGATTTATTTCGAGCTAGTAGTTGTCCTTTGCTTCCTTCTTTTCCATTCTCCGGTGTAAATTCTACAAAATAACAAACTAAGGAAAATATATTTATAATTAAAAAAAAACTTTACTCTTCATTCTACGGGTAACTAACCTGTATAACGTTTTTGTACCCAACTTTATTATTTCTTGACCGATTTTATTCATTTGTCATATAAATCGAAGCACGATTAGTCCTCTTTCTGCATATCCATACGTAGTAAACCGTTCTTACGTTCAGAAAGTAGTATTCCTCCAAATATATCGTCATGTATGAAGGAAGGATTTTCTTCGTAGGCCATCGTTACAATTTCTAGAAAGAACCATTTAAATATCGTAGGAAATTATTAATAGAGTTATTTATTCGTCATATAAATTCACTTACCTTATATTTAACGTAAAAAATCCATCGAAAATGAGAAACTAAGTAGTTCGAACGGCGGCAACTTTTCCCGTCGGCAAGTCGAATTATTCGAAATCAAAATGTCCGACCGAACCGAAACCGAAAAAAAAAAATTGCAAGCCAGCATTTCGCCGAACGATGGAAATGCGACGACGGTCCCCTCTCCGTTCTCTTTGTGTCTCGATGTGACGTCACACGCGCTAGCATAGCGACCGGCCGGGAATCCCTCTCTCCCGTATCCCGGTGCATCGACGAAGATTTTCTGCTATAACTCCGGAACGGGTTAAGATATCATAATCGGGTTTGTTTTGTTGGTTGAAAGAAACTTCAATTAACAATTTTGAAAGAATAAATTTTTTTCGAAAACCCAATAGTTTCCGAGTAAATGGAGTGTATTTGTTTAAAATTTTAATCCGGGAAAATTTTCATTTCCCTATAACTTGGAAACTAAGCTCTTGTTGGAAATGCGGTTTGCGGGAGATAATTAGTAATTAAATGAAGAATATTTTAGGAAAGTTTAAAAAAAATCGTGGGAGTAGTTTTCGAGATATTCCGAAAAATTCCGAAAAACACCAAAAAAAAGGGGAAAAATCCGGTTTTTTACCCGGAAGGAAACTTTTCCGGGTTTCGAAATGTCGATTTTCCGATAGATCTCGTCGATTTACGTAGGATAGGATTTTTTTCCGTTTTTTTACTCCGCGAATAAAGCCGTAAAAAAAAAAACACGCCAATCAGTCAGTGAATGAGTGTCGGTTTCAGCTGTATAGGTATTAGACTCGCTTGTCAGCTCGGAAAGGGGGCTGCGCCCCCTTTCAACCCCCCTTTCTTACGGTGGCGGCTTCGCCGCAAGACAGTTTGCTAGCCGGAGCCTCGCTCGCTGCGCTCGCTCGGTCGCGATCATCCTGTACATCAAATTTTCACATTTCCTTAACGAAAAAACACCCTGTACATCAAATGTCCCGTCGACGTTTCCTTAGAAACGTCAGTGACATTTTCAGTCAATGTGAGGTTGGTTCTTTGTCGCTGTCATTAGTGTACACTTTTCGATATTAATTTAAACATTTCTCGGTTATTCGTCAATAAAATGAGGAGAAAATTAAGAGGTTAGTTAATTATAGTATATTCTTTCAGTTTTAACCGTTGAAAGCGTCTCAAAGGTACAAATTAAGAAAAAATCTTGCACCGCGATCGAGTTCCGTTCAAACTAAACGAACGCAAATCGTCCATCAAATAATTTCTTGAAAAATGTGTCAAAAATTACAACTTTAAATCGATATTGTGAAATAAAACGAATTTAGCTGGAGAAAAGAGGTCGATTTTCGTAATCAGCGAATTTTTTCACGTCCCCCCAACTACCTCTCTACGCCCAAGTAATTCATTTTGCATTTCTCTCGCCAATCGGTCGTTAACGCCTGGGGTTTTATATATATAGTGACTCGCTTATCAGCTCGGAAAGGGGGCTGCGCCCCCTTTCAACCCCGCTTTCTTACGGTGGCGGCTTCGCCGCAAGACAGTTTGCTAGCCGGAGCCTCGCTCGCTGCGCTCGCTCGGTCGCGATCATCCTGTACATCAAATTTTCACATTTCCTTAACGAAAAAACACCCTGTACATCAAATGTCCCGTCGACGTTTCCTTAGAAACGTCAGTGACATTTTCAGTCAATGTGAGGTTGGTTCTTCGTCGCTGTCATTAGTGTACACTTTTCGATATTAATTTAAACATTTCTCGGTTATTCGTCAATAAAATGAGGAGAAAATTGGGAGGTTAGTAGATTATTGTATATTCTTTCATATTCAACCGTTGAAAGCGGCTAAGAGGTACGAATTAAGAAAAAATCTTGCACCGCGGTAAAGTTCCGTTGATACTAAACGAACGCAAATCGTCCATCAAATAATTTTTTAAAAAATGTGTCAAAAATTTCAACTTTAAATCGATATTGTGAACGAAAACGAATTTAGCTGGAGAAAAGAGGTCGATTTTCGTAATCAGCGAATTTTTTCACGTCCCCCCATCTACCTCTCGACGCCCAAGTAATTCAAATTTAATTTCTCTCGCCAATCAGTCGTTCACGCCTGGGGTTTTATATATATAGTGACTCGCTAAACGCTCGGAAAGGGGGCTCCGCCCCCTTTCAACCCCCTTGCACGACGTAAAAGGCCTTGCAGTGCAAGTTGTACACTGACCCGAATAGTAAAAGGCCTTTTTTTCTTCTTCTACTTCAAACTTCTTTTTGACAGTTGACATTACTGTCATGTTGATAAACGAAAATATTTTTAATTTCTTGCAAGAGTATTTGTAATTGCAATTTGTAAATGTTGTAAAATTTGTAAATAGAATTGACTAAAACAGTTACTTTAATAACAATTTACTTTATTACATTTCAAAATTAATAACATACTAATATTGTTTACGAAGATTCTCCACACGGTTGTTCGATCGAATGGAAATAAAGCCCGCAAGACTCCAGAATGCTGTTCTATTTGTTCCTGGTGGGTTATTTTGCTTTGCCAGTTGCTGTTTGCTTCCTTTTTTCCAGTTTCAATCCTGCAAAATAAAGAAATTTTAAGTAAAAGGAAAATCTAACCCTACTTTTCATTCTACAGGTAACAAAAAATCATTCGATACTACGTTATTTTTATAATTTTTGTTCCAAATGAATGTATTCGAATGATATTTTGTCTTTTTAACGAATTATTAGTAATTACATACCTTTTTAGCATAATATTCCATTGTTCGAAGGTTCTCCGATCGAAGTACTGGGTTGTTCGGTTAATGTTGAAAATGGCAGAAACAATCCAAAATATGCCTCCAATTGTTGTTGGCGGTTTATTCCAAGCTACTATTTGTCCTTTGCTTCTTATTATCCCGTGCCAATCCTGCAAAATAAGGAAATTTTAAGTAAAAGAAAAATCCAACAGTACTCTTTTTTCTACGGGTAACTTAAATCCTTACCATTTCATTTTGTAGGCCCAGCAGTCTGGAAAAGCCAACAAAACGGTCGAATGTCCCATAAAACGCACCAAATTATCCAAATTTACGGCAAAAACATTCCTCTTGCGTTCTACCGCTCTCTCGGAAGACTTGAAACGGCATCAGATCCCTGAAAAATTTAAAAAAATGGTTAGAAATAGGTTCTTTCACATAGAAAATTCAATTCTTACCTTTTTAGTATCCATTTTGTAGGTCCAGCAGTCTGGAAAAGCCAACAAAACGGTCGAATGTCCCATAAAACGCACCAAATTATCCAAATTGACGGCAAAAACATTCCTCTTGCGTTCTACCGCTCTCTCGGAAGACTTGAAACGGCATCAGATCCCTGAAAAATGTAAAAAAATGGTTAGAAATAGGTTCTTTAGCATAGAAAATTCAATTCTTACCTTTTTAGTATCCATTTTCTAGGCCGAGCAGTCTGGAAAAGCCAACAAAACGGTCGAATGTACCATAAAACGCACCAAATTATCCAAATTGACGGCAAAAACATTCCTCTTGCGTTCTACCGCTCTCTCGGAAGACTTGAAACGGCATCAGATCCCTGAAAAATGTAAAAAAATGGTTAGAAATAGGTTCTTTCGCATAGAAAATTCAATTCTTACCTTTTTAGTATCCATTTTCTAGGCCGAGCAGTCTGGAAAAGCCAACAAAACGGTCGAATGTACCATAAAACGCACCAAATTATCCAAATTGACGGCAAAAACATTCCTCTTGCGTTCTACCGCTCTCTCGGAAGACTTGAAACGGCATCAGATCCCTGAAAAATGTAAAAAAATGGTTAGAAATAGGTTCTTTCGCATAGAAAATTCAATTCTTACCTTTTTAGTATCCATTTTGTAGGTCCAGCAGTCTGGAAAAGCCAACAAAACGGTCGAATGTCCCATAAAACGCACCAAATTATCCAAATTGACGGCAAAAACATTCCTCTTGCGTTCTACCGCTCTCTCGGAAGACTTGAAACGGCATCAGATCCCTGAAAAATGTAAAAAAATGGTTAGAAATAGGTTCTTTCGCATAGAAAATTCAATTCTTACCTTTTTAGTATCCATTTTCTAGGCCGAGCAGTCTGGAAAAGCCAACAAAACGGTCGAATGTACCATAAAACGCACCAAATTATCCAAATTGACGGCAAAAACATTCCTCTTGCGTTCTACCGCTCTCTCGGAAGACTTGAAACGGCATCAGATCCCTGAAAAATGTAAAAAAATGGTTAGAAATAGGTTCTTTCACATAGAAAATTCAATTCTTACCTTTTTAGTATCCATTTTCTACGCCGAGCAGTCTGGAAAAGCCAACAAAACGGTCGAATGTCCCATAAAACGCACCAAATTATCCAAATTTACGGCAAATACATTCCCCCTGCATTCTAATCCTCTCTGGGAAGGCTTCAGCATTCCTAAAAATACAGAAAAATCGTAAGAAAAGGGTTTCTTGTTACAGAAAATTCAAACCTTACCTTTAAAAAGGAAGAAATCGGTCGAAATTGTCATGAAACTTTCCAAATAATCCGGATTAACTGTAAGAACATTCCTCTTCCATGCTAATCCTCTCTGGGAAGGTTTATATAGGCTTCAATATACCTAAAAATAAAGAAAAATCATTAAAAAAAGGTTCTTTCTCATAAAAATTAATTCCTTACCTTTTTCAGTCTCCTTCGTTGCGAGAAATGGAGCTCGATCGTTCCTGTAATACCATAAAAAACAGACATTTACTAAAAAGCAATATTAATACAACTAAAAAAACCTGTTAATTGGAGTATTGTCTAATTTAAAATGATTTACTTACCTAATTATCACTGAAAATCGCACATGAAACTGAAAAATCGACACAAAAATCGCTTCAAAAATTCTTGAGTAAAATGTCGGCGAAAACCAATTGAATTGTCAATAACAACGGGATTCAATTATTTTTATCGAATGTATATTACGAATAAAGGCAAGTACCAATATCAAAAATATCAATACAAAAATTAGGAATGACACTTGACATGACATTTAACGTACAGGTTTTTTTTAATTCTTTTTATAAAGAACAGGGCTGCGCCCCCTTACAACCACCCTTCTCTTTATGTTTCTTTTTTAGTAAGGGGGCTGCGCCCCCTTACAACCCCCCTTTCTCTTTACGTTCTTTTTTTAGTAAGGGGGCTGCGCCCCCTTACAACCCCCCTTTCTATTTACGTTCTTTTTTTAGTAAGGGGGCTGCGCCCCCTTACAACCCCCCTTTCTCTTTACGTTCTTTTTTTAGTAAGGGGGCTGCGCCCCCTTACAACCCCCCCTTTCTCTTTACGCTCTTTTTTTAGTAAGGGGGCTGCGCCCCCTTACAACCCCCCTTTCGCTTTATGTTTCTTTTTTAGTAAGGGGGCTGCGCCCCCTTACAACCCCCCTTTCTCTTTACGTTCTTTTTTTAGTAAGGGGGCTGCGCCCCCTTACAACCCCCCTTTCTATTTACGTTCTTTTTTTAGTAAGGGGGCTGCGCCCCCTTACAACCCCCCTTTCTCTTTACGTTCTTTTTTTAGTAAGGGGGCTGCGCCCCCTTACAACCCCCCATTTCTCTTTACGCTCTTTTTTTAGTAAGGGGGCTGCGCCCCCTTACAACCCCCCTTTCTCTTTACGCTCTTTTTTTAGTAAGGGGGCTGCGCCCCCTTACAACCCCCCTTTCTCTTTACGTTCTTTTTTTAGTAAGGGGGCTGCGCCCCCTTACAACCCCCCTTTCTCTTTACGTTCTTTTTTTAGTAAGGGGGCTGTGCCCCCTTACAACCCCCCTTTCTCTTTACGTTCTTTTTTTAGTAAGGGGGCTGCGCCCCCTTACAACCCCCCTTTATCTTTGCGTTTTTTTTTGTAAGGGGGCTGCGCCCCCTTACGACCCCCCTTACGTAGCGGCTCGAAGGCCTGCGGCCTTCTTCGCGCTCGCTCGTTCTTCGACACTCACCTGGCCGGATCCTCGCTCGCTGCGCTCGCTCGGTACGATTGGAATTTCGCTTAGAAATAAAAAAAACATTCCGTATATCAATTTTTTAATATAAAATCGCCCCGTACATCAAATTTTCATTTTTCCTTAACGAAAAAACACCCTGTACATTAAATGTCCCGTCGACGTTTCCTTAGAAACGTCAGTGACATTTTCAGTCATTGTGAGGTTGGTTCTTTGCCGCTGTCACTAGTGTACACTTTACGAAATTAATTGAAACATTTCTCGGTTATTCGTCAATAAAACGAGGAGAAAACTTGGAAGTTAGTAAATTATTGTATATTCTTTCATATTCAACCGTTGAAAGCGACTAAAAGGTTCGAATTAAGAAAAAATCTTGCACCGCGATAAAGTTCCACTCAAACTAAACGAACGCAAATCGTCCATCAAATAATTTCTTGAAAAATGTGTCAAAAATTTCAACTTTAAATCGATATTGCGAACGAAAACGAATTTAGCTGGAGAAAAGAGGTCGATTTTCGTAATCAGCGAATTTTTTCACGTCCCCCCAACTACCTCTCTACGCTCAAGTAATTCATTTTGCATTTCTCTCGCCAATCGGTCGTTAACGCCTGGGGTTTTATATATATAGTGACTCGCTAAACGCTCGGAAAGGGGGCTCCGCCCCCTTTCAACCCCCTTGCGCGACGTAAAAGGCCTTGCAATGCAAGTTATACACTGACCCGAATAGTAAAAGGCCTTTATTTCTTCTACTTCAAACTTGTTTTTGACAGTTGACATTACTGTCATATTGTTAAACGAAAATATTTTTAATTTCCTGCAAGAGATTGAATTTGTAAATAGAATTTTAACTATAAGATAAACATAAATAACTAAAACAGTTACTAAAATAACAATTTACTTTATTACATTTCAAAATTAATAACATACTAATATTGTTTACGAAGGTTCTTCAACACTGTTGTTCGATCGAATGGAAAGAAAAGCCTCCAGAAAAGACTCCAGAATGCTGTTCAAATTGTTCCTGGTTGGTTATGTTGCTTTGCCAGTTGCTATTTGCTTCCTTTTTTCCAGTTTCAATCCTGCAAAATATAGAAATTTTAAGTAAAAGGAAAATCTAACCCTACTTTCCTTTCTACAGGTAACAAAAAATTATTCGATACTACGTTAATTTTATAATTTTTGTTCCAAATGAATGTATTCGAATGATATTTTGTCTTTTTAACGAATTATTAGTAATTACATACCTTTTTAGCGTAATATTTCATCGTTCGAAGGTTCTCCGTTCGAAGTACTGGGTTGTTCGGTTAATGTTGAAAATGGCAGAAAAAATCCAAAATATGCCTCCAATTGTTGTTGGCGGTTTATTCCAAGCTACTAGTTGTCCTTTGCTTCTTATTATCCCGTGCCAATCCTGCAAAATAAGAAAATTTTAAGTAAAAGAAAAATTCAACAGTACTCTTTTTTCTACGGGTAACTTAAATCCTTACCATTTCATTTTGTAGGCCGAGCAGTCTGGAAAAACCAAGAAAACGGTCGAATGTACCATAAAACACACCAAATTATCCAAATTGACGGCAATAACGTTCCTCTTGCGTTCTACCGCTCTCTCGGAAGGCTTGAAACGGCATCAGATCTCTGAAAAATGTAAAAAAATGGTTAGAAATAGGTTCTTTCACATAGAAAATTCAATTCTTACCTTTTTAGTGTCCATTTTGTAGGCCGAGCAGTCTGGAAAAGCCAACAAAACGGTCGAATGTCCCATAAAATACACCAAATTATCCAAATTTACGGCAATAACATTCCTCTTGCGTTCTACCGCTCTCTCGGAAGACTTGAAACGGCATCAGATCCCTGAAAAATGTAAAAAAATGGTCAGAAATAGGTTCTTTCACATAGAAAATTCAATTCTTACCTTTTTAGTATCCATTTTGTATGCCGAGCAGTCTGGAAAAGCCAACAAAATGGTCGAATGTCCCATAAAACACACCAAATTATCCAAATTTACGGCAATAACATTCCTTTTGCGTTCTACTCCTCTCTCGGAAGACTTGAAACGGCATTAGATCCCTGAAAAATGTAAAAAAATGGTTAGAAATAGGTTCTTTCACATAGAAAATTCAATTCTTACCTTATTAGTATCCATTTTGTATGCCGAGCAGTCTGGAAAAGCCAACAAAACGGTTGAATGTCCCATAAAACACACCAAATTATCCAAATTTACGGCAATAACATTCCTCTTGCATTCTACCCCTCTCTCGGAAGACTTGAAACGGCATCAGATCCCTGAAAAATGTAAAAAAATGGTTAGAAATAGGTTCTTTCACATAGAAAATTCAATTCTTACCTTTTTAGTATTCATTTTGTATGCCGAGCAGTCTGGAAAAGCCAACAAAACGGTTGAATGTCCCATAAAACACACAAAATTATCCAAATTTACGGCAATAACATTCCTCTTGCATTCTACCCCTCTCTCGGAAGACTTGAAACGGCATCAGATCCCTGAAAAATGTAAAAAAATGGTTAGAAATAGGTTCTTTCACATAGAAAATTCAATCCTTACCTTTTTAGTATTCATTTTCTAGGCCGAGCAGTCTGGAAAAGCCAACAAAACGGTCGAATGTCCCATAAAACACACCAAATTATCCAAATTTACGGCAATAACATTCCTTTTGCGTTCTACTCCTCTCTCGGAAGACTTGAAACGGCATCAGATCCCTGAAAAATGTAAAAAAATGGTTAGAAATAGGTTCTTTCACATAGAAAATTCAATCCTTACCTTTTTAGTATTCATTTTCTAGGCCGAGCAGTCTGGAAAAGCCAACAAAACGGTCGAATGTCCCATAAAACACACCAAATTATCCAAATTGACGGCAAAAACATTCCTCTTGCGTTCTACCGCTCTCTCGGAAGACTTGAAACGGCATCAGATCCCTGAAAAATGAAAAAAATGGTCAGAAATAGGTTCTTTCACATAGAAAATTCAATCATTACCTATTTAGTATCCATTTTGTATGCCGAGCAGTCTGGAAGAAGGATGAATACGGTCCAATGTACCACGAAACACACCAAATTATCCAAATTTACGGCAATTACATTCCCCCTGCATTCTAATCCTCTCTCGGAAGGCTTCAGCATTCCTAAAAATACAGAAAAATCATAAGAAAAGGGTTTTTTGTTAGAAAAAATTCAAACCTTACCTTTAAAAAGGAAGAAATCGGTCGAAATTGTCATGAAACTTTCCAAATAATCCGAATTAACTCTAAGAACATTTCTCTTGCATGCTAATCCTCTCTGGGAAGGCTTATATAGGCTTCAATATACCTAAAAATAAAGAAAAATCATTAAAAAGGGTTCTTTCTCATAAAAATTAATTCCTTACCTTTTTCAGTCTCCTTCGTTGCGAGAAATGGAGGTCGATCGTTCCTGTAATACCATAAAAAACAGACATTTACTAAAAAGCAATATTTATACAACAAAAAAACGTTTTAATCGGAGTATTGTTTGATTTAAATTGATTTACTTACCTAATTATCACTGAAAATCGCACATAAAACTGAAAAATCGACACAAAAATCGCTTCAAAAATTCTTGAGTAAAATGTCGGCGAAAACCAATTGAATTGTCAATAACAACGGGATTCAATTATTTTTATCGAATGTATATTACGAATAAAGGCAAGTACCAATATCAAAAATATCAATACAAAAATTAGGAATGACACTTGACATGACATTTAACGTACAGGTTTTTTTTTATTCTTTTTATAAAGAACAGGGCTGCGCCCCCTTACAACCACCCTTCTCTTTATGTTTCTTTTTTAGTAAGGGGGCTGCGCCCCCTTACAACCCCCCTTTCTCTTTACGTTCTTTTTTAAGTAAGGGGGCTGCGCCCCCTTTCAACCCCCCTTTCTCTTTACGTTCTTTTTTAGTAAGGGGGCTGCGCCCCCTTACAACCCCCCTTTCTCTTTACGTTCTTTTTTAGTAAGGGGGCTGCGCCCCCTTACAACCCCCCTTTCTCTTTATGTTCTTTTTTTAGTAAGGGGGCTGCGCCCCCTTTCAACCCCCCTTTCTCTTTACGTTCTTTTTTAGTAAGGGGGCTGCGCCCCCTTACAACCCCCCTTTCTCTTTACGTTCTTTTTTAGTAAGGGGGCTGCGCCCCCTTACAACCCCCCTTTCTCTTTATGTTCTTTTTTTAGTAAGGGGGCTGCGCCCCCTTACAACCCCCCTTTTTCTTTACGTTCTTTTTTAGTAAGGGGGCTGCGCCCCCTTACAACCCCCCTTTCTCTTTATGTTCTTTTTTTAGTAAGGGGGCTGCGCCCCCTTACAACCCCCCTTTCTCTTTACGTTCTTTTTTTAGTAAGGGGGCTGCGCCCCCTTACAACCCCCCTTTCCCTTTACGTTCTTTTTTTAGTAAGGGGGCTGCGCCCCCTTACAACACCCCTTTCTCTTTATGTTCTTTTTTTAGTAAGGGGGCTGCGCCCCCTTACAACCCCCTTTCTCTTTACGTTCTTTTTTAGTAAGGGGGCGCAGCCTCTTTACGTTCTTTTTTAGTAAGGGGGCTGCGCCCCTTACAACCCCCCTTTCTCTTTACGTTTTTTTTTTAGTAAGGGGGCTGCGCCCCCTTACAACCCCCCTTTCTCTTTATGTTTTTTTTGTAAGGGGACTGCGCCCCCTTACAAACCCCCCTTTCTCTTTACGTTCTTTTTTAGTAAGGGGGCTGCGCCCCCTTACAACCCCCCTTTCTTTTTATGTTCTTTTTTAGTAAGGGGGCTGCGCCCCCTTACAACCCCCTTTCTCTTTATGTTTTTTTTTAGTAAGGGGGCTGCGCCCCCTTACAACCCCCCTTTCTCTTTATGTTTTTTTAGTAAGGGGGCTGCGCCCCCTTACGACCCCCCTTTCTCTTTATGTTTTTTTTGTAAGGGGGCTGCGCCCCCTTACGACCCCCCTTACGTAGCGGCTCGAAGGCCTGCGGCCTTCTTCGCCGCATGACACTCACCTGGCCGGATCCTCGCTCGCTGCGCTCGCTCGGTACGATTGGAATTTCGTTTGGAAATCAAAAACATTCCGTACATCAATTTTTTAATATAAAATCGCCCCGTAAATCAAATTTTCATTTTTTCTTAACGAAAAAACACCCTGTACATCAAAAGTCCCGTCGACGTCTCCTTAGAAACGTCAGTGACATTTTCAGTCAATGTGAGGTTGGTTCTTTGCCGCTGTCATTAGTGTACACTTTTCGATATTAATTTAAACATTTCTCGGTTATTCGTCAATAAAATGAGGAGAAAACTCAAAGGTTAGTAATTTATTGTACGTTCTTTCATATTCAACCGTTGAAAGCGGCTAAAAGGTTCAAATTAAGAAAAAAAGTTACACTAAGGTAAAGTTCCATTCAGAGTAAACGAACGCAAATCGTCCATCAAATAATTTTTTCTAAAATGTGTCAAAAATTTCAACTTTAAATCGATATTGTGAACGAAAACGAATTTAGCTGGAGAAAAGAGGTCGATTTTCGTAATCAGCGAATTTTTTCACGTCCCCCCAACTACCTCTCTACGCCCAAGTAATTCATTTTGCATTTCTCTCGCCAATCAGTCTATATCACCTGGGGTTTTATATATATAGTGACTCGCTAAACGCTCGGAAAGGGGGCTCCGCCCCCTTTCAACCCCCTTGCGCGATGTAAAAGACTATGAATGTTTCCTAGACACTGGCCCGAATAGTAAAAGGCCTTTATTTCTTCTTCTACTTTAAACTTGTTTTTGACAGTTGACATTAATTTCATGTTAATGTTAAACGTACTTAAATAATGTTATTAATTTGCTCAATTTCCTGCAAGAGATTAAATTTGTAGCAATAACTAAAACAGGTACTTCAATAACAATTTATTTTATCACTTAAACATTTCACAATTAACATACTAATGTATTGTTTACGAAGGTTCTTCAACACTGTTGTTCGATCGAATGAATAGAAAAGCCTCCAGAAAAGACTCCAGAATGCTGTTCAAATTGTTCCTGGTTGGTTATGTTGCTTTGCCAGTTGCTGTTTGCTTCCTTTTTTCCAGTCTCAATCCTGCAAAATAAAGAAATTTTAAGTAAAAGGAAAATCTAACCCTACTTTTCATTCTACAGGTAACAAAAAATCATTCGATACTACGTTATTTTTATAATTTTTGTTCCAAATGAATGTATTCGAATGATATTTTGTCTTTTTAACGAATTATTAGTAATTACATACCTTTTTAGCATAATATTTCATCGTTCGAAGGTTCTCCGTTCGAAGTACTGGGTTGTTCGGTTAATGTTGAAAATGGCAGAAAAAATCCAAAATATGCCTCCAATTGTTGTTGGCGGTTTATTCCAAGCTACTAGTTGTCCTTTGCTTCTTATTATCCTGTGCCAATCCTGCAAAATAAGAAAATTTTAAGTAAAAGAAAAATTCAACAGTACTCTTTTTTCTACGGGTAACTTAAATCCTTACTATTTCATTTTGTAGGCCCAGCAGTCTGGAAAAACCAAGAAAACGGTCGAATGTCCCATAAAACGCACCAAATTATCCAAATTTACGGCAATAACATTCCTCTTGCGTTCTACCGCTCTCTCGGGAAGACTTGAAACGGCTTCAGATCCCTGAAAAATGAAAAAAAAATGGTTAGAAATTGGTTCTTTCACATAGAAAATTCAATTCTTACCTTTTTAGTATCCATTTTGTAGGCCGAGCAGTCTGGAAAAGCCAACAAAACGGTCGAATGTCCCATAAAACACACCAAATTATCCAAATTTACGGCAAAAACATTCCTCTTGCGTTCTACCGCTCTCTCGGAAGACTTGAAACGGCATCAGATCCCTGAAAAATGTAAAAAAATGGTTAGAAATAGGTTCTTTCACAAAGAAAATTCAATTCTTACCTTTTTAGTATCCATTTTGTAGGCAGAGCAGTCTGGAAAAGCCAACAAAACGGTCGAATGTCCCATAAAACACATCAAATTATCCAAATTTACGGCAAAAACATTCCTCTTGCGTTCTACCCCTCTCTCGGAAGACTTGAAACGGCATCAGATCTCTGAAAAATGTAAAAAAATGGTTAGAAATAGGTTCTTTCACATAGAAAATTCAATTCTTACCTTTTTAGTATCCATTTTGTAGGCCGAGCAGTCTGAAAAAGCCAACAAAACGGTTGAATGTACCATAAAACACACCAAATTATCCAAATTTACGGCAATAACATTCCTCTTGCGTTCTACCGCTCTCTCGGAAGACTTGAAACGGCATCAGATCTCTGAAAAATGTAAAAAAATGGTCAGAAATAGGTTCATTCTCATAGAAAATTCAATTCTCACCTTTTTAGTATCCATTTTGTAGGCCGAGCAGTCTGAAAAAGCCAACAAAACGGTTGAATGTCCCATAAAACACACCAAATTATCCAAATTGGCGGCAATAACGTTCCTCTTGCGTTCTACTCCTCTCTCGGAAGACTTGAAACGGCATCAGATCCCTGAAAAATGTAGAAAAATGGTCAGAAATAGGTTCTTTCACATAGAAAATTCAATTCTTACCTATTTAGTATTCATTTTGTAGGCCGAGCAGTCTGGAAAAGCCAACAAAACGGTCGAATGTACCATAAAACGCACCAAATTGTCCAAATTTACGGCAATAACAATCCTCTTGCGTTCTACCGCTCTCTCGGAAGACTTGAAACGGCATCAGATCCCTGAAAAATGTAAAAAAATGGTTAGAAATAGGTTCTTTCACATAGAAAATTCAATTCTTACCTTTTTAGTATCCATTTTGTAGGCCGAGCAGTCTGGAAAAGCCAACAAAACGGTCGAATGTCCCATAAAACGCACCAAATTATCCAAATTTACGGCAATTACATTCTCCTTGCATTCTAATCCTCTCTGGGAAGGCTTCAGCATTCCTAAAAATACAGAAAAATCGTAAGACAAGAGTTTCTTGTTACAGAAAATTCAAACCTTACCTTTAAAAAGGAAGAAATCGGTCGAAATTGTCATGAAACTTTCCAAATAATCCGGATTAACTGTAAGAACATTCCTCTTCCATGCTAATCCTCTCTGGGAAGGCTTATATAGGCTTCAATATACCTAAAAATACAGAAAAATCATTAAAAAAAGGTTCTTTCTCATAAAAATTAATTCCTTACCTTTTTCAGTATCCTTCGTTGCGAGAAATGGAGATCGATCGTTCCTGTAATACCATAAAAAACAGACATTTAATAAAAAGCAATATTTATACAACAAAAAAACCTTGTAAACGGAGTATTGCTTGATTTAAAATGATTTACTTACCTAATTATCAATGAAAATCGCACAAAAAACTGAAAAATCGACACAAAAATCGCTTCAAAAATTCTTGAGTAAAATGTCGCCGAAAACCAATTGAATTGTCAATAACAACGGGATTCAATTATTTTTATCGAATGTATATTACGAATAAAGGCAAGTACCAATATCAAAAATATCAATACAAAAATTAGGAATGACACTTGACATGACATTTGACGTACACGTTTTTTTAAATTATTTTGATAAAGAACAGGGCTGCGCCCCCTTACAACCACCCTTCTCTTTATGTTTCTTTTTTAGTAAGGGGGCTGCGCCCCCTTACAACCCCCCCTTTCTCTTTACGTTCTTTTTTAGTAAGGGGGCTGCGCCCCCTTACAACCCCCCTTTCCCTTTACGTTCTTTTTAGTAAGGGGGCTGCGCCCCCTTACAACCCCCCTTTCTCTTTACGTTCTTTTTTAGTAAGGGGGCTGCGCCCCCTTACAACCCCCCTTTCCCTTTACGTTCTTTTTAGTAAGGGGGCTGCGCCCCCTTACAACCCCCCCTTTCTCTTTACGTTCTTTTTTAGTAAAGGGGCTGCGCCCCCTTACTACCCCCCTTTCTCTTTACGTTCTTTTTTGGTAAGGGAGCTGCGCCCCCTTACAACCCCCCTTTCTCTTTACGTTCTTTTTTAGTAAGGGGGCTGCGCCCCCTTACAACCCCCTTTCTCTTTACGTTCTTTTTTGGTAAGGGGGCTGCGCCCCCTTACAACCCCCCTTTCTCTTTACGTTCTTTTTTAGTAAGAGGGCTGCGCCCCCTTACAACCCCCCTTTCTTTTTACGTTCTTTTTTGGTAAGGGGGCTGCGCCCCCTTACAACCCCCCCTTTCTCTTTACGTTCTTTTTTAGTAAGGGGGCTGCGCCCCCTTACAACCCCCCTTTCTCTTTACGTTCTTTTTTGGTAAGGGGGCTGCGCCCCCTTACAACCCCCCTTTCTCTTTACGTTCTTTTTTAGTAAGGGGGCTGCGCCCCCTTACAACCCCCCTTCCTCTTTACGTTCTTTTTTAGTAAGGGGGCTGCGCCACCTTACAACCCCCCTTTCTCTTTATGCTTTTTTTGTAAGGGGGCTGCGCCCCCTTACGACCCCCCTTACATAGCGGCTCGAAGGCCTGCGGCCTTCTTCGCCGCATCTTCTTCGACACTCACCTGGCCGGATCCTCGCTCGCTGCGCTCGCTCGGTGCGATTGGAATTTCGTTTGGAAATAAAAAACATTCCGTATATCAATTTTTTATGATAAAATCGCCCCGTACATCAAATTTTCATTTTTCCTTAACGTAAAAACACCCTGTACATCAAATGTCCCGTCGACGTTTCCTTAGAAACGTCAGTGACATTTTCAGTCAATGTGAGGTTGGTTCTTTGCCGCTGTCATTAGTGTACACTTTTCGATATTAATATAAACATTTCTCGGTTATTCGTCAATAAAATGAGGAGAAAATTGGGAGGTGAGTACATTATTGTACGTTCTTTCATATTTAACCGTTTAAAGCGGCTAAAAGGTTCGAATGAAGAAAAAATCTTGCACCGCGATAAAGTTCCACTCAAACTAAACGAACGCAAATCGTCCATCAAATAATTTTTTGGAAAATGTGTCAAAAATTTCAACTTTAAATCGATATTGTAAACGAAAACGAATTTAGCTGGAGAAAAGAGGTCGATTTTCGAAAAGAGCGCATCCGTTTACGTCCCCCCATCTACCTCTCCACGCCCAAGTAATTCAAATTTAATTTCGATCTCCAATCGGTCGTTAACGCCTGGGGTTTTATATATATAGTGACTCGCTAAACGCTCGGAAAGGGGGCTCCGCCCCCTTTCAACCCCCTTGCGCGATGTAAAAGACTATGAATGTTTCCTAGACACTGGCCCGAATAGTAAAAGGCCTTTATTTCTTCTTCTACTTTAAACTTGTTTTTGACAGTTGACATTAATTTCATGTTAATGTTAAACGTACTTAAATAATGTTATTAATTTGCTCAATTTCCTGCAAGAGATTAAATTTGTAGCAATAACTAAAACAGGTACTTCAATAACAATTTATTTTATCACTTAAACATTTCACAATTAACATACTAATGTATTGTTTACGAAGGTTCTTCAACACTGTTGTTCGATCGAATGAATAGAAAAGCCTCCAGAAAAGACTCCAGAATGCTGTTCAAATTGTTCCTGGTTGGTTATGTTGCTTTGCCAGTTGCTGTTTGCTTCCTTTTTTCCAGTCTCAATCCTGCAAAATAAAGAAATTTTAAGTAAAAGGAAAATCTAACCCTACTTTTCATTCTACAGGTAACAAAAAATCATTCGATACTACGTTATTTTTATAATTTTTGTTCCAAATGAATGTATTCGAATGATATTTTGTCTTTTTAACGAATTATTAGTAATTACATACCTTTTTAGCATAATATTTCATCGTTCGAAGGTTCTCCGTTCGAAGTACTGGGTTGTTCGGTTAATGTTGAAAATGGCAGAAAAAATCCAAAATATGCCTCCAATTGTTGTTGGCGGTTTATTCCAAGCTACTAGTTGTCCTTTGCTTCTTATTATCCCGTGCCAATCCTGCAAAATAAGGAAATTTTAAGTAAAAGAAAATCCAACAGTACTCCTTTTTCTACGGGTAACTTAAATCCTTACCATTTCATTTTCTAGGCCGAGCAGTCTGGAAAAGCCAACAAAACGGTCGAATGTCCCATAAAACACACCAAATTATCCAAATTTACGGCAAAAACATTCCTCTTGCGTTCTACCCCTCTCTCGGAAGACTTGAAACGGCTTCAGATCCCTGAAAAATGAAAAAAAAATGGTTAGAAATTGGTTCTTTCACATAGAAAATTCAATTCTTACCTTTTTAGTATCCATTTTGTAGGCCGAGCAGTCTGGAAAAGCCAACAAAACGGTCGAATGTCCCATAAACACACCAAATTATCCAAATTTACGGCAATAACATTCCTCTTGTGTTCTACCGCTCTCTCGGAAGACTTGAAACGGCATCAGATCCTGAAAAATGTAAAAAAATGGTTAGAAATAGGTTCTTTCACAAAGAAAATTCAATTCTTACCTTTTTAGTATCCATTTTGTAGGCAGAGCAGTCTGGAAAAGCCAACAAAACAGTCGAATGTCCCATAAAACACATCAAATTATCCAAATTTACGGCAAAAACATTCCTCTTGCGTTCTACCCCTCTCTCGAAGACTTGAAACGGCATCAGATCTCTGAAAAATGTAAAAAAATGGTTAGAAATAGGTTCTTTCACATAGAAAATTCAATTCTTACCTTTTTAGTATCCATTTTGTAGGCCGAGCAGTCTGAAAAAGCCAACAAAACGGTCGAATGTCCCATAAAACACACCAAATTATCCAAATTTACGGCAAAAACATTCCTCTTGCGTTCTACTCCTCTCTCGGAAGACTTGAAACGGCATCAGATCCCTGAAAAATGTAAAAAAATGGTTAGAAATAGGTTCTTTCACATAGAAAATTCAATTCTTACCTTTTTAGAATCCATTTTGTAGGCCGAGCAGTCTGGAAAAGCCAACAAAACGGTCGAATGTCCCATAAAACACACCAAATTATCCAAATTTACGGCAATAACATTCCTCTTGCGTTCTACCGCTCTCTCGGAAGACTTGAAACGGCATCAGATCCCTGAAAAATGTAAAAAAATGGTTAGAAATAGGTTCTTTCACAAAGAAAATTCAATTCTTACCTTTTTAGTATCCATTTTGTAGGCAGAGCAGTCTGGAAAAGCCAACAAAACGGTCGAATGTCCCATAAAACACATCAAATTATCCAAATTTACGGCAAAAACATTCCTCTTGCGTTCTACCCCTCTCTCGGAAGACTTGAAACGGCATCAGATCTCTGAAAAATGTAAAAAAATGGTTAGAAATAGGTTCTTTCACATAGAAAATTCAATTCTTACCTTTTTAGTAGCCATTTTGTAGGCCGAGCAGTCTGAAAAAGCCAACAAAACGGTTGAATGTACCATAAAACACACCAAATTATCCAAATTTACGGCAATAACATTCCTCTTGCGTTCTACCGCTCTCTCGGAAGACTTGAAACGGCATCAGATCTCTGAAAAATGTAAAAAAATGGTCAGAAATAGGTTCATTCTCATAGAAAATTCAATTCTTACCTTTTTAGTATCCATTTTGTAGGCCGAGCAGTCTGGAAAAGCCAACAAAACGGTCGAATGTCCCATAAAACACACCAAATTATCCAAATTTACGGCAATAACATTCCTCTTGCGTTCTACCGCTCTCTCGGAAGACTTGAAACGGCATCAGATCCCTGAAAAATGTAAAAAAATGGTTAGAAATAGGTTCTTTCACAAAGAAAATTCAATTCTTACCTTTTTAGTATCCATTTTGTAGGCAGAGCAGTCTGGAAAAGCCAACAAAACGGTCGAATGTCCCATAAAACACATCAAATTATCCAAATTTACGGCAAAAACATTCCTCTTGCGTTCTACCCCTCTCTCGGAAGACTTGAAACGGCATCAGATCTCTGAAAAATGTAAAAAAATGGTTAGAAATAGGTTCTTTCACATAGAAAATTCAATTCTTACCTTTTTAGTAGCCATTTTGTAGGCCGAGCAGTCTGAAAAAGCCAACAAAACGGTTGAATGTACCATAAAACACACCAAATTATCCAAATTTACGGCAATAACATTCCTCTTTGCGTTCTACCGCTCTCTCGGAAGACTTGAAACGGCATCAGATCTCTGAAAAATGTAAAAAAATGGTCAGAAATAGGTTCATTCTCATAGAAAATTCAATTCTTACCTTTTTAGTATCCATTTTGTAGGCCGAGCAGTCTGAAAAAGCCAACAAAACGGTTGAATGTCCCATAAAACAAACCAAATTATCCAAATTTACGGCAAAAACATTCCTCTTGCGTTCTACTCCTCTCTCGGAAGACTTGAAACGGCATCAGATCCCTGAAAAATGTAAAAAAATGGTTAGAAATAGGTTCTTTCACATAGAAAATTCAATTCTTACCTTTTTAGTATCCATTTTGTAGGCCGAGCAGTCTGGAAAAGCCAACAAAACGGTCGAATGTCCCATAAAACACACCAAATTATCCAAATTTACGGCAAAAACATTCCTCTTGCGTTCTACTCCTCTCTCGGAAGACTTGAAACGGCATCAGATCCCTGAAAAATGTAAAAAAAATGGTTAGAAATAGGTTCATTCTCATAGAAAATTCAATCCTTACCTTTTTAGTATCCATTTTGTATGCCGAGCAGTCTGGAAGAAGGATGAATACGGTCCAATGTACCATTAAATACATCAAATTATCCAAATTTACGGCAATTACATTCCCCCTGCATTCTAATCCTCTCTCGGAAGGCTTCAGCATTCCTAAAAATACAGAAAAATCATAAGAAAAGGGGTTTTTGTTAGAAAAAATTCAAACCTTACCTTTAAAAAGGAAGAAATCGGTCGAAATTGTCATGAAACTTTCCAAATAATCCGAATTAACTATAAGAACATGCATGCTAATCCTCTCTGGGAAGGTTTATATAGGCTTCAATATACCTAAAAATAAAGAAAAATCATTAAAAAAAGGGTCTTTCTCATAAAAATTAATTCCTTACCTTTTTCTGTATCCATCCTTGCGAGAAATGGAGGTCGAACGTTCCTGTAATACCATAAAAAACAGACATTTAATAAAAAGCAATATTTATACAACTAAAAATACCTTTTAATTGGAGTATTGTTTAATTTAAAATGATTTACTTACCTAATTATCACTGAAAATCGCACAAAAAACTGAAAAATCGACACAAAAATCGCTTCAAAAATTCTTGAGGAAAATGTCGCCGAAAACCAATTGAATTGTCAATAACAACGGGATTCAATTATTTTTATCGAATGTATATTACGAATAAAGGCAAGTACCAATATCAAAAATATCAATACAAAAATTAGGAATGACACTTGACATGACATTTAACGTACAGGTTTTTTTTATTCTTTTTATAAAGAACAGGGCTGCGCCCCCTTACAACCCCCCTTTCTCTTTACGTTCTTTTTTTGGTAAGGGGGCTGCGCCCCCTTACAACCCCCCTTTCTCTTTACGTTCTTTTTTTTAGTAAGGGGGCTGCGCCCCCTTACAACCCCCCTTTCTCTTTACGTTCTTTTTTTTAGTAAGGGGGCTGCGCCCCCTTACAACCCCCCTTTCTCTTTACGTTCTTTTTTTGGTAAGGGGGCTGCGCCCCCTTACAACCCCCCTTTCTCTTTACGTTCTTTTTTTAGTAAGGGGGCTGCGCCCCCTTACAACCCCCCTTTCTCTTTACGTTCTTTTTAGTAAGGGGGCTGCGCCCCCTTACAACCCCCCTTTCTCTTTACGTTCTTTTTTTTAGTAAGGGGGCTGCGCCCCCTTACAACCCCCCCTTCCTCTATATGTTTTATTTTTGTAAGGGGGCTGCGCCCCCTTACGACCCCCCTAACATAGCGGCTCGAAGGCCTGCGGCCTTCTTCGCCGCATTACACTCACCTGGCCGGATCCTCGCTCGCTGCGCTCGCTCGGTACGATTGGAATTTCGCTTGGAAATAAAAAAACATTCCGTATATCAATTTTTTATGATAAAATCGCCCCGTACATCAAATTTTCATTTTTTCTTAACGAAAAAACACCCTGTACATCAAAAGTCCCGTCGACGTCTCCTTAGAAACGTCAGTGACATTTTCAGTCAATGTGAGGTTGGTTCTTTGCCGCTGTCATTAGTGTACACTTTTCGATATTAATTTAAACATTTCTCGGTTATTCGTCAATAAAATGAGGAGAAAACTCAAAGGTTAGTAATTTATTGTACGTTCTTTCATATTCAACCGTTGAAAGCGGCTAAAAGGTTCAAATTAAGAAAAAAAGTTACACTAAGGTAAAGTTCCATTCAGAGTAAACGAACGCAAATCGTCCATCAAATAATTTTTTCTAAAATGTGTCAAAAATTTCAACTTTAAATCGATATTGTGAACGAAAACGAATTTAGCTGGAGAAAAGAGGTCGATTTTCGTAATCAGCGAATTTTTTCACGTCCCCCCAACTACCTCTCTACGCCCAAGTAATTCATTTTGCATTTCTCTCGCCAATCAGTCTATATCACCTGGGGTTTTATATATATAGTGACTCGCTAAACGCTCGGAAAGGGGGCTGCGCCCCCTTTCAACCCCCCTTTCTTACGGTGGCGGCTTCGCCGCAAGACAGTTTGCTAGCCGGAGCCTCGCTCGCTGCGCTCGCTCGGTCGTGATCATCCTGTACATCAAATTTTCACATTTCCTTAACGTAAAAACACCCTGTACATCAAATGTCCAGTCGACGTTTCCTTAGAAACGTCAGTGACATTTTCAGTCAATGTGAGGTTGGTTCTTTGCCGCTGTCATTAGTGTACACTTTTCGATATTAATTGAAACATTTCTCGGTTATTCGTCAATAAAATGAGGAGAAAACTTAAAGGTTAGTAAATTTATGTACGTTCTATCATATTCAACCGTTGAAAGCGGCTAAAAGGTACGAATTAAGAAAAAATCTTGCACCGCGGTAAAGTTCCACTCAAACTAAACGAACGCAAATCGTCCATCAAATAATTTCTTGAAAAATGTGTCAAAAATTTCAACTTTAAATCGATATTGTGAACGAAAACGAATTTAGCTGGAGAAAAGAGGTCGATTTTCGTAATCAGCGAATTTTTTCACGTCCCCCCAACTACCTCTCTACGCCCAAGTAATTCAAATTTAATTTCTCTCGCCAATCGGTCTATATCCCCTGGGGTTTTATATATATAGTGACTCGCTGAAAGCTCGGAAAGGGGGCTTCGCCCCCTTTCAACCCCCCCGCGGCACAAAGCCAAGGCCTACCGGCCTTGTCTTTCGTACCGCGGTTTTGGTCACTGACCCGAAAAGTAAAAGGCTTATGAAATCTGATGAAAAAACTGCCCACATTACTAAAAAAACTTTCCTACAGATAAATCAAATTATACCTTTAAACCGAGCGAGTGAAGCGGATGACGAGCATCCCAAGTAGTTATGGTAGGCTTCTCTCTCATAGTTAATTTTTAATATTTACCCTTCACTAAGCGAGCGAAGATCATGTTCCCCAAATGTCTAAGTAGTAAAAGGCCACAAAGTCATCAAATTGCCGGTGCAGAATACTCTCCAAAATTTCCTAATTAACTGTATGAATAGTCTTAACACGTTCCAATCCTCTCACGTTTAAAACAGTTACAGAATCCTAAAAAATTAATAAATACAATTAGAAATGGGTTCATTTTCATAGAACATTCAATACTTTTCTTTTCAGTATTCACTTTGAAGGAAAGCATTTTGGTAAAAGGTAAAAGAAAACTTCGAAATATGCATTTATACAGACGTTTATAGTAAATGCTCGATGACAAAAATCAGAAAGAACCAGATAATAAATATTTTTTTAAATCATTTAGAACTGTCTAAAACTATTTAAAACATTCTAGAATAATTAAGAATACTTCGGAATCATTTACAACGCTTCAGAATCATTTAAAACTATATAGATCATTTAGAACGTTCTAGAACCATTAGAACCCTCTACAATCATTTAGAACTATCTAAAACCTTTTAGGATGCTCTAGAGTCATGTACAAAGCTTTTGCATAATGTAGAACGTTCTACAATCATTTAGAACGCTGCAGTATTTTTTGCAATTTTTCAGAATCATTTAGAATTGTTTAAACCCTTTTTTATACCGTTTTAGAATTATTTAAAATGCTCCAGTAATAATTACAATATTTCAGAATCATTTAGAATTATTTAGAAGACTTCAGAATCCTTTACAACTGTCTTAACCCATTTAGAACCTTTTAGAATCATTTAGAATGCTCCAGTATCATTTACAATATTTTGGAATCCTTTTGAACTGTTTAAACCTATACAGGTCGTACGAACTGATCCGCTGCAAGCATACAATGAGAATTATGAGATAGCTAATTGAACTTTTGCTATGTAAGGAATAAAGAGAGCATACAAAATAATCACGCCCGCTATCCCCGCTATTCGCTAGTGGACGAAGCGAAGCGAATTGACGAATTCTAATATCGGCCGGCAACCGATAAACAAGTTTCTGTTCTTTACTATCTTATAGTATTGATTGAGATTCTAATTCTAATGCTTGCAGCGGATCAGTTCGTACGACCTGTATAGAACGTCTTAGAATTATTTAAAATGTTTCAGAATCATTCAGAACAGTCTAGAATAATTTAGAACGTTCTACAATCATTTAGAATGCTCCAAAATGATTTACAACGCTTTAGAGTCATTTAGAACTGCCCAGATCTTCTGGTAAAGGAATCAATTAGAGCGAAAAATCCTGCTATCCAGGTGTCTTGACTAAGTTGTAGAAGACCGTAGAGATTACAGAAGCTTGAAACGGCTTCAGAATCCTAAAAAATAGAAAAAGAATCATTAAAAATGGGTTCATTCTTATAGAAAATTCAATTCTTACCTTTTTAGTATTTATTTTGAAGATATAATAGTCTTGAAAACGGAAGAAAACGGTCGAAATTCAAAGGAAACTCTCCAAATTATCCAAATTGACTGTATTGCTAGTTACATCGAGTTCTAATGCTCACTCATAAGGCTTGAAACAGCTTTATAATCCTGAAAAAATAGAATAAAAATCATTAAAAATGGGTTTATTCTTTTGAAAATTCAATTCTTACCTTTTTAGTATTTATTTTGAAGATATAATAGTCTTGAAAACGGAAGAAAATGGTCGAAATTCCAAGGAAACTCTCCAAATTATCCAAATTGACTGTATTGCTAATCATATCGAGTTCGAATCCTCTCTCATAAGGCTTGAAACAGCTTTATAATCCTGAAAAATAAAATAAAAATCATTAAAAATGGGTTTATTCTTATAGAAAATTCAATTCTTACCTTTTTAGTATTTATTTTGAAGATATAATAGTCTTGAAAACGGAAGAAAATGGTCGAAATTCCAAGGAAACTCTCCAAATTATCCAAATTGACTGTATTGCTAGTCACATCGAGTTCTAATGCTCACTCATAAGGCTTGAAACAGCATTATAATCCTGAAAAATAGAAAAAGAATCATTAAAAATGGATTTATTCTAATAGAAAATTCAATTCTTACCTTTTTAGTATTCATTTTGAAGACATAATAGTCTTGAAAATGGAAGAAAACTGTCGAAATTCCAAGGAAACTCTCCAAATTATCCAAATTGACTGTATTGCTAGTCACATCGAGTTCAAATCCTCTCTCATAAGGCTTGAAACAGCTTTATAATCCTGAAAAATAGAATAAAAATCATTAAAAATGGGTTTATTCTCCTAGAAAATTCAATTCTTACCTTTTTAGTATTCATTTTAAAGACATAATAGTCTTGAAAACGGAAGAAATGGTCGAAATTCCAAAGAAACTCTCCAAATTATCCAAATTGACTGTATTGTTAGTCACATCGAGTTCTAATCCTCTCTCATAAGGCTTGAAACAGCATTATAATCCTGAAAAATAGAAAAAAAAACCATTAAAAATGGGTTTATTCTTATAGAAAATTCAATTCTTACCTTTTTAGTATTCATTTTGAAGACATAATAGTCTTGAAAATGGAAGAAAACTGTCGAAATTCCAAGGAAACTCTCCATATTATCCAAATTGACTGTATTGTTAGTCACATCGAGTTCTAATCCTCTCTCATAAGGCTTGAAACAGCTTTATAATCCTGAAAAATAGAATAAAAATCATTAAAAATGGGTTCATTCCCATAGAAAATTCAATTCTTACCTTTTTAGTATTCATTTTAAGAACAGAGTAGTCTTGAAAACAGAACAAAATGGTCAAAATAGCTTCATAATCCTGAAAAATAGAAAAAAATCATTAAAAATGGGTTCATTCTTAAAGAAAATGTAATTCTTACCTTTTCAGTATTCATTTTAAGAACAGAGTAGTCTTGAAAACAGAACAAAATGGTCAAAATAGCTTCATAATCCTGAAAAATAGCAAAAGAATCATTAAAAATGAGTTCATTCTCAAAGAAAATTTAATTCTTACCTTTTCAGTATTCATTTTAAGGACAGAGTAGTCTTGAAAACAGAACAAAATGGTCAAAATAGCTTCATAATCCTGAAAAATAGAAAAAGAATCATTAAAAATGAGTTCATTCTCATAGAAAATTTAATTCTTACCTTTTCAGTATTCAATTTGAAGACATAATAGTCTTGAAAACGGAAGAAAACTGTCAAAATTCCAAGGAAACTCTTCAAATTATCCATATTGACTGTATTGCTAGTCATATCGAGTTCAAATCCTCTCTTATAAGGCTTGAAACAGCTTTATAATCCTGAAAAATAGAAAAAAAATCATTAAAAATGGGTTCATTCTTATAGAAAATTTAATTCTTACCTTTTTAGTATTCATTTTGAAGACATAATAGTCTTGAAAACGGAAGAAAACTGTCAAAATTCCAAGGAAACTCTTCAAATTATCCATATTGACTGTATTGCTAGTCATATCGAGTTCAAATCCTCTCTTATAAGGCTTGAAACAGCTTTATAATCCTGAAAAATAGAAAAAAAATCATTAAAAATGGGTTCATTCTTAGAGAAAATTCAATTCTTACCTTTTTAGTATTCATTTTGAAGACATAATAGTCTTGAAAATGGAAGAAAACTGTCAAAATTCCAAGGAAACTCTCCAAATTATCCAAATTGACTGTATTGCTAGTCATATCGAGTTCTAATCCTCTCTCATAAGGCTTGAAACAGCATTATAATCCTGAAAAATAGAAAAAAAAAACAATAAAAAGGGTTCATTCTTAGAGAAAATTTAATTCTTACCTTTTCAGTATTCAATTTGAAAATATAATAGTCTTGAAAACGGAAGAAAACTGTCAAAATTCAAAGGAAACTCTCCAAATTATCCAAATTGACTGTATTGCTAGTCATATCGAGTTCGAATCCTCTCTCATAAGGCTTGAAACAGCTGAATAATCCTGAAAAATAGAAAAAGAATCATTAAAAATGGGTTTATTCTTATAGAAAATTCAATTCTTACCTTTTTAGTATTCATTTTGAAGACATAATAGTCTTGAAAATGGAAGAAAACTGTCAAAATTCCAAGGAAACTCTCCAAATTATCCAAATTGACTGTATTGCTAGTCATATCGAGTTTTAATCCTCTCTCATAAGGCTTGAAACAGCATTATAATCCTGAAAAATAGAAAAAAAAAACAATAAAAAGGGTTCATTCTTAGAGAAAATTTAATTCTTACCTTTTCAGTATTCAATTTGAAAATATAATAGTCTTGAAAACGGAAGAAAACTGTCAAAATTCCAAGGAAACTCTCCAAATTATCCAAATTGACTGTATTGCTAGTCATATCGAGTTCTAATCCTCTCTCATAAGGCTTGAAACAGCTGAATAATCCTGAAAAATAGAAAAAGAATCATTAAAAATGGATTTATTCTTATAGAAAATTCAATTCTTACCTTTTCAGTATTCATTTTGAAGACATAATAGTCTTGAAAACGGAAGAAAACGGTCGAAATTCCAAAGAAACTCTCAAAATTATCCAAATTGACTGTATTGCTAGTCATATCGAGTTTTAATCCTCTCTCATAAGGCTTGAAACAGCAGAATAATCCTGAAAAATAGAAAAAAACATTAAAAATGGGTTTATTCTTATAGAAAATTTAATTCTTACCTTTTCAGTATTCAATTTGAAGACATAATAGTCTTGAAAACGGAAGAAAACTGTCAAAATTCCAAGGAAACTCTTCAAATTATCCATATTGACTGTATTGCTAGTCATATCGAGTTCAAATCCTCTCTTATAAGGCTTGAAACAGCTTTATAATCCTGAAAAATAGAAAAAAAAATTATTAAAAATGAGTTCATTCTTATAGAAAATTTAATTCTTACCTTTTAAGTATTCATTTTGAAGACATAATAGTCTTGAAAACGGAAGAAAACGGTCGAAATTCCAAAGAAACTCTCCAAATTATCCAAATTGACTGTATTGCTAGTCATATCGAGTTCGAATCCTCTCTCATAAGGCTTGAAACAGCTGAATAATCCTGAAAAATAGAAAAAGAATCATTAAAAATGGATTTATTCTTATAGAAAATTCAATTCTTACCTTTTTAGTATTCATTTTGAAGACATAATAGTCTTGAAAACGGAAGAAAACTGTCAAAATTCAAAGGAAACTCTCCAAATTATCCAAATTGACTGTATTGCTAGTCATATCGAGTTTTAATCCTCTCTCATAAGGCTTGAAACAGCATTATAATCCTGAAAAATAGAAAAAAAAAACAATAAAAAGGGTTCATTCTTAGAGAAAATTTAATTCTTACCTTTTCAGTATTCAATTTGAAAATATAATAGTCTTGAAAACGGAAGAAAACTGTCAAAATTCCAAGGAAACTCTCCAAATTATCCAAATTGACTGTATTGCTAGTCATATCGAGTTTTAATCCTCTCTCATAAGGCTTGAAACAGCATTATAATCCTGAAAAATAGAAAAAAAAAACAATAAAAAGGGTTCATTCTTAGAGAAAATTTAATTCTTACCTTTTAAGTATTCATTTTGAAGACATAATAGTCTTGAAAACGGAAGAAAACGGTCGAAATTCCAAAGAAACTCTCCAAATTATCCAAATTGACTGTATTGCTAGTCATATCGAGTTCGAATCCTCTCTCATAAGGCTTGAAACAGCTGAATAATCCTGAAAAATAGAAAAAGAATCATTAAAAATGGATTTATTCTTATAGAAAATTCAATTCTTACCTTTTTAGTATTCATTTTGAAGACATAATAGTCTTGAAAATGGAAGAAAACTGTCAAAATTCCAAGGAAACTCTCCAAATTATCCAAATTGACTGTATTGCTAGTCATATCGAGTTCTAATCCTCTCTCATAAGGCTTGAAACAGCATTATAATCCTGAAAAATAGAAAAAAAAAACAATAAAAAGGGTTCATTCTTAGAGAAAATTTAATTCTTACCTTTTAAGTATTCATTTTGAAGACATAATAGTCTTGAAAACGGAAGAAAACGGTCGAAATTCCAAAGAAACTCTCCAAATTATCCAAATTGACTGTATTGCTAGTCATATCGAGTTCGAATCCTCTCTCATAAGGCTTGAAACAGCTGAATAATCCTGAAAAATAGAAAAAGAATCATTAAAAATGGGTTTATTCTTATAGAAAATTCAATTCTTACCTTTTTAGTATTCATTTTGAAAATATAATAGTCTTGAAAACGGAAGAAAACTGTCAAAATTCCAAGGAAACTCTCCAAATTATCCAAATTGACTGTATTGCTAGTCATATCGAGTTCTAATCCTCTCTCATAAGGCTTGAAACAGCTGAATAATCCTGAAAAATAGAAAAAGAATCATTAAAAATGGATTTATTCTTATAGAAAATTCAATTCTTACCTTTTTAGTATTCATTTTGAAGACATAATAGTCTTGAAAACGGAAGAAAACTGTCAAAATTCCAAAGAAACTCTCCAAATTATCCAAATTGACTGTTTTGCTAGTCATATCGAGTTCTAATCCTCTCTCATCAGGCTTGAAACAGCTTTATAATCCTGAAAAATAGAATAAAAATCATTAAAAATGGGTTTATTTTTATAGAAAATTCAATTCTTACCTTTTTAGTATTCATTATGAAGACATAATAGTCTTGAAAACGGAAGAAAACTGTCAAAATTCCAAAGAAACTCTCCAAATTATCCAAATTGACTGTTTTGCTAGTCATATCGAGTTCTAATCCTCTCTCACCAGGCTTGAAACAGCTTTATAATCCTGAAAAATAGAATAAAAATCATTAAAAATGGGTTTATTTTTATAGTAAATTCAATTCTTACCTTTTTAGTATTCATTATGAAGACATAATAGTCTTGAAAACGGAAGAAAACTGTCAAAATTCCAAAGAAACTCTCCAAATTATCCAAATTGACTGTTTTGCTAGTCATATCGAGTTCTAATCCTCTCTCATCAGGCTTGAAACAGCTTTATAATCCTGAAAAATAGAATAAAAATCATTAAAAATGGGTTTATTTTTATAGAAAATTCAATTCTTACCTTTTTAGTATTCATTTTGAAGACATAATAGTCTTGAAAACGGAAGAAAACTGTCAAAATTCCAAAGAAACTCTCCAAATTATCCAAATTGACTGTATTGCTAGTCATATCGAGTTCTAATCCTCTCTCATAAGGCTTGAAACAGCTTTATAATCCTGAAAAATAGAATAAAAATCATTAAAAATGGGTTTATTTTTATAGAAAATTCAATTCTTACCTTTTTAGTATTCATTTTGAAGACATAATAGTCTTGAAAACGGAAGAAAACTGTCAAAATTCCAAGGAAACTCTCCAAATTATCCAAATTGACTGTTTTGCTAGTCATATCGAGTTCTAATCCTCTCTCATCAGGCTTGAAACAGCTTTATAATCCTGAAAAATAGAATAAAAATCATTAAAAATGGGTTTATTTTTATAGAAAATTCAATTCTTACCTTTTTAGTATTCATTATGAAGACATAATAGTCTTGGAAACGGAAGAAAACTGTCGAAATTCAAAGGAAACTCTCCAAATTATCCAAATTGACTGTATTGCTAGTCATATCGAGTTCGAATCCTCTCTCATAAGGCTTGAAACAGCATTATAATCCTGAAAAATAGAATAAAAATCATTAAAAATGGGTTTATTTTTATAGAAAATTCAATTCTTACCTTTTTAGTATTCATTATGAAGACATAATAGTCTTGAAAACGGAAGAAAACTGTCAAAATTCCAAAGAAACTCTCCAAATTATCCAAATTGACTGTTTTGCTAGTCATATCGAGTTCTAATCCTCTCTCATCAGGCTTGAAACAGCTTTATAATCCTGAAAAATAGAATAAAAATCATTAAAAATGGGTTTATTTTGATCGAAAATTCAATTCTTACCTTTTTAGTATTCATTATGAAGACATAATAGTCTTGAAAACGGAAGAAAACTGTCAAAATTCCAAAGAAACTCTCCAAATTATCCAAATTGACTGTTTTGCTAGTCATATCGAGTTCTAATCCTCTCTCATCAGGCTTGAAACAGCTTTATAATCCTGAAAAATAGAATAAAAATCATTAAAAATGGGTTTATTTTGATCGAAAATTCAATTCTTACCTTTTTAGTATTCATTATGAAGACATAATAGTCTTGAAAACGGAAGAAAACTGTCAAAATTCCAAAGAAACTCTCCAAATTATCCAAATTGACTGTTTTGCTAGTCATATCGAGTTCTAATCCTCTCTCATCAGGCTTGAAACAGCTTTATAATCCTGAAAAATAGAATAAAAATCATTAAAAATGGTTTTATTCTTATAGAAAATTCAATTCTTACCTTTTTAGTATTCATTTTGAAGACATAATAGTCTTGAAAACGGAAGAAAACTGTCAAAATTCCAAAGAAACTCTCCAAATTATCCAAATTGACTGTTTTGCTAGTCATATCGAGTTCTAATCCTCTCTCATCAGGCTTGAAACAGCTTTATAATCCTGAAAAATAGAATAAAAATCATTAAAAATGGGTTTATTTTTATAGAAAATTCAATTCTTACCTTTTTAGTATTCATTATGAAAACATAATAGTCTTGAAAACGGAAGAAAACTGTCAAAATTCCAAGGAAACTCTCCAAATTATCCAAATTGACTGTTTTGCTAGTCATATCGAGTTCTAATCCTCTCTCATCAGGCTTGAAACAGCTTTATAATCCTGAAAAATAGAATAAAAATCATTAAAAATGGTTTTATTCTTATAGAAAATTCAATTCTTACCTTTTTAGTATTTATTTTGAAGACATAATAGTCTTGAAAACGGAAAAAAACTGTCAAAATTCCAAAAAAGCTCTCCAAATTATCCAAATTGACTGTATTGCTAGTCATATCGAGTTCTAATCCTCTCTCATCAGGCTTGAAACAGCTTTATAATCCTGAAAAATAGAATAAAAATCATTAAAAATGGGTTTAAAAATGGTTTTATTCTTATAGAAAATTCAATTCTTACCTTTTTAGTATTCATTTTGAAGACATAATAGTCTTGAAAACGGAAGAAAACTGTCAAAATTCCAAAGAAACTCTCCAAATTATCCAAATTGACTGTTTTGCTAGTCATATCGAGTTCTAATCCTCTCTCATCAGGCTTGAAACAGCTTTATAATCCTGAAAAATAGAATAAAAATCATTAAAAATGGTTTTATTCTTATAGAAAATTCAATTCTTACCTTTTTAGTATTTATTTTGAAGACATAATAGTCTTGAAAACGGAAAAAAACTATCAAAATTCCAAAGAAACTCTCCAAATTATCCAAATTGACTGTTTTGCTAGTCATATCGAGTTCTAATCCTCTCTCATCAGGCTTGAAACAGCTTTATAATCCTGAAAAATAGAATAAAAATCATTAAAAATGGTTTTATTCTTATAGAAAATTCAATTCTTACCTTTTTAGTATTTATTTTGAAGACATAATAGTCTTGAAAACGGAAAAAAAACTGTCAAAATTCCAAAAAAGCTCTCCAAATTATCCAAATTGACTGTATTGCTAGTCATATCGAGTTCTAATCCTCTCTCATAAGGCTTGAAACAGCTTTATAATCCTGAAAAATAGAAAAAAAAAGCATTAAAAAGGGTTCAATCTCATAGATAAGGGTCAATCTCATTAAATAAGTGTATTCGAATGATATTTTGTCCTGTTAACATAATATTAGTAAGTACTTACGTTTTAAACACATTATTTGGGTACCCGAAGATACTCCGATCGAAGTAAAAGATGTTTCGAAGAATGGTAAAAATCGTAGAAAAAATCCAAAATATTGTCCTAATTGTTGTTGGTGGTTTGCTTTACGTTTCTAGTAGTCATTTACTTCCTATTTTTCAGTGTCAATCCTGCAAAATAAGAGAAAATTATAAGTAATAAATGTTCCTTTTTATTCTACGTGTAACAAAAAATCATTCGATACTTTTTTAAATAGCAATAAATTTTTACGATTTTCGTATAAAACAATCTTAACCGAACGATATTTTGTGTTAATAAAGCATTTTATCAAGTACTTACGATTTAAGCAGCTTATACTTTTGAATAAAAGTAACTCATGTAGTTCTTCGAACGAAGGAAAAAATGTTAGGTTTCATTTCTCCGTTATTTCTGGACCAATTTTAATCATTTTTTCTTTAAAACGACGCTAACTTAATTCTCTTTCGCCTTTTCCATACTCTGGAAACTGTATTTACACCCAAAAAGTGGTATTCCTCCAAATGTAACACCATGTATTGAGGTAGGATTTTCTACGTAGACCATTCTTCGAATCCAAATATTGACCAATTATCAAGGGACTTTGTCACAATATGCTTACTGGGTCCTTTTTCTCATCTTCAGTTAGGTATTTTCGGTCAAATATAGGCTGCAGGTCCTCTAAAAAGTAAAATAATTTGGTTAAAAAGCGGCTTTATGAAACTTAACCTACAATGTTTTAAATGGGTTATTTCTTGTACGGGACCATTTAAATATTGTAGATTGTTTGTAAAGGTATTAATATCGTCAAATAAGCTCACTTACCTTGAATTTAACGCTGAAAATCCATTAAAAATGGGAAATTAGACGGATCGAAGCGCAAGAGCATTTTCCGACGGTAGTTTCAAATGACACTGTTGACACTTGACAGTTTTGGCATTTTCCTTTTTCAAACTTCTAGACGAATTTTAAACGGATTATTTAACTTAATCTTGTTTATTTTTACAGATTATGCAACAAAATAGGTTGCTGAGACGATTTTTTATTCATTTACTTACATTTACTTAGGTATCGTAAGGTTTATGTAGACACTGACCTGAATGGTAAAAGACCTATGAATCTTCTTCGTTAATTCTTGACCGATTTTTATCGTTTTTTTCTTTAAAATGACCACTATTTAGTCTTCTTTCGACATATCCATACTCTGGAAATGGTTCTTACATCCAAAAAGTGGTATTCCTCTAAATGTAACACCATGTATTGAGGTAGGATTTTCAACGTAGACCATTCTTCGAATCCAAATATTGACTAATAATCGACGGAATTTACCACAACATGCTTACTGGGACCTTCATTTCATCATCAGTGTGGTAATTATCGTGAAATATAGGCGGTAGACCATCTAAAAAGTAAAATAATTTGGTTAAAAAGCGGCTTTATGAAACTTAACCTACAATGTTTTAAATGGGTTATTTCTTGTACGGGAACATTTAAATATCGTAGAAGATTGTTTGTAGAGGTATTAAATTGTCAAATAAGCTCACTTACCTTGAATTTAACGTTGAAAATCCATTAAAAAAGCGAAATTAGGCGGATCGAAGCGCAAGCGACCCGTCCCGTCGGCAGTTTCAAATGACACTGTTGACATATTCAAATTTCTCGACGAAAATTTTTTAGCTGGTTATTTATTTTCGTTTATTTTTACAAATTATTCAATAAAACGCTCGTAGAAAGGATTTTTTATTCATTTACTTACATTTACTCAAGTAATTTAAAAATTTCTCGGAGATCGGTTCGCCGAGTGAAGGTTCGGCAAAATTCGGATCCACGCGAAAGTACGAAAAATGACACAAAATTACGTACACTTCAAAAAATTTCAACATGGCCGACAATTTTCATTTTCAAATCGCGATTGCGAGCGAAAACGAATTTAGTCGGGGAAAAGACGGTCATTTTCGTAATCAGCGGGTCCGTTTTCATCTTCCTACACCCCTCTCCGTCCCCGAATAATTCAAAAAGAATAAAACTCTCCAATCAATAGGATGACGCCTGGGGTTTTAGTATATATAAGACTCGCTGAAAGCTCGGAAAGGGGGCTTCGCCCCCTTTCAACCCCCCCGCGGCACAAAGCCAAGGCCTACCGGCCTTGTCTTTCGTACCGCGGTTTTGGTCACTGACCCGAAAAGTAAGAGGCTTATGAAATCTGATGAAAAACCTGCCCACGTTACTAAACAAACTTTCCTACAGATAAATCAAATTATACCTTTATAAACCGAGCGAGCGAAGCGGATGACGAGCATCCCAAGTAGTTATGGTAGGCTTCTCTCTCATAGGTAATTTTTAATATTTACCCTTCACTAAGCGAGCGAAGATCATGTTCCCCAAATGTCTAAGTAGTAAAAGGCCACAAAGTCATCAAATTGCCGGTGCAGAATACTCTCCAAAATTTCCTAATTAACTGTATGAATAGTCTTAACACGTTCCAATCCTCTCACGTTTAAAACAGTTACAGAATCCTAAAAAATTAATAAATACAATTAGAAATGGGTTCATTTTCATAGAACATTCAATACTTTTCTTTTCAGTATTCACTTTGAAGGAAAGCATTTTGGTAAAAGGTAAAAGAAAACTTCGAAATATGCATTTATACAGACGTTTATAGTAAATGCTCGATGACAAAAATCAGAAAGAACCAGATAATAAATATTTTTTAAATCATTTAGAACTGTCTAAAACTATTTAAAACATTCTAGAAACATTATGAATTCCTCGGAATCATTTACAACGCTTCAGAATCATTTAAAACTGTATAGATCATTTAGAACGTTCTAGAACCATTTAGGATGCTCTAGAATCATGTACAAAGCTTTTGCATAATGTAGAACGTTCTACAATCATTTAGAACGCTGCAGAATCTTCTACAATGTTTCAGAATCATTTACAATTGTTTAGAATTATTTAGAAAACTTCAGAATCTTTTAGACCTGTTTAAACTAATATAGAATGTTTTAGAATCAATTAGAATGCTCCAGTATCATTTACAATATTTCAGAATCATTTAGAACTGTTCAGAATTATTTAGAACACTTCAAAATCCTTCAGAACTGTTTAAACCCTTTTTTATACCGTTTTAGAATCATTTAAAATGCTCCAGTATCATTTGCAATATTTGAGAATCATTTAAAACTGTTTAGAATAATTTAGAACGTTCTACAACCATTTAGAACTGTTCAGAATTATTTAAAACACTTCAGAATCTTTTAGAACTATTTAAACCCATATAGAATGTATTAAAATAAATTAGAATGCTCCAGTATCATTTACAATATTTTGGAATCCTTTTGAACTGTTTAAACCTATATAGAACGTCTTAGAATTATTTACAATGTTTCAGAATCATTCAGAATAGTCTAGAATAATTTAGAACGTTCTACAATCATTTAGAATGCTCCAAAATGATATACAACGTTTTAGAGTCATTTAGAACTGTCCAGAATCGTTCAGAACGGATCCAGTTCGTCATGAACTGTCGTAAAAAATCGCAAGGACATTGATCTGCTAGTAAAGGAATCAATTAGAGCGAAAAATCCTGCTATCCAGGTGTCTTGACTAAGTTGTAGAAAACCGTAGAGATTACAGAAGCTTGAAACGGCTTCAGAATCCTGAAAAATAGAAAAAGAATCATTAAAAATGGGTTTATTCTAATAGAAAATTCAATTCTTACCTTTTTAGTATTCATTTTGAAGACATAATACTCTTGAAAACGGAAGAAAACGGTCAAAATTCCAAGGAAACTCTCCAAATTATCCAAATTGACTGTATTGTTAGTCATATCGAGTTCTAATCCTATCTCATAAGGCTTGAAACAGCTTTATAATCCTGAAAAATAGGAAAAAAAACATTAAAAATGGGTTTATTCTTATAGAAAATTCAATTCTTACCTTTTTAGTATTCATTTTGAAGACATAATAGTCTTGAAAATGGAAGAAAACTGTCGAAATTCCAAGGAAACTCTCCAAATTATACAAATTGACTGTATTGATAGTCATATCGAGTTCGAATCCTCTCTCATAAGGCTTGAAACAGCTGAATAATCCTGAAAAATAAAAAAATAAACATTAAAAATGGGTTCATTCTTATAGAAAATTCAATTCTTACCTATTTAGTATTCATTTTGAAGACATAATAGTCTTGAAAACGGAAGAAAACGGTCGAAATTTAAAGGAAACTCTCCAAATTATACAAATTGACTGTATTGATAGTCATATCGAGTTCGAATCCTCTCTCATAAGGCTTGAAACAGCTGAATAATCCTGAAAAATAAAAAAATAAACATTAAAAATGGGTTCATTCTTATAGAAAATTCAATTCTTACCTATTTAGTATTCATTTTGAAGACATAATAGTCTTGAAAATGGAAGAAAACGGTCGAAATTTCAAGGAAACTCTCCAAATTATCCAAATTGACTGTATTGCTAGTCATATCGAGTTCTAATCCTCTCTCATAAGGCTTGAAACAGCATTATAATCCTGAAAAATAGAAAAAAAATCATTAAAAATGGGTTCATTCTCAAAGAAAATTTAATTCTTACCTTTTCAGTATTCATTTTAAGGACAGAGTAGTCTTGAAAACAGAACAAAATGGTCAAAATAGCTTCATAATCCTGAAAAATAAAAAAAGAATCATTAAAAATGAGTTCATTCTCAAAGAAAATTTAATTCTTACCTTTTCAGTATTCATTTTAAGGACAGAGTAGTCTTGAAAACAGAACAAAATGGTCAAAATAGCTTCATAATCCTGAAAAATAGAAAAAAAATCATTAAAAATGGGTTCATTCTCAAAGAAAATTTAATTCTTACCTTTTCAGTATTCATTTTAAGGACAGAGCAGTCTTGAAAACAGAACAAAATGGTCAAAATAGCTTCATAATCCTGAAAAATAAAAAAAGAATCATTAAAAATGAGTTCATTCTCAAAGAAAATTTAATTCTTACCTTTTCAGTATTCATTTTAAGGACAGAGTAGTCTTGAAAACAGAACAAAATGGTCAAAATAGCTTCATAATCCTGAAAAATAAAAAAAGAATCATTAAAAATGAGTTCATTCTCAAAGAAAATTTAATTCTTACCTTTTCAGTATTCATTTTAAGGACAGAGTAGTCTTGAAAACAGAACAAAATGGTCAAAATAGCTTCATAATCCTGAAAAATAGAAAAAGAATCATTAAAAATGAGTTCATTCTCAAAGAAAATTTAATTCTTACCTTTTCAGTATTCATTTTAAGGACAGAGCAGTCTTGAAAACAGAACAAAATTGTCAAAATAGCTTCATAATCCTGAAAAATAAAAAAAGAATCATTAAAAATGAGTTCATTCTCAAAGAAAATTTAATTCTTACCTTTTCAGTATTCATTTTAAGGACAGAGTAGTCTTGAAAACAGAACAAAATTGTCAAAATAGCTTCATAATCCTGAAAAATAGAAAAAGAATCATTAAAAATGAGTTCATTCTCAAAGAAAATTTAATTCTTACCTTTTCAGTATTCATTTTAAGGACAGAGCAGTCTTGAAAACAGAACAAAATTGTCAAAATAGCTTCATAATCCTGAAAAATAAAAAAAGAATCATTAAAAATGAGTTCATTCTCAAAGAAAATTTAATTCTTACCTTTTCAGTATTCATTTTAAGGACAGAGTAGTCTTGAAAACAGAACAAAATTGTCAAAATAGCTTCATAATCCTGAAAAATAAAAAAAGAATCATTAAAAATGAGTTCATTCTCAAAGAAAATTTAATTCTTACCTTTTCAGTATTCATTTTAAGGACAGAGCAGTCTTGAAAACAGAACAAAATGGTCAAAATAGCTTCATAATCCTGAAAAATAGAAAAAGAATCATTAAAAATGAGTTCATTCTCAAAGAAAATTTAATTCTTACCTTTTCAGTATTCATTTTAAGGACAGAGCAGTCTTGAAAACAGAACAAAATGGTCAAAATAGCTTCATAATCCTGAAAAATAGAAAAAGAATCATTAAAAATGAGTTCATTCTCAAAGAAAATTTAATTCTTACCTTTTCAGTATTCATTTTAAGGACAGAGCAGTCTTGAAAACAGAACAAAATTGTCAAAATAGCTTCATAATCCTGAAAAATAAAAAAAGAATCATTAAAAATGAGTTCATTCTCAAAGAAAATTTAATTCTTACCTTTTCAGTATTCATTTTAAGGACAGAGCAGTCTTGAAAACAGAACAAAATGGTCAAAATAGCTTCATAATCCTGAAAAATAAAAAAAGAATCATTAAAAATGAGTTCATTCTCAAAGAAAATTTAATTCTTACCTTTTCAGTATTCATTTTAAGGACAGAGTAGTCTTGAAAACAGAACAAAATGGTCAAAATAGCTTCATAATCCTGAAAAATAGAAAAAGAATCATTAAAAATGAGTTCATTCTCAAAGAAAATTTAATTCTTACCTTTTCAGTATTCATTTTAAGGACAGAGCAGTCTTGAAAACAGAACAAAATTGTCAAAATAGCTTCATAATCCTGAAAAATAAAAAAAGAATCATTAAAAATGAGTTCATTCTCAAAGAAAATTTAATTCTTACCTTTTCAGTATTCATTTTAAGGACAGAGTAGTCTTGAAAACAGAACAAAATTGTCAAAATAGCTTCATAATCCTGAAAAATAAAAAAAGAATCATTAAAAATGAGTTCATTCTCAAAGAAAATTTAATTCTTACCTTTTCAGTATTCATTTTAAGGACAGAGCAGTCTTGAAAACAGAACAAAATGGTCAAAATAGCTTCATAATCCTGAAAAATAGAAAAAGAATCATTAAAAATGAGTTCATTCTCAAAGAAAATTTAATTCTTACCTTTTCAGTATTCATTTTAAGGACAGAGCAGTCTTGAAAACAGAACAAAATGGTCAAAATAGCTTCATAATCCTGAAAAATAGAAAAAGAATCATTAAAAATGAGTTCATTCTCATAGAAAATTTAATTCTTACCTTTTTAGTATTCATTTTGAAAACATAATAGTCTTGAAAACTGAAGAAAACGGTCAAAATTTAAAGGAAACTCTCCAAATTATCCAAATTGACTGTATTGATAGTCATATCGAGTTCGAATCCTCTCTCATAAGGCTTGAAACAGCTGAATAATCCTGAAAAATAGAAAAAAAACATTAAAAATGGGTTTATTCTTATAGAAAATTCAATTCTTACCTTTTTAGTATTCATTTTGAAGACATAATAGTCTTAAAAACGGAAGAAAACGGTCGAAATTTAAAGGAAACTCTCCAAATTATACAAATTGACTGTATTGATAGTCATATCGAGTTCGAATCCTCTCTCATAAGGCTTGAAACAGCTGAATAATCCTGAAAAATAGAAAAAAAACATTAAAAATGGGTTCATTCTTATAGAAAATTCAATTCTTACCTATTTAGTATTCATTTTGAAGACATAATAGTCTTGAAAACGGAAGAAAACGGTCGAAATTTAAAGGAAACTCTCCAAATTATACAAATTGACTGTATTGATAGTCATATCGAGTTCGAATCCTCTCTCATAAGGCTTGAAACAGCTGAATAATCCTGAAAAATAAAAAAATAAACATTAAAAATGGGTTCATTCTTATAGAAAATTCAATTCTTACCTATTTAGTATTCATTTTGAAGACATAATAGTCTTGAAAATGGAAGAAAACGGTCGAAATTTCAAGGAAACTCTCCAAATTATCCAAATTGACTGTATTGCTAATCATATCGAGTTCTAATCCTCTCTCATAAGGCTTGAAACAGCATTATAATCCTGAAAAATAGAAAAAAAATCATTAAAAATGGGTTCATTATCAAAGAAAATTTAATTCTTACCTTTTTAGTATTCATTTTGAAGACATAATAGTCTTGAAAACAGAACAAAATTGTCAAAATAGCTTCATAATCCTGAAAAATAAAAAAAGAATCATTAAAAATGAGTTCATTCTCAAAGAAAATTTAATTCTTACCTTTTCAGTATTCATTTTAAGGACAGAGTAGTCTTGAAAACAGAACAAAATTGTCAAAATAGCTTCATAATCCTGAAAAATAAAAAAAGAATCATTAAAAATGAGTTCATTCTCAAAGAAAATTTAATTCTTACCTTTTCAGTATTCATTTTAAGGACAGAGCAGTCTTGAAAACAGAACAAAATGGTCAAAATAGCTTCATAATCCTGAAAAATAGAAAAAGAATCATTAAAAATGAGTTCATTCTCATAGAAAATTTAATTCTTACCTTTTCAGTATTCATTTTAAGGACAGAGCAGTTTTGAAAACAGAAAAAAATGGTCAAAATAGCTTCATAATCCTGAAAAATAAAAAAAGAACCATTAAAAATGAGTTCATTCTCAAAGAAAATTTAATTCTTACCTTTTCAGTATTCATTTTAAGGACAGAGCAGTCTTGAAAACAGAACAAAATGGTCAAAATAGCTTCATAATCCTGAAAAATAGAAAAAGAATCATTAAAAATGAGTTCATTCTCATAGAAAATTTAATTCTTACCTTTTCAGTATTCATTTTAAGGACAGAGCAGTCTTGAAAACAGAACAAAATGGTCAAAATAGCTTCATAATCCTGAAAAATAGAAAAAGAATCATTAAAAATGAGTTCATTCTCAAAGAAAATTTAATTCTTACCTTTTCAGTATTCATTTTAAGGACAGAGTAGTCTTGAAAACAGAACAAAATGGTCAAAATAGCTTCATAATCCTGAAAAATAGAAAAAGAATCATTAAAAATGAGTTCATTCTCAAAGAAAATTTAATTCTTACCTTTTCAGTATTCATTTTAAGGACAGAGCAGTCTTGAAAACAGAACAAAATTGTCAAAATAGCTTCATAATCCTGAAAAATAAAAAAAGAATCATTAAAAATGAGTTCATTCTCAAAGAAAATTTAATTCTTACCTTTTCAGTATTCATTTTAAGGACAGAGCAGTCTTGAAAACAGAACAAAATTGTCAAAATAGCTTCATAATCCTGAAAAATAAAAAAAGAATCATTAAAAATGAGTTCATTCTCAAAGAAAATTTAATTCTTACCTTTTCAGTATTCATTTTAAGGACAGAGTAGTCTTGAAAACAGAACAAAATTGTCAAAATAGCTTCATAATCCTGAAAAATAAAAAAAGAATCATTAAAAATGAGTTCATTCTCAAAGAAAATTTAATTCTTACCTTTTCAGTATTCATTTTAAGGACAGAGTAGTCTTGAAAACAGAACAAAATTGTCAAAATAGCTTCATAATCCTGAAAAATAAAAAAAGAATCATTAAAAATGAGTTCATTCTCAAAGAAAATTTAATTCTTACCTTTTCAGTATTCATTTTAAGGACAGAGTAGTCTTGAAAACAGAACAAAATTGTCAAAATAGCTTCATAATCCTGAAAAATAAAAAAAGAATCATTAAAAATGAGTTCATTCTCAAAGAAAATTTAATTCTTACCTTTTCAGTATTCATTTTAAGGACAGAGTAGTCTTGAAAACAGAACAAAATGGTCAAAATAGCTTCATAATCCTGAAAAATAGAAAAAAAATCATTAAAAATGGGTTCATTCTCAAAGAAAATTTAATTCTTACCTTTTCAGTATTCATTTTAAGGACAGAGCAGTCTTGAAAACAGAACAAAATGGTCAAAATAGCTTCATAATCCTGAAAAATAAAAAAAGAATCATTAAAAATGAGTTCATTCTCAAAGAAAATTTAATTCTTACCTTTTCAGTATTCATTTTAAGGACAGAGTAGTCTTGAAAACAGAACAAAATTGTCAAAATAGCTTCATAATCCTGAAAAATAAAAAAAGAATCATTAAAAATGAGTTCATTCTCAAAGAAAATTTAATTCTTACCTTTTCAGTATTCATTTTAAGGACAGAGTAGTCTTGAAAACAGAACAAAATTGTCAAAATAGCTTCATAATCCTGAAAAATAAAAAAAGAATCATTAAAAATGAGTTCATTCTCAAAGAAAATTTAATTCTTACCTTTTCAGTATTCATTTTAAGGACAGAGTAGTCTTGAAAACAGAACAAAATGGTCAAAATAGCTTCATAATCCTGAAAAATAGAAAAAAAATCATTAAAAATGGGTTCATTCTCAAAGAAAATTTAATTCTTACCTTTTCAGTATTCATTTTAAGGACAGAGCAGTCTTGAAAACAGAACAAAATGGTCAAAATAGCTTCATAATCCTGAAAAATAAAAAAAGAATCATTAAAAATGAGTTCATTCTCAAAGAAAATTTAATTCTTACCTTTTCAGTATTCATTTTAAGGACAGAGTAGTCTTGAAAACAGAACAAAATGGTCAAAATAGCTTCATAATCCTGAAAAATAGAAAAAGAATCATTAAAAATGAGTTCATTCTCAAAGAAAATTTAATTCTTACCTTTTCAGTATTCATTTTAAGGACAGAGCAGTCTTGAAAACAGAACAAAATTGTCAAAATAGCTTCATAATCCTGAAAAATAAAAAAAGAATCATTAAAAATGAGTTCATTCTCAAAGAAAATTTAATTCTTACCTTTTCAGTATTCATTTTAAGGACAGAGTAGTCTTGAAAACAGAACAAAATTGTCAAAATAGCTTCATAATCCTGAAAAATAAAAAAAGAATCATTAAAAATGAGTTCATTCTCAAAGAAAATTTAATTCTTACCTTTTCAGTATTCATTTTAAGGACAGAGCAGTCTTGAAAACAGAACAAAATGGTCAAAATAGCTTCATAATCCTGAAAAATAGAAAAAGAATCATTAAAAATGAGTTCATTCTCAAAGAAAATTTAATTCTTACCTTTTCAGTATTCATTTTAAGGACAGAGCAGTCTTGAAAACAGAACAAAATGGTCAAAATAGCTTCATAATCCTGAAAAATAGAAAAAGAATCATTAAAAATGAGTTCATTCTCATAGAAAATTTAATTCTTACCTTTTTAGTATTCATTTTGAAGACATAATAGTCTTGAAAACGGAAGAAAACGGTCAAAATTTAAAGGAAACTCTCCAAATTATCCAAATTGACTGTATTGATAGTCATATCGAGTTCGAATCCTCTCTCATAAGGCTTGAAACAGCTGAATAATCCTGAAAAATAGAAAAAAAACATTAAAAATGGGTTTATTCTTATAGAAAATTCAATTCTTACCTTTTTAGTATTCATTTTGAAGACATAATAGTCTTGAAAACGGAAGAAAACGGTCGAAATTTAAAGGAAACTCTCCAAATTATACAAATTGACTGTATTGATAGTCATATCGAGTTCGAATCCTCTCTCATAAGGCTTGAAACAGCTGAATAATCCTGAAAAATAAAAAAATAAACATTAAAAATGGGTTCATTCTTATAGAAAATTCAATTCTTACCTATTTAGTATTCATTTTGAAGACATAATAGTCTTGAAAACGGAAGAAAACGGTCGAAATTTAAAGGAAACTCTCCAAATTATACAAATTGACTGTATTGATAGTCATATCGAGTTCGAATCCTCTCTCATAAGGCTTGAAACAGCTGAATAATCCTGAAAAATAAAAAAATAAACATTAAAAATGGGTTCATTCTTATAGAAAATTCAATTCTTACCTATTTAGTATTCATTTTGAAGACATAATAGTCTTGAAAATGGAAGAAAACGGTCGAAATTTCAAGGAAACTCTCCAAATTATCCAAATTGACTGTATTGCTAATCATATCGAGTTCTAATCCTCTCTCATAAGGCTTGAAACAGCATTATAATCCTGAAAAATAGAAAAAAAATCATTAAAAATGGGTTCATTATCAAAGAAAATTTAATTCTTACCTTTTTAGTATTCATTTTGAAGACATAATAGTCTTGAAAACAGAACAAAATTGTCAAAATAGCTTCATAATCCTGAAAAATAAAAAAAGAATCATTAAAAATGAGTTCATTCTCAAAGAAAATTTAATTCTTACCTTTTCAGTATTCATTTTAAGGACAGAGTAGTCTTGAAAACAGAACAAAATTGTCAAAATAGCTTCATAATCCTGAAAAATAAAAAAAGAATCATTAAAAATGAGTTCATTCTCAAAGAAAATTTAATTCTTACCTTTTCAGTATTCATTTTAAGGACAGAGTAGTCTTGAAAACAGAACAAAATTGTCAAAATAGCTTCATAATCCTGAAAAATAAAAAAAGAATCATTAAAAATGAGTTCATTCTCAAAGAAAATTTAATTCTTACCTTTTCAGTATTCATTTTAAGGACAGAGCAGTCTTGAAAACAGAACAAAATGGTCAAAATAGCTTCATAATCCTGAAAAATAGAAAAAGAATCATTAAAAATGAGTTCATTCTCATAGAAAATTTAATTCTTACCTTTTCAGTATTCATTTTAAGGACAGAGCAGTTTTGAAAACAGAAAAAAATGGTCAAAATAGCTTCATAATCCTGAAAAATAAAAAAAGAACCATTAAAAATGAGTTCATTCTCAAAGAAAATTTAATTCTTACCTTTTCAGTATTCATTTTAAGGACAGAGCAGTCTTGAAAACAGAACAAAATGGTCAAAATAGCTTCATAATCCTGAAAAATAGAAAAAGAATCATTAAAAATGAGTTCATTCTCATAGAAAATTTAATTCTTACCTTTTCAGTATTCATTTTAAGGACAGAGCAGTCTTGAAAACAGAACAAAATGGTCAAAATAGCTTCATAATCCTGAAAAATAGAAAAAGAATCATTAAAAATGAGTTCATTCTCAAAGAAAATTTAATTCTTACCTTTTCAGTATTCATTTTAAGGACAGAGTAGTCTTGAAAACAGAACAAAATGGTCAAAATAGCTTCATAATCCTGAAAAATAGAAAAAGAATCATTAAAAATGAGTTCATTCTCAAAGAAAATTTAATTCTTACCTTTTCAGTATTCATTTTAAGGACAGAGCAGTCTTGAAAACAGAACAAAATTGTCAAAATAGCTTCATAATCCTGAAAAATAAAAAAAGAATCATTAAAAATGAGTTCATTCTCAAAGAAAATTTAATTCTTACCTTTTCAGTATTCATTTTAAGGACAGAGCAGTCTTGAAAACAGAACAAAATTGTCAAAATAGCTTCATAATCCTGAAAAATAAAAAAAGAATCATTAAAAATGAGTTCATTCTCAAAGAAAATTTAATTCTTACCTTTTCAGTATTCATTTTAAGGACAGAGTAGTCTTGAAAACAGAACAAAATTGTCAAAATAGCTTCATAATCCTGAAAAATAAAAAAAGAATCATTAAAAATGAGTTCATTCTCAAAGAAAATTTAATTCTTACCTTTTCAGTATTCATTTTAAGGACAGAGTAGTCTTGAAAACAGAACAAAATTGTCAAAATAGCTTCATAATCCTGAAAAATAAAAAAAGAATCATTAAAAATGAGTTCATTCTCAAAGAAAATTTAATTCTTACCTTTTCAGTATTCATTTTAAGGACAGAGTAGTCTTGAAAACAGAACAAAATTGTCAAAATAGCTTCATAATCCTGAAAAATAAAAAAAGAATCATTAAAAATGAGTTCATTCTCAAAGAAAATTTAATTCTTACCTTTTCAGTATTCATTTTAAGGACAGAGTAGTCTTGAAAACAGAACAAAATTGTCAAAATAGCTTCATAATCCTGAAAAATAAAAAAAGAATCATTAAAAATGAGTTCATTCTCAAAGAAAATTTAATTCTTACCTTTTCAGTATTCATTTTAAGGACAGAGCAGTCTTGAAAACAGAACAAAATTGTCAAAATAGCTTCATAATCCTGAAAAATAGAAAAAGAATCATTAAAAATGAGTTCATTCTCAAAGAAAATTTAATTCTTACCTTTTCAGTATTCATTTTAAGGACAGAGTAGTCTTGAAAACAGAACAAAATTGTCAAAATAGCTTCATAATCCTGAAAAATAAAAAAAGAATCATTAAAAATGAGTTCATTCTCAAAGAAAATTTAATTCTTACCTTTTCAGTATTCATTTTAAGGACAGAGTAGTCTTGAAAACAGAACAAAATTGTCAAAATAGCTTCATAATCCTGAAAAATAAAAAAAGAATCATTAAAAATGAGTTCATTCTCAAAGAAAATTTAATTCTTACCTTTTCAGTATTCATTTTAAGGACAGAGTAGTCTTGAAAACAGAACAAAATTGTCAAAATAGCTTCATAATCCTGAAAAATAAAAAAAGAATCATTAAAAATGAGTTCATTCTCAAAGAAAATTTAATTCTTACCTTTTCAGTATTCATTTTAAGGACAGAGTAGTCTTGAAAACAGAACAAAATGGTCAAAATAGCTTCATAATCCTGAAAAATAGAAAAAGAATCATTAAAAATGAGTTCATTCTCAAAGAAAATTTAATTCTTACCTTTTCAGTATTCATTTTAAGGACAGAGTAGTCTTGAAAACAGAACAAAATTGTCAAAATAGCTTCATAATCCTGAAAAATAAAAAAAGAATCATTAAAAATGAGTTCATTCTCAAAGAAAATTTAATTCTTACCTTTTCAGTATTCATTTTAAGGACAGAGTAGTCTTGAAAACAGAACAAAATTGTCAAAATAGCTTCATAATCCTGAAAAATTGAAAAAGAATCATTAAAAATGGGTTCATTCTTAAAGAAAATTTAATTCTTACTTTTTCAGTATTCATTTTAAGGACAGAGTAGTCTTAAAAACGGAACAAAATGGTCAAAATAGCTTTATAATCCTGAAAAATACAAAAAAATCATTAAAAATGAGTTCATTCTCAAAGAAAATTTAATTCTTACCTTTTCAGTATTCATTTTAAGGACAGAGCAGTCTTGAAAACAGAACAAAATGGTCAAAATAGCTTCATAATCCTGAAAAATAGAAAAAGAATCATTAAAAATGAGTTCATTCTCAAAGAAAATTTAATTCTTACCTTTTCATTATTCATTTTAAGGACAGAGCAGTCTTGAAAACAGAACAAAACGGTCGAAATAGTTTCATAATCCTAAAAAATAGAAAAAGAATCATTAAAAATGAGTTCATTCTCATAGAAAATTCAATTCTTACCTTTTTAGTATTCATTTTAAAGTTAAGAGCATTTTAATAAAAGGTAGAAAACGGTAGATAATACCATAAAACTCCAAATTACTCAAATGTGCCCTTTTTAATTTTACTGATAACAAAAAATCATTCGTTACCAAGTTATTTTTCAACCAATTTTAATGATTTCTGTTTCAAATAATTGTTTTCGAATGATATTTTGTCCTGTTAACATAATATTAGTAAGTACTTACGTTTTAAACTCATTATTGTGGTACCCGAAGATACTCCGATCGAAGTAAAAGATGTTTCGAAGAATAGTAAAAATCGCAGAAAAAATCCAAAATATTGTCCTAATTGTTGTTGGTGGTTTACTTTACGTTTCTAGTAGTCATTTACTTCCTATTTTTCAGTGTCAATCCTGCAAAATAAGGTGAAATTATAAGTAATAAATGTTCCTTTTTATTCTACGGGTAACAAAAAATCATTCGATACTTTGTTAAATATCAATAAATTTCTACGATTTTCGTATAAAACAATCTTAATCGAACGATATTTTGTGCTAATAGAACATTTTATCAAGTACTTACGATTTAAGCAGCTTATACTTTTAAATAAAAGTAACCCATGTAGTTCTTCGAACGAAGGAAAAAATGTTAGGTTTCATTTCTCCGTTATTTCTTGACCGATTTTTATCATTTTTTCTTTAAAACGACGCTTACTTAGTCCTCTTTCGGCTTATCCATACTCTGGAAACTGTATTTACACCCAAAAAGTGGTATTCCTCCAAATGTAGCACCATTTATTGAGGTATGATTTTCTACGTAGACCATTCTTCGAATCCAAATATTGACTAATAATCGACGGAATTTACCACAACATGCTTACTGGGACCTTCTTTTCATCGTCAGTTTGGTAATTATCGTGAAATATAGGTCGTAGACCCTCTAAAAAAGTAAAATAATTTGGTTAAAAAGCGGCTTTATGAAACTTAACCTACAATGTTTTAAATGGGTTATTTCTTGTACGAGACCATTTAAATATCGTAGATTGTTTTGCAAAGGTATTAAATCGTGAAATAAGCTTACTTACCCTGAATTTAACGCTGAAAATCCATTAAAAAATGCGAAATAAAGCGGATCGAAGCGCAAGTATCTTTTCCGACGGTAGTTTCAAATGACACTGTTGACACTTGACAGTTTTGGCATTTTCCTTTTCCAAATTTCTAGACGAATTTTAAACGGATTATTTAACTTAATCTTGTTTATTTTTACAGATTATGCAACAAAAAAGGTTGCTGAAACGATTTTTTATTCATTTACTTACATTTACGTAGGTATCGTAAGGTTTATGTAGACACTCACCCGAATGGTAAAAGGCCTATGAATCTTCTTCGTTAATTCTTTACCGATTTTTATCGTTTTTTTCTTTAAAATGATCACTATTTAGTCTTCTTTCGGCAGATCTATACTTTACAAACGGTTCTTATACCAAAAAAATGGCATTCCTCTAAATGTAGCCCCGTGTATTGAGGTAGGATTTTCTACGTAGACCATTCTTCGAATCCAAATATTGACCAATTATCAAGGGAATTTAGCACAATATGCTTACTGGGACCTTGTTTTCATCTTCTGTTGGTTATTTTTGGTCAAATATAGGCTGCAGGTCCTCTAAAAAGTAAAATAATTTGGTTAAAAAGCGGCTTTATGAAACTTAACCTACAATGTTTTAAATGGGTTATATCTTATTCGGGACCATTTAAATATCGTAGGAGATTGTTTGTAGAGGTATTAAATTGTCAAATAAGCTTACTTACCTTGAATTTAACGCTGAAAATCCATTAAAAAAGCGAAATTAGGCAGATCGAAGCGCAAGCGACCCGTCCCGTCGGCAGTTTCAAATGACACTGTTGACATATTCAAATTTCTCGACGAAATTTTTTTAGCTGGTTATTTATTCTCCTTTATTTTTACAAATTATTCAATAAAACGCTCGTAGAAACGATTTTTTATTCATTTTCTTAGATATAATTGTGTAATTTAAAAATTTCTCGGAGATCGGTTCGCCGAGTGCAAGTTCGGCAAAATTCGGATCCACGCGAAAGTACGAAAAATGACACAAAATTACGTACACTTCAAAAAATTTCAACATGGCCGACAATTTTCATTTTCAAATCGCGATTGCGAGCGAAAACGAATTTAGTCGGGGAAAAGACGGTCATTTTCGTAATCAGCGGGTCCGTTTTCATCTTCCTACACCCCTCTCCGTCCCCGAATAATTCAAAAAGAATAAATCTCGCCAATGAATAGGATGACGCCTGGGGTTTTAGTATATATAAGACTCGCTAAACGCTCGGAAAGGGGGCTCCGCCCCCTTTCAACCCCCTTGCACGACGTAAAAGGCCTTGCAGTGCAAGTTGTACACTGACCCGAATAGTAAAAGGCCTTTTTTTCTTCTTCTACTTCAAACTTCTTTTTGACAGTTGACATTACTGTCATGTTGATAAACGAAAATATTTTTAATTTCTTGCAAGAGTATTTGTAATTGCAATTTGTAAATGTTGTAAAATTTGTAAATAGAATTGACTAAAACAGTTACTTTAATAACAATTTACTTTATTACATTTCAAAATTAATAACATACTAATATTGTTTACGAAGATTCTCCACACGGTTGTTCGATCGAATGGAAATAAAGCCCGCAAGACTCCAGAATGCTGTTCTATTTGTTCCTGGTGGGTTATTTTGCTTTGCCAGTTGCTGTTTGCTTCCTTTTTTCCAGTTTCAATCCTGCAAAATAAAGAAATTTTAAGTAAAAGGAAAATCTAACCCTACTTTTCATTCTACAGGTAACAAAAAATCATTCGATACTACGTTATTTTTATAATTTTTGTTCCAAATGAATGTATTCGAATGATATTTTGTCTTTTTAACGAATTATTAGTAATTACATACCTTTTTAGCATAATATTCCATTGTTCGAAGGTTCTCCGATCGAAGTACTGGGTTGTTCGGTTAATGTTGAAAATGGCAGAAACAATCCAAAATATGCCTCCAATTGTTGTTGGCGGTTTATTCCAAGCTACTAGTTGTCCTTTGCTTCTTATTATCCCGTGCCAATCCTGCAAAATAAGGAAATTTTAAGTAAAAGAAAAATCCAACAGTACTCTTTTTTCTACGGGTAACTTAAATCCTTACCATTTCATTTTGTAGGCCCAGCAGTCTGGAAAAGCCAACAAAACGGTCGAATGTCCCATAAAACGCACCAAATTATCCAAATTTACGGCAAAAACATTCCTCTTGCGTTCTACCGCTCTCTCGGAAGACTTGAAACGGCATCAGATCCCTGAAAAATTTAAAAAAATGGTTAGAAATAGGTTCTTTCACATAGAAAATTCAATTCTTACCTTTTTAGTATCCATTTTGTAGGTCCAGCAGTCTGGAAAAGCCAACAAAACGGTCGAATGTCCCATAAAACGCACCAAATTATCCAAATTGACGGCAAAAACATTCCTCTTGCGTTCTACCGCTCTCTCGGAAGACTTGAAACGGCATCAGATCCCTGAAAAATGTAAAAAAATGGTTAGAAATAGGTTCTTTAGCATAGAAAATTCAATTCTTACCTTTTTAGTATCCATTTTCTAGGCCGAGCAGTCTGGAAAAGCCAACAAAACGGTCGAATGTACCATAAAACGCACCAAATTATCCAAATTGACGGCAAAAACATTCCTCTTGCGTTCTACCGCTCTCTCGGAAGACTTGAAACGGCATCAGATCCCTGAAAAATGTAAAAAAATGGTTAGAAATAGGTTCTTTCGCATAGAAAATTCAATTCTTACCTTTTTAGTATCCATTTTCTAGGCCGAGCAGTCTGGAAAAGCCAACAAAACGGTCGAATGTACCATAAAACGCACCAAATTATCCAAATTGACGGCAAAAACATTCCTCTTGCGTTCTACCGCTCTCTCGGAAGACTTGAAACGGCATCAGATCCCTGAAAAATGTAAAAAAATGGTTAGAAATAGGTTCTTTCGCATAGAAAATTCAATTCTTACCTTTTTAGTATCCATTTTGTAGGTCCAGCAGTCTGGAAAAGCCAACAAAACGGTCGAATGTCCCATAAAACGCACCAAATTATCCAAATTGACGGCAAAAACATTCCTCTTGCGTTCTACCGCTCTCTCGGAAGACTTGAAACGGCATCAGATCCCTGAAAAATGTAAAAAAATGGTTAGAAATAGGTTCTTTCGCATAGAAAATTCAATTCTTACCTTTTTAGTATCCATTTTCTAGGCCGAGCAGTCTGGAAAAGCCAACAAAACGGTCGAATGTACCATAAAACGCACCAAATTATCCAAATTGACGGCAAAAACATTCCTCTTGCGTTCTACCGCTCTCTCGGAAGACTTGAAACGGCATCAGATCCCTGAAAAATGTAAAAAAATGGTTAGAAATAGGTTCTTTCACATAGAAAATTCAATTCTTACCTTTTTAGTATCCATTTTCTACGCCGAGCAGTCTGGAAAAGCCAACAAAACGGTCGAATGTCCCATAAAACGCACCAAATTATCCAAATTTACGGCAAATACATTCCCCCTGCATTCTAATCCTCTCTGGGAAGGCTTCAGCATTCCTAAAAATACAGAAAAATCGTAAGAAAAGGGTTTCTTGTTACAGAAAATTCAAACCTTACCTTTAAAAAGGAAGAAATCGGTCGAAATTGTCATGAAACTTTCCAAATAATCCGGATTAACTGTAAGAACATTCCTCTTCCATGCTAATCCTCTCTGGGAAGGTTTATATAGGCTTCAATATACCTAAAAATAAAGAAAAATCATTAAAAAAAGGTTCTTTCTCATAAAAATTAATTCCTTACCTTTTTCAGTCTCCTTCGTTGCGAGAAATGGAGCTCGATCGTTCCTGTAATACCATAAAAAACAGACATTTACTAAAAAGCAATATTAATACAACTAAAAAAACCTGTTAATTGGAGTATTGTCTAATTTAAAATGATTTACTTACCTAATTATCACTGAAAATCGCACATGAAACTGAAAAATCGACACAAAAATCGCTTCAAAAATTCTTGAGTAAAATGTCGGCGAAAACCAATTGAATTGTCAATAACAACGGGATTCAATTATTTTTATCGAATGTATATTACGAATAAAGGCAAGTACCAATATCAAAAATATCAATACAAAAATTAGGAATGACACTTGACATGACATTTAACGTACAGGTTTTTTTTAATTCTTTTTATAAAGAACAGGGCTGCGCCCCCTTACAACCACCCTTCTCTTTATGTTTCTTTTTTAGTAAGGGGGCTGCGCCCCCTTACAACCCCCCTTTCTCTTTACGTTCTTTTTTTAGTAAGGGGGCTGCGCCCCCTTACAACCCCCCTTTCTATTTACGTTCTTTTTTTAGTAAGGGGGCTGCGCCCCCTTACAACCCCCCTTTCTCTTTACGTTCTTTTTTTAGTAAGGGGGCTGCGCCCCCTTACAACCCCCCCTTTCTCTTTACGCTCTTTTTTTAGTAAGGGGGCTGCGCCCCCTTACAACCCCCCTTTCTCTTTATGTTTCTTTTTTAGTAAGGGGGCTGCGCCCCCTTACAACCCCCCTTTCTCTTTACGTTCTTTTTTTAGTAAGGGGGCTGCGCCCCCTTACAACCCCCCTTTCTATTTACGTTCTTTTTTTAGTAAGGGGGCTGCGCCCCCTTACAACCCCCCTTTCTCTTTACGTTCTTTTTTTAGTAAGGGGGCTGCGCCCCCTTACAACCCCCCATTTCTCTTTACGCTCTTTTTTTAGTAAGGGGGCTGCGCCCCCTTACAACCCCCCTTTCTCTTTACGCTCTTTTTTTAGTAAGGGGGCTGCGCCCCCTTACAACCCCCCTTTCTCTTTACGTTCTTTTTTTAGTAAGGGGGCTGCGCCCCCTTACAACCCCCCTTTCTCTTTACGTTCTTTTTTTAGTAAGGGGGCTGTGCCCCCTTACAACCCCCCTTTCTCTTTACGTTCTTTTTTTAGTAAGGGGGCTGCGCCCCCTTACAACCCCCCTTTATCTTTGCGTTTTTTTTTGTAAGGGGGCTGCGCCCCCTTACGACCCCCCTTACGTAGCGGCTCGAAGGCCTGCGGCCTTCTTCGCGCTCGCTCGTTCTTCGACACTCACCTGGCCGGATCCTCGCTCGCTGCGCTCGCTCGGTACGATTGGAATTTCGCTTAGAAATAAAAAAAACATTCCGTATATCAATTTTTTAATATAAAATCGCCCCGTACATCAAATTTTCATTTTTCCTTAACGAAAAAACACCCTGTACATTAAATGTCCCGTCGACGTTTCCTTAGAAACGTCAGTGACATTTTCAGTCATTGTGAGGTTGGTTCTTTGCCGCTGTCACTAGTGTACACTTTACGAAATTAATTGAAACATTTCTCGGTTATTCGTCAATAAAACGAGGAGAAAACTTGGAGGTTAGTAAATTATTGTATATTCTTTCATATTCAACCGTTGAAAGCGACTAAAAGGTTCGAATTAAGAAAAAATCTTGCACCGCGATAAAGTTCCACTCAAACTAAACGAACGCAAATCGTCCATCAAATAATTTCTTGAAAAATGTGTCAAAAATTTCAACTTTAAATCGATATTGTGAACGAAAACGAATTTAGCTGGAGAAAAGAGGTCGATTTTCGTAATCAGCGAATTTTTTCACGTCCCCCCAACTACCTCTCTACGCTCAAGTAATTCATTTTGAATTTCTGTCGCCAATCGGTCGTTAACGCCTGGGGTTTTATATATATAGTGACTCGCTAAACGCTCGGAAAGGGGGCTCCGCCCCCTTTCAACCCCCTTGCGCGACGTAAAAGGCCTTGCAATGCAAGTTATACACTGACCCGAATAGTAAAAGGCCTTTATTTCTTCTTCTACTTCAAACTTGTTTTTGACAGTTGACATTACTGTCATATTGTTAAACGAAAATATTTTTAATTTCCTGCAAGAGATTGAATTTGTAAATAGAATTTTAACTATAAGATAAACATAAATAACTAAAACAGTTACTAAAATAACAATTTACTTTATTACATTTCAAAATTAATAACATACTAATATTGTTTACGAAGATTCTCCACACGGTTGTTCGATCGAATGGAAATAAAGCCTGCAAGACTCCAGAATGCTGTTCTATTTGTTCCTGGTGGGTTATTTTGCTTTGCCAGTTGCTGTTTGCTTCCTTTTTTCCAGTTTCAATCCTGCAAAATAAAGAAATTTTAAGTAAAAGGAAAATCTAACCCTACTTTTCATTCTACAGGTAACAAAAAATCATTCGATACTACGTTATTTTTATAATTTTTGTTCCAAATGAATGTATTCGAATGATATTTTGTCTTTTTAACGAATTATTAGTAATTACATACCTTTTTAGCATAATATTTCATCGTTCGAAGGTTCTCCGATCGAAGTACTGGGTTGTTCGGTTAATGTTGAAAATGGCAGAAAAAATCCAAAATATGCCTCCAATTGTTGTTGGCGGTTTATTCCAAGCTACTAGTTGTCCTTTGCTTCTTATTATCCCGTGCCAATCCTGCAAAATAAGAAAATTTTAAGTAAAAGAAAAATTCAACAGTACTCTTTTTTCTACGGGTAACTTAAATCCTTACCATTTCATTTTGTAGGCCCAGCAATCTGGAAAAACCAAGAAAACGGTCGAATGTCCCATAAAACACACCAAATTATCCAAATTTACGGCAATAACATTCCTCTTGCGTTCTACCGCTCTCTCGGAAGACTTGAAACGGCATCAGATCCCTGAAAAATGTAAAAAAAATGGTTAGAAATAGGTTCTTTCACATAGAAAATTCAATTCTTACCTTTTTAGTATCCATTTTGTAGGCCGAGCAGTCTGGAAAAGCCAAGAAAACGGTCGAATGTCCCATAAAACACACCAAATTATCCAAATTGACGGCAATAACATTCCTCTTGCGTTCTACCCCTTTCTCGGAAGACTTGAAACGGCATCAGATCCCTGAAAAATGTAAAAAAATGGTTAGAAATAGGTTCTTTCCCATAGAAAATTCAATCCTTACCTTTTTAGTATCCATTTTGTATGCCGAGCAGTCTGGAAGAAGGATGAATACGGTCCAATGTACCACGAAACACACCAAATTATCCAAATTTACGGCAATTACATTCCCCCTGCATTCTAATCCTCTCTCGGAAGGCTTCAGCATTCCTAAAAATACAGAAAAATCATAAGAAAAGGGTTTTTTGTTAGAAAAAATTCAAACCTTACCTTTAAAAAGGAAGAAATCGGTCGAAATTGTCATGAAACTTTCCAAATAATCCGAATTAACTCTAAGAACATTTCTCTTGCATGCTAATCCTCTCTGGGAAGGCTTATATAGGCTTCAATATACCTAAAAATAAAGAAAAATCATTAAAAAGGGTTCTTTCTCATAAAAATTAATTCCTTACCTTTTTCAGTCTCCTTCGTTGCGAGAAATGGAGGTCGATCGTTCCTGTAATACCATAAAAAACAGACATTTACTAAAAAGCAATATTTATACAACAAAAAAACGTTTTAATCGGAGTATTGTTTGATTTAAATTGATTTACTTACCTAATTATCACTGAAAATCGCACATGAAACTGAAAAATCGACACTAAAATCGCTTCAAAAATTCTTGAGTGAAATGTCGCCGAAAACCAATTGAATTGTCAATAACAACGGGATTCAATTATTTTTATCGAATGTATATTACGAATAAAGGCAAGTACCAATATCAAAAATATCAATACAAAAATTAGGAATGACACTTGACATGACATTTAACGTACAGGTTTTTTTTATTCTTTTTATAAAGAACAGGGCTGCGCCCCCTTACAACCACCCTTCTCATTATGTTTCTTTTTTAGTAAGGGGGCTGCGCCCCCTTACAACCCCCCTTTCTCTTTACGTTCTTTTTTAAGTAAGGGGGCTGCGCCCCCTTACAACCCCCCTTTCTCTTTACGTTCTTTTTTAGTAAGGGGGCTGCGCCCCCTTACAACCCCCCTTTCTCTTTATGTTCTTTTTTAGTAAGGGGGCTGCGCCCCCTTACAACCCCCCTTTCTCTTTATGTTCTTTTTTAGTAAGGGGGCTGCGCCCCCTTACAACCCCCTTTCTCTTTACGTTCTTTTTTTAGTAAGGGGGCTGCGCCCCCTTACAACCCCCCTTTCCCTTTACGTTCTTTTTTTAGTAAGGGGGCGCAGCCCCCTTACAACCCCCCTTTCTCTTTATGTTCTTTTTTTAGTAAGGGGGCTGCGCCCCCTTACAACCCCCCTTTCTCTTTACGTTCTTTTTTAGTAAGGGGGCGCAGCCTCTTTACGTTCTTTTTTAGTAAGGGGGCTGCGCCCCCTTACAACCCCCCTTTCTCTTTATGTTTTTTTTGTAAGGGGACTGCGCCCCCTTACAACCCCCCTTTCTCTTTACGTTCTTTTTTAGTAAGGGGGCTGCGCCCCCTTACAACCCCCCTTTCTTTTTATGTTCTTTTTTAGTAAGGGGGCTGCGCCCCCTTACAACCCCCCTTTCTCTTTATGTTTTTTTTTGTAAGGGGGCTGCGCCCCCTTACGACCCCCCTTTCTCTTTAAGTTCTTTTTTAAGTAAGGGGGCTGCGCCCCCTTACAACCCCCCTTTCTCTTTACGTTCTTTTTTAGTAAGGGGGCTGCGCCCCCTTACCACCCCCCTTTCTTTTTATGTTTTTTTTAGTAAGGGGGCTGCGCCCCCTTACAACCCCCCTTTCTTTTTATGTTCTTTTTTAGTAAGGGGGCTGCGCCCCCTTACAACCCCCCTTTCTCTTTATGTTTTTTTTGTAAGGGGGCTGCGCCCCCTTACGACCCCCCTTACGTAGCGGCTCGAAGGCCTGCGGCCTTCTTCGCCGCATGACACTCACCTGGCCGGATCCTCGCTCGCTGCGCTCGCTCGGTACGATTGGAATTTCGTTTGGAAATCAAAAACATTCCGTACATCAATTTTTTTATATAAAATCGCCCCGTACATCAAATTTTCATTTTTTCTTAACGAAAAAACACCCTGTACATCAAAAGTCCCGTCGACGTCTCCTTAGAAACGTCAGTGACATTTTCAGTCAATGTGAGGTTGGTTCTTTGCCGCTGTCATTAGTGTACACTTTTCGATATTAATTTAAACATTTCTCGGTTATTCGTCAATAAAATGAGGAGAAAACTCAAAGGTTAGTAATTTATTGTACGTTCTTTCATATTCAACCGTTGAAAGCGGCTAAAAGGTTCAAATTAAGAAAAAAAGTTACACTAAGGTAAAGTTCCATTCAGAGTAAACGAACGCAAATCGTCCATCAAATAATTTTTTCTAAAATGTGTCAAAAATTTCAACTTTAAATCGATATTGTGAACGAAAACGAATTTAGCTGGAGAAAAGAGGTCGATTTTCGTAATCAGCGAATTTTTTTACGTCCCCCCATCTACCTCTCTACGCCCAAGTAATTCATTTTGCATTTCTCTCGCCAATCAGTCTATATCACCTGGGGTTTTATATATATAGTGACTCGCTTATGCTCGGAAAGGGGGCTGCGCCCCCTTTCAACCCCCCGCGGCCCAAAGGCAAGGCCTGACGGCCTTGCCTTTAGTACCGCGATTTTGGCCACTGCCTTATACTCTGAACGAATGTATTTGACATAAGAAAAATTAGCTTTAAAATTATTTGTGATCCTTTATTTTCATTTCTATTTATAATTCTATTCATAATTTCTCTCCTGATTTTCCTTTGTCGGCCCTAAAAATAAAAAAAATAGTAGAAATCAATGAGTGAAGTTAGAAACCCAAAACTTCAAAAATCTCAAAAATCACTTCATGCAAAAAAATACAAGTGACTTTTGAACTCTAATCAGAACTATTGAGAACTGAAGTTAGGTTTCTAACTTCACACATTCGATATCTAATATTTCTCTTTTGCCAAACAATATATCATTCATTACTTTATTAGTTTTTAAAGGATTTATTAAGCATAAATGTAATCGAATATTTCGTTAGACTAAGACATTTTATTAATTACTTACGAATTCAGTACGGAGATGGCAGCACATTTTCGAGTCACAAAAATTCGTGATAGAATCTTCTTAATTAGATTCTAGATAAAATCTGATTTAATAAGATAGAGTTTAAGTAATTAAACAATATTCGCCTATTATATGTGGTTCATTTATTGTAGTTCAATTCATTCAAATCTACGATAATTTTAAAATTTCCGCCTAATAAATGCCATAAAAATTTTAAAAAAAATCCTGTTTTTCAATTTCTTAAGTTCTTTGTGAATTTGTTAGATGGCAGCACATTTTCGAGTCACAAAAATTCGTGATAGTTTCCCAACTTATTAGTAAATAGTATGTATATGTAGTATGTAATATGTAGTAGTCTACATATTGTTTTTTATGGTAGTCTGTGAGACGATTTGTTTACATCTCAAACTAACATTATGATGACAAATGACAAAAGACTTATTTCTTTCGAAAAGATTTAGGCTTTGCCCATGGAGTAATTCAGCCCTTTTTGTACGTTTGCTTGATGTTAAATCTTCTTTTTTACTTAATGATATTTAATGGGACGGAGGCTCGACCGATACGCGATCGTAACGAACGATTTTAAAATCTGTTTTTGTTTCGCTAATGAATTTCATATTGGCTATCCAGTAGCGAGATTTCTCTGCGCTCGAACAAACGCTCAGTATTGTAAATAATTATTAAAATATGTTAACACAAACTAAAACAAACATAATATATTTTATATTTTTATTTATTTTTTATAAATTAATCACTAATTTGCAAAACTTAAATTTTAATCGAATAGGACGGCCGCCCCGCAATAATTCTACAATATCGCCCGGCTGGCTCTCAGAGCGGCGGCGGCGGCCGCTTCTAGCTCTTGACCGGCCCCGTCTGCCTCCTCTTCCAGTCCTGCCGCCGCGCCCACTGCCTCCGGAGACTGAAATTAAAATTAAAAAGTTATTATTTGATGGTTTATTTTAATATTAAGTTACATATGAAACATGTTATTTAAAAGAATACTCTTGTACTTTTGAATTGTTATTTTAAACATTATTTTTTTTTACTTACTTGTGGAGGCGGCTGGGGACCTTTGCGGCTCGTCCACCGACAGCGAGTTCGTTTGAGCCCCGTACGCGGATGCGTTCGTTTGAGCCCCGTACTCCGCCTGTGGCTCCCGCTCCGGTATATTACGTTGATCTGCAAAAAAATAACAAAATTATAAAAAAAAATATTAACAACTTATTGTTAAGATAACAACTGTTACAGATAAGTTAGTATAAAAACTTTTGATATCTTGTTTTAGAAAAATGAGTCATTCACAGTAATTGAAGAACAATTTACATGGAGAACAAATAAGGATTATTTGGAATTTAAATAACGTATCGAAAATTTTTGAAATATGTAAAAGATTTTTTTTAGATTACTTACTATTAACTTCTATATTCCACCTCAAGATCTTTTGAAATGAGCGGGAGCGGGAGATGAGTAACGCAACGTCAGGGTTGTTCTATTGTCAACAGTTTTGGCGCATTTATGTACAATGTTGTCTATTTTGGTAATTCCTATCCATTGTTTTTTTTGGAACCTCTTGTGTGTACTTCGTATTATCTCCTTGATATGGTGTGGGTAGGATTTCCTCGAAATATCAGTAGTAATTCTTAAGCAAGGCAATTTGTATATCTAAATAGGAAAAACAAATTCTTTTTAGTACGAATTAAAATTTGTCAAGTATTATTCCTATTACTATAGTATAACAAATGTGATAATAAAGATCAATAAATCATTATTACTATAAGCAACTATTAAATTTAGACAAATAATTAAATTGTACCGATACTTACATAGTTGAAACATATGTTAAAACGATGGGCCCAAAAGAAATTTAATGATGAAAGTATTAGAGTATTCGTTTTTGTATCTCATCCATTCGAAGAAGTTCATTTGTAACCCTGCAAAAAAATGGAAATATGAAAAAATAACGAATTTATACAATATTTATTCGATCTATTTGAGCAACATAGTTTATTTCCACACCACCTTGAATGTTGTAATTTCCTAACGAATGTAGGTAATAAAAATACCAATTTAATATTCGTTATACAATTAAACATTTTGAGGTAAAACTATGGCGCGTTGTGTTTATTTTATACATGTCTCTCGCCAAGAGCCCTACGACATGTTTCTAAACATTTGTTTCTAGCTTCAATGGATACTACTCCATTTATAATTGAATAAAAAAACGTTCAACAATATTCTACCCATATTTACTTGTAACGGCATAACGGCTAACTCTAAACAGTATAACGCCTAGCCCAGTAGAAATTAGACAGATGTACAGTTGAATCGTTTAATATTTTTATATAATAAATAAATTAGATAACAAATGTTTAGTTAAACGAATATTTAAATTATTAATCGAAAATTTCCAATATTTGTTTAGATATTTTGTAGACATAATCGTCCTGAATTGATAGAAAAAAAAATCGTTCAACCATATTCTACCCATATTTACTTGTAATGGCATAACGGCTAACTCTAAACAGTATAACGCCTAGCCCTGTAAAAATTAGACAGACGTACAGTTGAATCGTTTAATATTTTTTCGTTTATAACAATTAAACATTTCTAAACAAATAATTGGGCAATTTAAAACGTGTTTGCGTATTTGTTATGCCTATTTAATGCAGATCATATCATTTTACTAAATCTTTGATTATAATATTATGTGTATAAGCAACACTATTAATAACATTTTCAGCATTAACTAAAATACGCATATCATTCGGCGATCTCACTCTACTTAGAGCAACATATAATTGCCCATGAGTAAAGCAAGGAGATCGAAGATCGACACCTACAATATCTAATGTTTGTCCTTGCGATTTATGAATAGACATACTATAAGCTAACTGTAATGGAAATTGACGTCTATTCATTTCAAAATCGCATTTTTGATTGATTTTGAATTTGAAATTAATTCTTGGAATAGCATATTGTAGATTGTTAGGATCATTAGGTCGTTTTACAGTAATAATTCTCTTACTTATCGACGTGACGATTACTTTAGATCCATTCACCAATCGATCGTCAAAGTTGAGATTCCTAGTAATCAGACAGAGCGCACCGACTTTTAATTTCAGTTTGTGATCCGGTACGCCGTTGTCTGTCGCCTGGTGCATTATGTCATCGGTAATTACGGCGGCTAGTTGTTTTTGATCCTCATCTAAATAGTCGGCACTGAATAATGTGACGACATCACCCTGTAGTCGGTCCATCACAGTGGCGTTGATTATTTGCACGTTGTGATTCAACGTTGACAGAAGGGCACGCGTAGCGCATGCGTCCGAATCTTGTATAATATCTGCAGGAAATACAAAATCTATTAATTCATTTAAGTCGTTTACGAATTCCACTTGTCGTAAAAGTGGAATTGTTAAGCGACTATCGGTACCTACGGATAAAGAAGAAATACTACCGTCACCAACATCTAACAAAAATTTCGAAAATTGTGGATTGTTCGTGACACGCTGTGGAGTAGTTAATCTAAATACTTTCACGTACTGCCAAATGTACGAAAACTTCATCGAAACTGCTGCAACATCGGACGATGAAATAGCATTTTTCACAATCGGAGCAACTTGTCTAAAATCGCCCGAAAATATAACAATTTTTCCACCAAATGGTAGCTCACATCTCATTAAGTCTTTTAAAGATCTATCGATCATTTCGATGAGGTATTTACTTGTCATGGGAGCTTCATCATATATTATTAATTTTGAGCGTTTAATTAATTCCGCTCTTTGACTTTGCGCTCTAATATCCCAGTAATCTGTTGAATCTTTTAAAACATTAAGGGGTAATTTAAACATCGAATGCGCAGTTATTCCACCTGGAAGATTCAAAGCAGCAATGCCAGACGAAGCAACACATAAAACAACTTCATTTTTAGATCTTACATCGGCTGCAATAACTTCCAATAATTTACTTTTTCCGTATCCTCCAGGGGCATCGATAAAGATGATGTTACTTCGACTTCCAAATATTGTCGGAACGTTGGTTAAATGAAGAGATTCGACGTATTTGAATATAGTTCGTTGATCATGCGATAACAATGGTAACCATTGATTAACGAATGATTTTAAATCTACTGTATTATATTCAGTCAATTCCCTAATTAACTCAGTAGTATAATCGTCAATTTGCTCGAATCCTTGCTTTTTTATGGAAGTTCCGTGTCGTCTTAATGCTCTATCGATTTCTCTTAGTCCTTGTCGATGAGCTTTGCTTGCGTTATTAGGATATCTATCAAGCAAATCTAAGCAGATAGTATCTTTGAGATCTTCCCAAATTAATTTTCCTTTCGCACCAATCGTTATTAAAAGTGCGAAAAACGATCTTAAACGAAATCCGTACATGAATTGCGCAGCTTCACGAATTGCTTCTCGATATTCAGTATCATCGTTTACTAATCCAACATGTCTGGCAGCTTCCTGAAAAGTTTTGCAATCGTTTCCGCCTAATTTATATAAGTCTTCGTAACTTCTAGCTGGAAATTTAGTTAACAATACTCGCTGAAAGCTCGGAAAGGGGGCTTCGCCCCCTTTCAACCCCCCCGCGGCACAAAGCCAAGGCCTACCGGCCTTGTCTTTCGTACCGCGGTTTTGGTCACTGACCCGAAAAGTAAGAGGCTTATGAAATCTGATGAAAAAACTGCCCACGTTACTAAACAAACTTTCCTACAGATAAATCAAATTATACCTTTAAACCGAGCGAGCGAAGCGGATGACGAGCATCCCAAGTAGTTATGGTAGGCTTCTCTCTCATAGTTAATTTTTAATATTTACCCTTCACTAAGCGAGCGAAGATCATGTTCCCCAAATGTCCAAGTAGTAAAAGGCCGCAAAGTCATCAAATTGCCGGCGCCGGAATTCCAATCCTCTCACGTTTAAAACAGTTACAGAATCCTAAAAAATTAATAAATACAATTAGAAATGGGTACATTTTCATAGAACATTCAATGCTTTTCTTTTCAGTATTCACTTTGAAGGAAAGCATTTTGGTAAAAGGTAAAAGAAAACTTCGAAATATGCATTTATACATACGTTTATATTAAATGCTCGATGACAAAAATCAGAAAGAATCTGATAATAAATATTTTTTAAATCATTTAGAACTGTCTAAAACTATTTAAAACATTCTAGAATCATTAAGAATCCCTTGGAATCATTTACAACGCTTCAGAATCATTTAAAACTGTATAGATCATTTAGAACGTTCTAGAACCATTAGAACCCTCTACAATCATTTAGAACTATCTAAAACCATTTAGGATGCTCTAGAATCATATACAAAGCTTTTGCATAATGTAGAACGTTCTACAATCATTTAGAACGCTGCAGAATCTTTTACAATGTTTCAGAATCATTTAGAATTGTTTAGAATTATTTAGAATCTTTTAGACCTGTTTAAACTCATAAAATGTTTTAGAATCAATTAGAATGCTCCAGTATCATTTGCAATATTTCAGAATCATTTAGAACCGTTCAGAATTATTTAGAACACTTCAAAATCCTTCAGAACTGTTTAAATCCTTTCTTATACCGTTTTAGAATCATTTAGAATGCTCCAGTAATAATTACAATATTTCAGAATCATTTAGAATTATTTAGAAGACTTCAGAATCCTTTACAACTGTCTTAACCCATTTAGAACCTTTTAGAATCATTTAGAATGCTCCAGTATCATTTGCAATATTTGAGAATCATTTAAAACTGTTCAGAGTTATTTGGAACGTTCTACAATCATTTAGAACTGTTCAGAATCATTTAAAACACTTCAGAATCTTTTAGAACTATTTAAACCGACATAGAATGTATTAGAATGCTCCAGTATCATTTATAATATTTCAGAACTGTTTAAACCTATATAGAACGTCTTAGAATTATTTACAATGTTTCAGAATCATTTAGAACAATCTATAATAATTTTGAACGTTCTACAAACATTTATAATGCTTCAGAATGATTTACAACGCTTAAGAATCATTTAGAACTGCCTAGAAACGTTCAGAACGGATCCAGTTCGTCATAAACTGTCGTAAAAAACCGCAAGGACATCGATCTTCTGCTAAAGGAATCAATTAGAGCGAAAATCCTACTATTCAGGTGTCTTGTAAATAAGTTGTTTAGTTGTGATTAAGTTTTAAAAGTCCGTAGAGATTACAGAATTCCAAAATGTCTTTAAAGTTGGGTTGACTCCCTCTAATAGATAATTAAAGCTTGAAACGGCTTCAGAATCCTGAAAAAAAGAACAAAAAATCATTAAAAATGGGTTCATTCCCATAGGAAATTTAATTTTTACCTTTTTTGAATTCATTTTGAAGACATAATAGTCTTGAAAACGGAAGAAAACGGTCAAAATTCCAAGGAAACTCTCAAAATTATCCAAATTGACTGTATTGCTAGTCATATCGAGTTCGAATCCTCTCTCATAAGGCTTGAAATAGCTGAATAATCCTGAAAAATAGAATAAAAATCATTAAAAATGGGTTCATTCTTATAGAAAATTCAATTCTTACCTTTTCAGTATTCATTTTGAATACATAATAGTCTTGAAAACGGATGAAAACGGTCGAAATTCAAAGGAAACTCTCCAAATTATCCAAATTGACTGTATTGCTAGTCATATCGAGTTCTAATCCTCTCTCATAAGGCTTGAAACAGCTGAATAATCCTGAAAAAAAGAAAAAAAAAACATTAAAAAGGGTTCAATCTCATGGAAAATTCAATTCTTACCTTTTTAGTATTCATTTTGAAGACATAATAGTCTTGAAAACGGAAGAAAACTGTCAAAATTCCAAGGAAACTCTCCAAATTATCCAAATTGACTGTATTGCTAGTCATATCGAGTTCTAATCCTCTCTCATAAGGCTTGAAACAGCATTATAATCCTGAAAAATAGAATAAACATCATTAAAAATGGGTTCATTCTTATAGAAAATTTAATTCTTACCATTTCAGTATTCATTTTGAAGACATAATAGTCTTGAAAACGGAAGAAAACGGTCGAAATTCCAAGGAAACTCTCCAAATTATCCAAATTGACTGTATTGTTAGTCATATCGAGTTCTAATCCTCTCTCATAAGGCTTGAAACGGCTTCATAAACCTGAAAAATAGAAAAAGAATAATTAAAAATGGGTTTATTCTCATAGAAAATTCAATTCTTACCTTTTTAGTATTCATTTTGAAGACATAATAGTCTTGAAAACGGAAGAAAACTGTCAAAATTCCAAAGAAGCTCTCCAAATTATCCAAATTGACTGTATTGCTTGTCGTATCGAGTTCTTATCCTCTCTCATAAGGCTTAAAACAGCTTTATAATCCTGAAAAATAGAATAAAAATCATTAAAAATGGGTTTATTCTTATAGAAAATTCAATTCTTACCTTTTTAGTATTCATTTTGAAGACATAATAGTCTTGAAAACGGATGAAAACGGTTGAAATTTAAAGGAAACTCTCCAAATTATCCAAATTGACTGTATTGCTAGTCATATCGAGTTCGAATCCTCTCTCATAAGGCTTGAAACAGCTTTATAATCCTGAAAAATAGAATAAAAATCATTAAAAATGGGTTTATTCTTATAGAAAATTCAATTCTTACCTTTTTAGTATTCATTTTGAAGACATAATAGTCTTGAAAACGGATGAAAACGGTTGAAATTCAAAGGAAACTCTCCAAATTATACAAATTGACTGTATTGCTAGTAATATCGAGTTCGAATCCTCTCTCATAAGGCTTGAAACGGCTTTATAATCCTGAAAAAATAGAAAAAGAATCATTAAAAATTGGTTCATTCTCATAGAAAATTCAATTCTTACATTTTTAGTATTCATTTTAAAGGTAAAAGCATTCTGATAAAAGGTAGAAAACGGTAAATAATACAATGAAACTCTAAATTACTCAAATTTATCCTTTTTAATTTTACTGATAACAAAAAATCATTCGTTACCAAGTTATTTTTCAACCAATTTTAATGATTTCTGTTTTAAATAATTGTATTTGAATGATATTTTGTCCTGTTAACATATTATTAGTAAGTACTTACGTTTTAAACACATTATTTGGGTACCCGAAGATACTCCGATCGAAGTAAAAGATGTTTCGAAGAATGGTAAAAATCGTAGAAAAAATCCAAAATATTGTCCTAATTGTTGTTGGTGGTTTACTTTAAGTTTCTAGTAGTTATTTACTTCCAATTTTTCAGTGTCAATCCTGCAAAATAAGGTGAAATTATAAGTAATAAATGTTCCTTTTTATTCTACGGGTAACAAAAAATCATTCGATACTTTGTTAAATATCAATAAATTTTTACGATTTTCGTATAAAACAATCTTAATCGATTGATATTTTGTGTTAATAAAGCATTTAATCAAGTACTTACGATTAAGGCAGCTTATACTTTTGAAAAAAAGTAACCCAAGTAGTTCTTCGAACGAAGGTAAAATGTTTGGTTCATTCATCTTCGTTATTTCTGGACCGATTTTAATCATTTTCTCTTTAAAACGACGCTTACTTAGTCCTCTTTCGACATATCCATACTCTGGAAACTGTATTTACACCCAAAAAGTGGTATTCCTCCAAATGTAACACCATGTATCGAGGTAGGATTTTCTACGTAGACCATTCTTCGAATCCAAATATTGACTAATAATCGACGGAATTTACCACAATATGCTTACTGGGACCTTGTTTTCATCTTCAGTTAGGTATTTTCGGTCAAATATAGGCTGCAGGTCCTCTAAAAAGTAAAATAATTTGGTTAAAAAGCGGCTTTATGAAACTTAACCTACAATGTTTTAAATGGGTTATTTCTTGTACGGGACCATTTAAATATTGTAGATTGTTTGTAAAGGTATTAATATCGTCAAATAAGCTCACTTACCTTGAATTTATCGCTGAAAATCCATTAAAAAAGCGAAATTAAACGGATCGAAGCGCAAGTATCTTTTCCGACGGTAGTTTCAAATGACACTGTTGACACTTGACAGTTTTGGCATTTTCCATTTCCAAATTTCTAGACGAATTTTAAACGGATTATTTAACTTAATCTTGTTTATTTTTACAGATTATGCAACAAAAAAGGTTGCTGAAACGATTTTATATTCATTTACTTAAATTTACGTAGGTATCGTAAGGTTTATGTAGACACTCACCCGAATGGTAAAAGGCCTATGAATCTTCTTCGTTAATTCTTGACCGATTTTTATCGTTTTTTTCTTTAAAATGACCACTATTTAGTCTTCTTTCGGCAGATCTATACTCTGGAAATGGTTCTTATACCCAAAAAGTGGTATTCCTCCAAATGTAACACCATGTATTGAGGTAGGATTTTCTACGTAGACCATTCTTCGAATCCAAATTTTGACTAATAATCAAGGAAATTTGCCACAATATGCGTACTGGTTCCTTTTTCTCATCTTCAGTTAGCTATTTTTTGTCAAATGTAGGTTGCAGGTCCTCTAAAAAGTAAAATAATTTGGTTAAAAAGCGGCTTTATGAAACTTAACCTACAATGTTTAAAATGGGTTATTTCTTATTCGGGACCATTTAAATATCGTAGAAGATTGTTTGTAGAGGTATTAAATTGTCAAATAAGCTTACTTACCTTGAATTTAACGCTGAAAATCCATTAAAAAAGCGAAATTATGCGGATCGAAGTGCAAGCGACCCGTCCCGTCGGCAGTTTCAAATGACACTGTTGACATTTCCGAATTTCTCGACGAAAATTTTTTAGCTGGTTATTTATTCTCGTTTATTTTTACAAATTATTCAATAAAACGCTCGTAGAAACGATTTTTTATTCATTTACTTACATTTACTCAAGTAATTTGAAAATTTCTCGGAGATCGGTTCGCCGAGTGCAAGTTCGGCAAAATTCGGATCCACGCGAAAGTACGAAAAATGACACAAAATTACGTACACTTCAAAAATTTTCAACATGGCCGACAATTTTCATTTTCAAATCGCGATTGCGAGCGAAAACGAATTTAGCCGGGGAAAAGACGGTCATTTTCGTAATCGGCGGGTCCGTTTTCATCTTCCTACACCCCTCTCCGTCCCCGAATAATTCAAAAAGAATAAAACTCTCCAATCAATAGGATGACGCCTGGGGTTTTAGTATATATAAGACTCGCTGAAAGCTCGGAAAGGGGGCTTCGCCCCCTTTCAACCCCCCCGCGGCACAAAGCCAAGGCCTACCGGCCTTGTCTTTCGTACCGCGGTTTTGGTCACTGACCCGAAAAGTAAGAGGCTTATGAAATCTGAAGAAAAAACTGCCCACGTTCCTAAAAAAAATAAAATATAATCATATTTAGTAAGGTTTTTTCCTACAGATAAATCGAATTATACCTTTAAACCGAGCGAGCGAAGCGGATGAAGAGGATATCAAGTAGTTATGGTAGGCTTCTCTCTCATAGGTAATTTTAATATTTACCCTTCACTAAGCGAGCGAAGATCATGTTCCCCAAATGTCCAAGTAGTAAAAGGCCGCAAAGTCATCAAATTGCCGGCGCCGGAATTCCAATCCTCTCACGTTTAAAGCAGTTACAGAATCCTAAAAAATTAATAAATACAATTAGAAATGGGTACATTTTCATAGAACATTCAATACTTTTCTTTTCAGTATTCACTTTGAAGGAAAGCATTTTGGTAAAAGGTAAAAGAAAACTTCGAAATATGCATTTATACATACGTTTATATTAAATGCTCGATGACAAAAATCAGAAAGAATCTGATAATAAATATTTTTTTAAATCAATTAGAACTGTCTAAAACTATTTAAAACATTCTAGAATCATTAAGAATCCCTTGGAATTATTTACAACGCTTCAGAATCATTTAAAACTGTATAGATCATTTAGAACGTTCTAGAACCATTAAAACCTTCTACAATCATTTAGAACTATCTAAAACCATTTAGGATGCTCTAGAATCATGTACAAAGCTTTTGCATAATGTAGAACGTTCTACAATCATTTAGAACTGTTCAGAATTATTTAAAACACTTCAGAATCTTTTAGAACTATTTAAACCGACATAGAATGTATTAGAATCAATTAGAATGCTCCAGTATCATTTATAATATTTCAGAATCATTTAGAACTGTTTAGAATAATTTAGAACGTTCTACAATCATTTAGAACTGTTCAGAATCATTTAAAACAATTTAGAATCTTTTAGAACTATTTAAACCGACATAGAATGTATTAGAATCAATTAGAATGTTCCAGTATCATTTACAATATTTCAGAATCATTTAGAACTGTTCAGAATTATTTAAAACACTTCAGAATCTTTTAGAACTATTTAAACCCATATAGAATGTATTAGAATCAATTAGAATGCTCTAGTATCATTTACAATATTTCAGAATCCTTTTGAACTGTTTAAACCTATATAGAACGTCTTAGAATTATTTACAATGTTTCAGAATCATTTAGAACAATCTATAATAATTTAGAACGTTCTACAAACATTTATAATGCTCCAGAATGATTTACAACGCTTTAGAATCATTTAGAACTGCCTAGAATCGTTCAGAACGGATCCAGTTCGTCATATACTGTCGTAAAAAACCGCAAGGACATCGATCTTCTGGTAAAGGAATCAATTAGAGCGAAAAACCTGCTATTCAGGTGTCTTGACTAAGTTGTAGAAGACCGTAGAGATTACAGAAGCTTGAAACGGCTTCAGAATCCTGAAAAATAGAAAAAGAATCATTAAAAATGGGTTCATTCTTATAGAAAATTCAATTCTTACCTTTTTAGAATTCATTTTGAAGACATAATAGTCTTGAAAACGGAAGAAAACGGTCAAAATTCCAAGGAAACTCTCCAAATTATCCAAATTGACTGTATTGCTAGTCATATCGAGTTCTAATCCTCTCTCATAAGGCTTGAAACAGCATTATAATCCTGAAAAATAGAAAAAAAATCATTAAAAAAAAGGTTCATTCTCATAGAAAATTCAATTCTTACCTTTTTAGAATTCATTTTGAAGACATAATAGTCTTGAAAAACGAAGAAAACGGTCAAAATTCCAAGGAAACTCTCCAAATTATCCAAATTGACTGTATTGTTAGTCATATCGAGTTCTAATGTTCTCTCATAAGGCTTGAAACAGCATTATAATCCTGAAAAATAGAAAAAAAATCATTAAAAAAAAGGTTCATTCTCATAGAAAATTCAATTCTTACCTTTTTAGAATTCATTTTGAAGACATAATAGTCTTGAAAAACGAAGAAAACGGTCAAAATTCCAAGGAAACTCTCCAAATTATCCAAATTGACTGCATTGCTAGTCATATCGAGTTCTAATGCTCTCTCATAAGGCTTGAAACAGCATTATAATCCTGAAAAATAGAAAAAAAAATCATTAAAAAAAAGGTTCATTCTCATAGAAAATTCAATTCTTACCTTTTTAGAATTCATTTTGAAGACATAATAGTCTTGAAAACGGAAGAAAACGGCCAAAATTCCAAGGAAACTCTCCAAATTATCCAAATTGACTGTATTGTTAGTCATATCGAGTTCTAATACTCTCTCATAAGGCTCGAAACAGCATTATAATCCTGAAAAATAGAATAAACATCATTAAAAATGAGTTCATTCTCATAGAAAATTTAATTCTTACCTTTTCAGTATTCATTTTAAGGACAGAGTAGTCTTGAAAACAGAACAAAATGGTCAAAATAGCTTCATAAACCTGAAAAATAGAAAAAGAATCATTAAAAATGAGTTCATTCTCATAGAAAATTCAATTCTTACCTTTTCAGTATTCATTTTAAGGACAGAGTAGTCTTGAAAACAGAACAAAATGGTCAAAATAGCTTCATAATCCTGAAAAATAGAAAAAGAATCATTAAAAATGAGTTCATTCTCATAGAAAATTCCATTCTTACCTTTTCAGTATTCATTTTAAGGACAGAGTAGTCTTGAAAACAGAACAAAATGGTCAAAATAGCTTCATAAACCTGAAAAATAGAAAAAGAATCATTAAAAATGAGTTCATTCTCATAGAAAATTCAATTCTTACCTTTTCAGTATTCATTTTAAGGACAGAGTAGTCTTGAAAACAGAACAAAATGGTCAAAATAGCTTCATAAACCTGAAAAATAGAAAAAGAATCATTAAAAATGAGTTCATTCTCATAGAAAATTCAATTCTTACCTTTTCAGTATTCATTTTAAGGACAGAGTAGTCTTGAAAACAGAACAAAATGGTCAAAATAGCTTCATAAACCTGAAAAATAGAAAAAGAATCATTAAAAATGAGTTCATTCTCATAGAAAATTTAATTCTTACCTTTTCAGTATTCATTTTAAGGACAGAGTAGTCTTGAAAACAGAACAAAATGGTCAAAATAGCTTCATAAACCTGAAAAATAGAAAAAGAATCATTAAAAATGAGTTCATTCTCATAGAAAATTCAATTCTTACTTTTTCAGTATTCATTTTAAGGACAGAGTAGTCTTGAAAACAGAACAAAATGGTCAAAATAGCTTCATAAACCTGAAAAATAGAAAAAGAATCATTAAAAATGAGTTCATTCTCATAGAAAATTTAATTCTTACCTTTTCAGTATTCATTTTAAGGACAGAGTAGTCTTGAAAACAGAACAAAATGGTCAAAATAGCTTCATAATCCTGAAAAATAGAAAAAGAATCATTAAAAATGAGTTCATTCTCAAAGAAAATTTAATTCTTACCTTTTCAGTATTCATTTTAAGGACAGAGTAGTCTTGAAAACAGAACAAAATGGTCAAAATAGCTTCATAAACCTGAAAAATAGAAAAAGAATCATTAAAAATGAGTTCATTTTCATAGAAAATTTAATTCTTACCTTTTCAGCATTCATCTTGAAGGCAGAGTAGTCTTGAAAACAGAAGCAAACGTTCGAAATTTCAAAGAAACTCTTCAAATTGTCCAAATTAGCTATATGGATAATCTTTTCACGTTCTAATCCTCTCTCATAAGGCTTGAAACAGCTTTATAATCCTGAAAAATACAAAAAAAAAACATTAAAAATGGGTTCATTCTTATAGAAAAATCAATTCTTACCTTTAGTATTCATTTTAAAGGTAAAAGCATTCTGATAAAAGGTAGAAAACGGTAAATAATACAATGAAACTCTAAATTACTCAAATTTACCCTTTTTAATTTTACTGATAACAAAAAATCATTCGTTACCAAGTTATTTTTCAACCAATTTTAATGATTTCTGTTTCAAATAATTGTTTTCGAATGATATTTTGTCCTGTTAACATATTATTAGTAAGTACTTACGTTTTAAAGTCCCGTCGACGTCTCCTTAGAAACGTCAGTGACATTTTCAGTCAATGTGAGGTTGGTTCTTTGCCGCTGTCATTAGTGTACACTTTTCGATATTAATTTAAACATTTCTCGGTTATTCGTCAATAAAATGAGGAGAAAACTCAAAGGTTAGTAATTTATTGTACGTTCTTTCATATTCAACCGTTGAAAGCGGCTAAAAGGTTCAAATTAAGAAAAAAAGTTACACTAAGGTAAAGTTCCATTCAGAGTAAACGAACGCAAATCGTCCATCAAATAATTTTTTCTAAAATGTGTCAAAAATTTCAACTTTAAATCGATATTGTGAACGAAAACGAATTTAGCTGGAGAAAAGAGGTCGATTTTCGTAATCAGCGAATTTTTTTACGTCCCCCCATCTACCTCTCTACGCCCAAGTAATTCATTTTGCATTTCTCTCGCCAATCAGTCTATATCACCTGGGGTTTTATATATATAGTGACTCGCTTATGCTCGGAAAGGGGGCTGCGCCCCCTTTCAACCCCCCGCGGCCCAAAGGCAAGGCCTGACGGCCTTGCCTTTAGTACCGCGATTTTGGCCACTGCCTTATACTCTGAACGAATGTATTTGACATAAGAAAAATTAGCTTTAAAATTATTTGTGATCCTTTATTTTCATTTCTATTTATAATTCTATTCATAATTTCTCTCCTGATTTTCCTTTGTCGGCCCTAAAAATAAAAAAAATAGTAGAAATCAATGAGTGAAGTTAGAAACCCAAAACTTCAAAAATCTCAAAAATCACTTCATGCAAAAAAATACAAGTGACTTTTGAACTCTAATCAGAACTATTGAGAACTGAAGTTAGGTTTCTAACTTCACACATTCGATATCTAATATTTCTCTTTTGCCAAACAATATATCATTCATTACTTTATTAGTTTTTAAAGGATTTATTAAGCATAAATGTAATCGAATATTTCGTTAGACTAAGACATTTTATTAATTACTTACGAATTCAGTACGGAGATGGCAGCACATTTTCGAGTCACAAAAATTCGTGATAGAATCTTCTTAATTAGATTCTAGATAAAATCTGATTTAATAAGATAGAGTTTAAGTAATTAAACAATATTCGCCTATTATATGTGGTTCATTTATTGTAGTTCAATTCATTCAAATCTACGATAATTTTAAAATTTCCGCCTAATAAATGCCATAAAAATTTTAAAAAAAATCCTGTTTTTCAATTTCTTAAGTTCTTTGTGAATTTGTTAGATGGCAGCACATTTTCGAGTCACAAAAATTCGTGATAGTTTCCCAACTTATTAGTAAATAGTATGTATATGTAGTATGTAATATGTAGTAGTCTACATATTGTTTTTTATGGTAGTCTGTGAGACGATTTGTTTACATCTCAAACTAACATTATGATGACAAATGACAAAAGACTTATTTCTTTCGAAAAGATTTAGGCTTTGCCCATGGAGTAATTCAGCCCTTTTTGTACGTTTGCTTGATGTTAAATCTTCTTTTTTACTTAATGATATTTAATGGGACGGAGGCTCGACCGATACGCGATCGTAACGAACGATTTTAAAATCTGTTTTTGTTTCGCTAATGAATTTCATATTGGCTATCCAGTAGCGAGATTTCTCTGCGCTCGAACAAACGCTCAGTATTGTAAATAATTATTAAAATATGTTAACACAAACTAAAACAAACATAATATATTTTATATTTTTATTTATTTTTTATAAATTAATCACTAATTTGCAAAACTTAAATTTTAATCGAATAGGACGGCCGCCCCGCAATAATTCTACAATATCGCCCGGCTGGCTCTCAGAGCGGCGGCGGCGGCCGCTTCTAGCTCTTGACCGGCCCCGTCTGCCTCCTCTTCCAGTCCTGCCGCCGCGCCCACTGCCTCCGGAGACTGAAATTAAAATTAAAAAGTTATTATTTGATGGTTTATTTTAATATTAAGTTACATATGAAACATGTTATTTAAAAGAATACTCTTGTACTTTTGAATTGTTATTTTAAACATTATTTTTTTTTACTTACTTGTGGAGGCGGCTGGGGACCTTTGCGGCTCGTCCACCGACAGCGAGTTCGTTTGAGCCCCGTACGCGGATGCGTTCGTTTGAGCCCCGTACTCCGCCTGTGGCTCCCGCTCCGGTATATTACGTTGATCTGCAAAAAAATAACAAAATTATAAAAAAAAATATTAACAACTTATTGTTAAGATAACAACTGTTACAGATAAGTTAGTATAAAAACTTTTGATATCTTGTTTTAGAAAAATGAGTCATTCACAGTAATTGAAGAACAATTTACATGGAGAACAAATAAGGATTATTTGGAATTTAAATAACGTATCGAAAATTTTTGAAATATGTAAAAGATTTTTTTTAGATTACTTACTATTAACTTCTATATTCCACCTCAAGATCTTTTGAAATGAGCGGGAGCGGGAGATGAGTAACGCAACGTCAGGGTTGTTCTATTGTCAACAGTTTTGGCGCATTTATGTACAATGTTGTCTATTTTGGTAATTCCTATCCATTGTTTTTTTTGGAACCTCTTGTGTGTACTTCGTATTATCTCCTTGATATGGTGTGGGTAGGATTTCCTCGAAATATCAGTAGTAATTCTTAAGCAAGGCAATTTGTATATCTAAATAGGAAAAACAAATTCTTTTTAGTACGAATTAAAATTTGTCAAGTATTATTCCTATTACTATAGTATAACAAATGTGATAATAAAGATCAATAAATCATTATTACTATAAGCAACTATTAAATTTAGACAAATAATTAAATTGTACCGATACTTACATAGTTGAAACATATGTTAAAACGATGGGCCCAAAAGAAATTTAATGATGAAAGTATTAGAGTATTCGTTTTTGTATCTCATCCATTCGAAGAAGTTCATTTGTAACCCTGCAAAAAAATGGAAATATGAAAAAATAACGAATTTATACAATATTTATTCGATCTATTTGAGCAACATAGTTTATTTCCACACCACCTTGAATGTTGTAATTTCCTAACGAATGTAGGTAATAAAAATACCAATTTAATATTCGTTATACAATTAAACATTTTGAGGTAAAACTATGGCGCGTTGTGTTTATTTTATACATGTCTCTCGCCAAGAGCCCTACGACATGTTTCTAAACATTTGTTTCTAGCTTCAATGGATACTACTCCATTTATAATTGAATAAAAAAACGTTCAACAATATTCTACCCATATTTACTTGTAACGGCATAACGGCTAACTCTAAACAGTATAACGCCTAGCCCAGTAGAAATTAGACAGATGTACAGTTGAATCGTTTAATATTTTTATATAATAAATAAATTAGATAACAAATGTTTAGTTAAACGAATATTTAAATTATTAATCGAAAATTTCCAATATTTGTTTAGATATTTTGTAGACATAATCGTCCTGAATTGATAGAAAAAAAAATCGTTCAACCATATTCTACCCATATTTACTTGTAATGGCATAACGGCTAACTCTAAACAGTATAACGCCTAGCCCTGTAAAAATTAGACAGACGTACAGTTGAATCGTTTAATATTTTTTCGTTTATAACAATTAAACATTTCTAAACAAATAATTGGGCAATTTAAAACGTGTTTGCGTATTTGTTATGCCTATTTAATGCAGATCATATCATTTTACTAAATCTTTGATTATAATATTATGTGTATAAGCAACACTATTAATAACATTTTCAGCATTAACTAAAATACGCATATCATTCGGCGATCTCACTCTACTTAGAGCAACATATAATTGCCCATGAGTAAAGCAAGGAGATCGAAGATCGACACCTACAATATCTAATGTTTGTCCTTGCGATTTATGAATAGACATACTATAAGCTAACTGTAATGGAAATTGACGTCTATTCATTTCAAAATCGCATTTTTGATTGATTTTGAATTTGAAATTAATTCTTGGAATAGCATATTGTAGATTGTTAGGATCATTAGGTCGTTTTACAGTAATAATTCTCTTACTTATCGACGTGACGATTACTTTAGATCCATTCACCAATCGATCGTCAAAGTTGAGATTCCTAGTAATCAGACAGAGCGCACCGACTTTTAATTTCAGTTTGTGATCCGGTACGCCGTTGTCTGTCGCCTGGTGCATTATGTCATCGGTAATTACGGCGGCTAGTTGTTTTTGATCCTCATCTAAATAGTCGGCACTGAATAATGTGACGACATCACCCTGTAGTCGGTCCATCACAGTGGCGTTGATTATTTGCACGTTGTGATTCAACGTTGACAGAAGGGCACGCGTAGCGCATGCGTCCGAATCTTGTATAATATCTGCAGGAAATACAAAATCTATTAATTCATTTAAGTCGTTTACGAATTCCACTTGTCGTAAAAGTGGAATTGTTAAGCGACTATCGGTACCTACGGATAAAGAAGAAATACTACCGTCACCAACATCTAACAAAAATTTCGAAAATTGTGGATTGTTCGTGACACGCTGTGGAGTAGTTAATCTAAATACTTTCACGTACTGCCAAATGTACGAAAACTTCATCGAAACTGCTGCAACATCGGACGATGAAATAGCATTTTTCACAATCGGAGCAACTTGTCTAAAATCGCCCGAAAATATAACAATTTTTCCACCAAATGGTAGCTCACATCTCATTAAGTCTTTTAAAGATCTATCGATCATTTCGATGAGGTATTTACTTGTCATGGGAGCTTCATCATATATTATTAATTTTGAGCGTTTAATTAATTCCGCTCTTTGACTTTGCGCTCTAATATCCCAGTAATCTGTTGAATCTTTTAAAACATTAAGGGGTAATTTAAACATCGAATGCGCAGTTATTCCACCTGGAAGATTCAAAGCAGCAATGCCAGACGAAGCAACACATAAAACAACTTCATTTTTAGATCTTACATCGGCTGCAATAACTTCCAATAATTTACTTTTTCCGTATCCTCCAGGGGCATCGATAAAGATGATGTTACTTCGACTTCCAAATATTGTCGGAACGTTGGTTAAATGAAGAGATTCGACGTATTTGAATATAGTTCGTTGATCATGCGATAACAATGGTAACCATTGATTAACGAATGATTTTAAATCTACTGTATTATATTCAGTCAATTCCCTAATTAACTCAGTAGTATAATCGTCAATTTGCTCGAATCCTTGCTTTTTTATGGAAGTTCCGTGTCGTCTTAATGCTCTATCGATTTCTCTTAGTCCTTGTCGATGAGCTTTGCTTGCGTTATTAGGATATCTATCAAGCAAATCTAAGCAGATAGTATCTTTGAGATCTTCCCAAATTAATTTTCCTTTCGCACCAATCGTTATTAAAAGTGCGAAAAACGATCTTAAACGAAATCCGTACATGAATTGCGCAGCTTCACGAATTGCTTCTCGATATTCAGTATCATCGTTTACTAATCCAACATGTCTGGCAGCTTCCTGAAAAGTTTTGCAATCGTTTCCGCCTAATTTATATAAGTCTTCGTAACTTCTAGCTGGAAATTTAGTTAACAATATTCGTAAGTAATATTCTTCACCTCTGTTGGGTGCAATCCAATACATTCTAACAACGACTTTACGACGTTGTCGTTGAGTAAGGAAATGCTTACCGTCCGCGTAGGAATAAATTTCCACATTTTTCATCGATGGACGTTTACTATGAATGATGAATTTTTCGTTAAATTCAACATACGTCAATTTTTTTAATTCATCTAGTAGGTTAATGGGTCTTGTAAAATACAATATTAGCATTGATGTGGACGTTTTCGCAGCGTTCAACTCATCGCCTTGTTTGAAATAAACATTTTGTAGTCCTTCCGTATGAACAGGTAACATTATTACTGAAGGTTCCATTCCCGTTGTATCGAATTCGAGAATACGCCAAGCCGCATCGGTTGCGCCAATGTAACGCTTGGTGACGTATTCTTCCACTTCATCGACTTGATTCGGTTCGACCGACATTCTTCTTAATTGTTCACCTTTTGTAATATATTTGAATAAATAGTGAACGACTCTACGAGCCGAACACTTGTCTAAATTCACGTGACAATTGTATTTGAGTAAGAGTGGTGCATTATAAGGAACCACCCATGTATCGTCGATTTCCGTGTCTCCCTCTCCAAATCGAACCAGTGCTTTATTGTTTTCGTCACGTTTATAATTATAAAATCCACTATTATCCACAAATGTTAAAGGTGTAGCTTTTTTGGGAAAAAATTTACTACATTTTTTTAAGGTTGTATCGAAACAGGGTGGATATTTATCTCCGTATCGCGGTCGCGAGCAATGCGGTCCGTGAATCATGTGCTTCAATACTAATCTCCTTAATTCACCGTTTGCTTCGTTTTCTGAAGGGATATCGGCTCTTATAAACTTGTCGACATCAGTAGTTTGAGCCGGCCCGTTTTTCACTTTAAAAATAATATGAGCGTGGGGTAATCCACGCATCTGAAATTCTATCACATATATAAGATATAAACATTCACCAAACCATCGACCACATCGTATATCATTTAATAATTGGTCTAAATATAATTTAAACACACGATTAATTACTTGAGGTTCGCCCATTCTTGAAGATTTGTGTGTAGATGCTTTAATTTCCGGCCATTGTCCATTAGCTGTAAACGTAAGAAAGTAGTCGGGAGTACCTAATCTTTCGACTACCGTCATAGCATTCATATATTTAATTTTCATATATCTCGGTCCGCCCGTAAAAGTATACGGCAAATAAACTTTTCCGGCAACGACTCCTTCACCAACGGCCGTCTCATCTGCGTTTATCTCATTTTGTACTTCTTTTAATTCGGCTAACGTAGCCGTTCGCATTCCATTGTTAACAGGCGTCCTCTTTTGACATCTCGTAATAAAACTTAAACGTTCCTCTTCAATTCGACAATACATGTCGACTAACCAGGTTTCGGATAATCTATTAAGCGCTGAAAATCTTTCGCATGATAATAAAAGGCATCTTATATATTTAAGTTGTGATAACTTTTCGCCTCGTTTATTTAGCATGCCCATATGCCAGCCTTTTTCGCCTCTCGGATACAATAAAGGGTATTGAAATGGTTCCATTAAAGGATGGAAGGCGTATAATTGTCTTGAATTTTCTCCATTTTTCCAGATGCATATTTTTCTAGGATCGTATGGTTCATCTGTTGTACTAATAACAGCTGCTACTTCCCCCGACTGAGGTTGTTCTCCTAATATGGGACCAGCTTGTCTTCTCGTTCTGCATTCAAATATTAGATGCGCTTTATCGCTAGGTTCCAATGCGAGGCGCTTAAAATAATTAATATATGGATTTACCCTATCCAAATAATACGTAATTTCTTTAATTATGTCACTTTTCAAATAATTATATTTGCTGGCTTCCATTAACCGTGCCTGACCGTCATCTATATACATGTAACTTTGGTTAGGGTACGATCTATTTTTCATATTTAAATCGTGCACTTTGTGGTACGTGCGTCCTTGAATTTTCATGAAGCTTAATCCTTGTGGATGTTTCCATTTGGTAACAGTAGCACAGAAAGCGAATAAATCATTGTAATGTCTTGGATGTTCTAGAAACAATGATTTCTTATAAAAATTCGCATCTAGTGGTTCAAAATCGTGAACGTTGTTTACGTTTTGACCGCAACACCATTTAGTTCTTTTTTTTTCTTCATCAAATAACGGTGCTTTACAATGCGGACATTTATAACAATTATCGTCATCGAGTAAAGATGGATTTTTCAATTCGAACCTCTTAATTTTCGCATAGTCGTCGTTCTTCGAAAATTCGCCAATTAAAGGGTTTTTACGAGACCGTAGTGTCGCTGTAAGATGTTCTCCAGGATGCGTCTCTCTGTAACGCCTTGTCTTTTGTTTATTCACTTCAGGATTTTTTTTTTGATAAGTTCGAACGGCCTTCTTGTTAACTTCAGGATTTTTTTCTTGATAAGTTCGAACGGCCTTCTTATTCACTTCAGGGTGAGCTACTTGATATATTTGTGATGATTGTCTATGAACATTCCGATTATTTTCATTATATGTCTTTACAGCTTTTTGATGAATTTCCGGATTGTCCAATTGATAACACTTAGCAGCTTTTGTTCGGACTGCTGCATTTTTTTCACGATACTTCTGATCGTATAACTTACGACGTTTTTCTAGCGGAATATCAGAAGGCTTTCGCCCCCTTTTTCTTTTTTCTTGTATAATTTCTGTTTCACAACTGTCATTTCTTAAAGCAACTGATATAGCTTGATCTAATACTTCTGGGTCTTCTTTTTTATTTGCTTCTCCTTCCACAACAGTATTTGCAGGAATTAATATGTTCGAATGAACAATTATCTTCGGAGATTGCGGGGCAACTGCGAGAGAAATAACCGAATGCTCCTTTTTTCCATTTAAGTTCAATATCTTCAGTTTTTTCTTCGGTCTACCGCCTTTTTTTGTCGAACCTACATTTACACTATTAGGTCTAATATCTAGGGTACTTACATTTTCTGCATTGTCATTTACTCTTTGGGATACCGGAGTTACCTCATGAATAACAGTAGGTGCAGTAGCTGCAGTAGACTGTAGATCGAAGCGGATTCTGTGGATGTTGTATGGACTCCGAGGCCTATTCTCGCCAACAAATGCTGCAGTTGAATGAACCAGCAGTTGGTGAGCCAGATGATCTAGATGCTCAGTGCTAAACAGGCGTGCCTTGTTGTTTTCCGGATAGTAAACGTCACATATCCCCTGTTGGTTGACTCCATGAGAATCGAACAAATAAAATTCGTCGTTTTGCTCTCTCCAAAAGCTGACAGTTCTGTTTTGACCTGTTGTAAAATAAAAAGAACAATAATTTCCATTTTAAAAATCATTAATACAATTCACAATTGTTTGATTGTAAATTGTTAGTATAGTCAGTAGAATATTATATAGAGATATTTTTTCTCTAATTATGAATATAAACAATGTAATAAAATATAAAATATTTTTTGTTGTTGTAACATTGTAAAAAACAATTAGATTTTAGTATAATTAACAAAAATATATAAATTTTGTAGTTATAATATATAAATATTGTAGTTATAATAATAATTATTATTAAAATATATGTACAGGGTGTCCGAAAAGCAAATGCATTCGGTCGCGCCATATTACAGCGACTTTTCGGTCACCCTATATTTTAAATATTCACCCGTAAATAAATATCCGTCGCTTAAACGATCTTCTCTAAATCTTCTTTGAAGGATTTCAACTAAATTGTTAACCATCTGTGGTAATTCTTTTACACAGCGTGGAAAGAAATTGCTTTCCACCGGATCCAATTCTCTAATTACCAGGGTTTGCCCCATAATTTGAAATTCTTCTGGTAACTCTTCAGGCTCAATGTATGGTGGAACTTCCTATAAAAAAATTAAAAGATTATTAAGAATATTTTTAAATTTCCTGGTATTTCTAAGAATTTTAATTAATAAGGAAAGAATATGTACGAAATAAGGGCCATAGGTCACTAGCGCGCGGCGGTCAGTTGAGCCCTTAGCAAATCCTAATTTTACAGGACACTTGCGCGCCGTGTATTTTTTAGGTAAAGGGACATTAGCGCGCTAATTACAGAAAATACACAATTATTGTTTTATCGGCTTACGGTCAGTTCAGCGCGTTGTCTTTTCAAAGCGCCTAAATTTTTCAATAATTACTATTCAATATCTAAATTGCTCTCCTAAATTGCTTTCCTAAATTCTCCTAATCAAATTAATGCCTTCAACGATTATTTTGTAGACCAATGGAGAGAAAATGAAAACATCCCTTTGGACATTTGGAATTGTCATAAACAGCGCCATAGAACCACTAACCCTGTGGAATCGTGGCATTCAAAATTGAATAGACTAATTTACAAAAAAACCAAATTATTTGAATTAATTACTCATTTGAAAACATCTTCTCTTGATGCAGAATTCGTTTTAAACAAATTTGAAATGCACATGCCTTTTCCAAAGCGTAGAAATTAATATAGAAATATTGAATCTAGCATCAGCAGCATTGTTCACGATTTTGAATCGGACAGAATTAATTTAAGCCAATGTTTCAAAAGACTGAGCTACATACAAAAATTTGATTAAAAATATCATTTAACTAAGTTGTTTTAAATATTGTGTATCTAATAGTGCAAAAATTTGTAAATAAAATTGTATTCATATTATTTTAATTATATTTCTACTTATTTATACCTCAAATATTGACCTAGACTGCCTGAGACTTCCAGGAATTTTCAGGTATGCGCGCAGAAGTGAAAACTTAGTGACAAATCCGTGCGGAAGTGAAAATTAATCTCATTGCGCGCGTATTATTTTACGCGTAAAAAAATAACTACCGAAAAATTGAACATTAAAATGAAATCTGCAACATCACTAAATTCGATTGTCTTTAAACGGCGAGGTTTTGATACAGAAAACCTTTATAAAACTTACGTTTACATTCATCGTAGAAACTTTTAGTAACTAAGTTTTAGTTGTATATCATTCTTGAGACATCCTGTATAAACACTCACAACCTTTTCTGACCCGGTTTTTAACTAAAAATCGACGTTTCCGAGCTTTTTTCCCCAATAGACGAATCATGCATTTAACGAATTTGTTCCAACCTTTACATTTTCACTGTATAATAAAAATGAAAGATAACCAAAATATAAAATTCCAAGTAGATATTATGTAATTAAGAGTTAAGGCTAATCTTCTGCCGGCGTGCAAATGTCCTGTACGGATTAAAGCATCCTTCTATTAGGGCAGGTAAAAATATTATCCGCGCGCGCTAGTGGCCCATCGCCGAAATAAGATACGATTTTGATTGTTTAAATGTTTAACACAAACACAAAAATTTAACATAATTTAAAATGTCAATTTTTAACAAAGTTGCAAAAAAAGTGTCTGTTGCAAACAAAAAAGATTTAAACAAGTTCAAAGCAAAACAATGCATCAGTGTATAAATAGAATTTATAAATCAAGCTAAATGTTCTATATACATACCGGTTTACATTTTTCGTATATTCCATTTCCAATCATCAATATTTGATTGACTGTTGAGCCTAGAATTGGAACCTCAAGGAAGCGAAAGGCTAAAGCTGTGGCTGCATTAGCGACGCACTGGACATTTGCTGTGTTTGGGAAAACAGACAAGTCCCCTTGGTGAAAATCAGCACATGCCAAACAATTCATTTTAAATATCTAGAAAAAAAATTAGACACTTAAACCTATTCCAAAACTAAATTGAATTAATAATTAGGATAGAAATAATTAAAAAAACATTATTAAGACATATATTAAAACATTATTTATTTTTTGTTAATCCTCGTTATTTTGGCTTGAATAATTTCAAGTAACTTCAAGTATTTCCTTGTAATTTTGACTCATATATACTTTTATCTTGGTTTAATATGCAGTTTACCTACGGGGTTGGAAATAAATTCACACATAATAGGGAAATCAATATAAACGAACCAAAGCGTGGAGTGCGATCCAGTTGAACAATTAAATTTATTAGAATTAATCGCCACGTTCTATATTGAAATGTACACTGGTAGACTGGATTTAGACTTTAGACGGCTAAGAATTTAACTTTAATTTTCCCTATTATGCGAAATTAAATTTCCGACGATGTATAAAAAGTGTCTACTATGAAAACCATCAAATTTGAGGTGGTTATTAAAGTAATTTAGTACAAAAAAATGTGGTACCGATTTAGTATGCGGTCTACCCTAACGTATCTGGTTTAGTATACAGTCTACCCAAATTTATTTTGTACAAAGTTATTAGCAAAATGTTTAAAATTGAACCTTTATTAAGCAAAAGAAAATATTTACGGGTATTGTATTATTTTTAGAACATCATGTGGGTAATTCAATTTACCGAGAATTGGGGAAGTACCAGTATTTATTTTAACGTAAATACAGGCCGTTAATTAATTGAATGTCGATACTCCGTTATGTGAATATTTGGATGATTTTAAGAAGAAAAGTTTATATCAATATATGTCCTTAACCTTTTAGTTTTCAAACTACTGTTTCCATGCACGGTGGGCGCCTACCAAATTTCAACAAAATTAAAAAGCAAAGTTCAATAAACGTGAGAAAATTGTTTACGTACGAAAGTAAGTACTCACACCGAATTTGCACTAAAATAAATGAGGATTTAAAAAATAAGTTTGATTTTAGAAAAAGCAGTTACGCACCATTTTTTTTAACATATTCAGTTCAAACGCCTTACGGACGTCTCTGGTAAAAATTAAAAAAATGTCTTTTGCATAAAAAAATGCTGGTTAATTATTAAAACCGTGTACAAAATTTTCCCAAACGCTTCGTTACGAAATGTACGAAATGTAGCCCACGCTTATATAAACTTTTAGTCATAACATTAACCAAGGAATCACCCCCTTTCGGATGTACACGATGTTTAGGAACACCCTGTATATTATAATACTATAAGCTTTACTACCAGGCATAGAAACCAATTTTCATTATTCTAAACAAATTCTTTCTGAAACATAAATAATATTACACTTATAAAAGACAACGCAGTATCCAAAAATTTTCGGCTGTAAGAAATACGTAGTAACTACCCATAAATTGGCGACAATGCGGCGCGACGTAGGTAACAATAAGGCTTATAAACAGATGTTATTTATTATCACTACGTAATAAATAAGTATTTATTTTGAATGGGTAATTTTGAGTAAACAGATTTTGTATTTGGAATAACTACTAATCCCTACTAATAAATAGAAAAATGGTTAAGCACCATTAGGAGCATAATTTAAAATTATTTGGAAATATACATGGTGCTCCATAAATGCAAGGCGAACCAAACATACATTTTTATAAAGGTAATGATATATTTTTTATTTCATGTTCGATTTCAGCTCGTTTTCGCGACGAAGTATACAGGGTGTCTACTATAAAAACCGCTATGTTTCAGAATGTGTTATTACAAGTCTTTTCGAACCAAAAATGTCAAAACACATTTTCGAAAAGTTGATAGATTTTCTTTTGTTTAACATTACATATTTTAAAAAAATGTATTTATTTCCAAAGGACGAAAATATCACTTTTATTGGTAGACACAATTACAATTTGGTCACATACTAAAAGTGCATTAAATTTGCTAAAAGTATTTATCAGCTTAAAAAAAAGTTAAATTCTCGGTGTTATAAAAGATTTAATTGTCATAATTATGATATTTATAATAAAATCATGGTATTGTGATCTTTTAATAGCCGTAAAACCAAAATTAACTTTTCGAAAGTCGTTTAATAAGACATTTTAAGACATTTTATGTTCAAAATTACTTATATAATGTTGAAGTTTGGCAGCTTTTAATGTAGAAGACACCACCTGCAAAGGTAGATCGCATAATGAACCAAGAGCATATAAGGTAGTTTGCGAAAATTTTAGTAGACCGCATAATGGACCGGCAACCGATTTGGAAATGAGCAACTGCTTGGAATTCCAAAAAGTGATTAAAGTCTTAAAGAGAAAATTACGAGAAATTCAGAAATGGGAAAATTGCCAGGTAAATATTTGTGAATAATTGTCAAAATATTTCAAACATAATCAGATAAAATGCAAGTAAATTCTGTGTGGACATTCGGTGCAGTTTCTATTAATAATTTTATTAGGGTATTGTTAATTGTTATATTATTACAACTGCAAATGCGAAATCAAGAAAACTTTCACTTTTTCAATTCTCATCAGATATTTTATCGAAATTATAGATAATCTACAATATATTTTGAAACAATTAAAACACATCACTGGTTCTTCTAAAGGCAAATTCTTTCATTCACAATCAAAAACTTATCGAAGAACTCATCATTTACATATTTATTTTATCAAAATTACAACCCAAAAAGATTTTATTAACTGATTTAAATATAGGACGATATTAACGACAGATCACTAATTATTAACGGTAACCACGATAAATCACATATTTAATACCTCAAAATATCTTGGCAAGTTTATGAAAATTACTCACTAGAAAACATTAAGCTAATAAATCAAAAAATCTCTTAAAAACTGCTACTAAAAAGTTTTGAACTTAAAAAGTTAAACAAAACTCTTTATTACTTATTTATGAAATATCCATATGAAAAAGTCCAACAAAAAAGCATTAATTAAGTATTACGGAATATTACGATAACGCTAATGAAATTAAAAATATTCTCTTTCTTTATTGTTCGCAGTATTTAAAAAAAAATGCAATGGAAGGTTTAAAAGTTTTGACTGTAGCGAAATAATAGTTGAAAATTAACTTACCTTTTAATTGGGCCACCGGTTGTTCTATAACACAATTTGCACTAATATCAGTTTAAATCACGGTATCACGATTTTCACGAAACGCGAGGATACTTCGAAACACTTTACCGGGCCGTGCCACTCCGAAACGTATTTATTAAAAAGTACGTCCGACTCACCCGAGTTGTGTTTTGAAAATGAAAGCAAAGCTGATGGAGATAGATGCTATTCGGCCTTTCGTCATCGTTAAGGGTGAGGGTAGGTAGGTAGGCGTATCTTGAAATGCCGGTATTTTGTAATTTCGGCTTGAAATGCAGTTAATTTGTATTTTGTAATTTTGTAAATTTGGATAAATGGTTGCATCTGTAGAAATATTCAATAAAACACCTACTACAATAACAATTTAATTTTATTAATACAAATTATAGATGACTGTAAAACTAAACAACAATTAAGAATATAACATTTACCAATTAATAACACTACTAAAATTATATTATTTTCTATTTTTTCCTATTTTCCAGTGTAAATCCTACAAAATAAGGAAAATATAAATAAAAAAAAAACTACGAGCTAGTAGTTGTCCTTTGCTTCCTATTTTGTTCTATTTTTCAGTGTCATTCCTACAAAATAAGGAAAATATAAGTAAAAGAAAAAAAAAACCTACTCTTCATTGTACGGATAACAAAAAATCATTCGTAAATACGTTAAATTTATGATTTTTTTTTCAAAATTAATGTATTCGAATGATATTTTGTATTATTAACCTATTATTAGTAAGTACTTACCTATTAAACATACTATTCTTGTGTTCGAAGACTCTTCGATCGAAGTACAGGATTATTCGGTGAGTGTTGAAAAGGGCAGAAAAAATCCAAAATGTGACTCCAATTGTTGTTGGCGATTTATTTCGAGCTAGTAGTTGTCCTTTGCTTCCTTCTTTTCCATTTTCCGGTGTAAATCTTACAAAAAAAAAGGAAAATATAAGTAAAAGGAAAAAAAAAACTACTCTTCATTCTACAGGTTACAAAAAATCATTTGTTGCTACGTTATTTTTGTAATTTTTGGTCAAAATTAATGTATTCGAATGATATTTTGTATTAATAACCTATTATTAGTAAGTACTTACCTATTAAACATACTATTCTTGTGTTCGAAGACTCTTCGATCGAAGTACAGGATTATTCGGTGAGTGTTGAAAAAGGCAGAAAAAATCCAAAATATGACTCCAATCGTTGTTTCCGGTTTATTTCGAGCTAGTAGTTGTCCTTCGCTTCCTATTTTGTTCTATTTTCCAGTGTAATTCCTACAAAATAAGGAAAATATAAGTAAAAGAAAAAAATTATCCTACTCTTCATTGAACGGATAACAAAAAATCAGTCGTAAATACGTTAAATTTATGATTTGTTTTTCAAAATTAATGTATTCGAATGATATTTTGTATTATTAACCTATTATTAGTAAGTACTTACCTATTAAACATACTATTTTTGTGTTTGAAGACTCTTCGATCGAAGTACAGGATTATTCGGTGAGTGTTGAAAAAGGCAGAAAAAATCCAAAATGTGACTCCAATTGTTGTTGGCGATTTATTTCGAGCTAGTAGTTGTCCTTTGCTTCCTTCTTTTCCATTTTCCGGTGTAAATCCTACAAAAAAAAAGGAAAATATAAGTAAAAGGAAAAAAAAACTACTCTTCATTCTACAGGTTACAAAAAATCATTTGTTGCTACGTTATTTTTGTAATTTTTGGTCAAAATTAATGTATTCGAATGATATTTTGTATTAATAACCTATTATTAGTAAGTACTTACCTATTAAACATACTATTCTTGTGTTCGAAGACTCTTCGATCGAAGTACAGGATTATTCGGTGAGTGTTGAAAGAGGCAGAAAAAATCCAAAATATGACTCCAATCGTTGTTTCCGGTTTATTTCGAGCTAGTAGTTGTCCTTCGCTTCCTATTTTGTTCTATTTTCCAGTGTAATTCCTACAAAATAAGGAAAATATAAGTAAAAGAAAAAAATTATCCTACTCTTCATTGAACGGATAACAAAAAATCAGTCGTAAATACGTTAAATTTATGATTTGTTTTTCAAAATTAATGTATTCGAATGATATTTTGTATTATTAACCTATTATTAGTAAGTACTTACCTATTAAACATACTATTTTTGTGTTTGAAGACTCTTCGATCGAAGTACAGGATTATTCGGTGAGTGTTGAAAAAGGCAGAAAAAATCCAAAATGTGACTCCAATTGTTGTTGGCGATTTATTTCGAGCTAGTAGTTGTCCTTTGCTTCCTTCTTTTCCATTCTCCGGTGTAAATTCTACAAAATAACAAACTAAGGAAAATATATTTATAATTAAAAAAAAACTTTACTCTTCATTCTACGGGTAACTAACCTGTATAACGTTTTTGTACCCAACTTTATTATTTCTTGACCGATTTTATTCATTTGTCATATAAATCGAAGCACGATTAGTCCTCTTTCTGCATATCCATACGTAGTAAACCGTTCTTACGTTCAGAAAGTAGTATTCCTCCAAATATATCGTCATGTATGAAGGAAGGATTTTCTTCGTAGGCCATCGTTACAATTTCTAGAAAGAACCATTTAAATATCGTAGGAAATTATTAATAGAGTTATTTATTCGTCATATAAATTCACTTACCTTATATTTAACGTAAAAAATCCATCGAAAATGAGAAACTAAGTAGTTCGAACGGCGGCAACTTTTCCCGTCGGCAAGTCGAATTATTCGAAATCAAAATGTCCGACCGAACCGAAACCGAAAAAAAAAAATTGCAAGCCAGCATTTCGCCGAACGATGGAAATGCGACGACGGTCCCCTCTCCGTTCTCTTTGTGTCTCGATGTGACGTCACACGCGCTAGCATAGCGACCGGCCGGGAATCCCTCTCTCCCGTATCCCGGTGCATCGACGAAGATTTTCTGCTATAACTCCGGAACGGGTTAAGATATCATAATCGGGTTTGTTTTGTTGGTTGAAAGAAACTTCAATTAACAATTTTGAAAGAATAAATTTTTTTCGAAAACCCAATAGTTTCCGAGTAAATGGAGTGTATTTGTTTAAAATTTTAATCCGGGAAAATTTTCATTTCCCTATAACTTGGAAACTAAGCTCTTGTTGGAAATGCGGTTTGCGGGAGATAATTAGTAATTAAATGAAGAATATTTTAGGAAAGTTTAAAAAAAATCGTGGGAGTAGTTTTCGAGATATTCCGAAAAATTCCGAAAAACACCAAAAAAAAGGGGAAAAATCCGGTTTTTTACCCGGAAGGAAACTTTTCCGGGTTTCGAAATGTCGATTTTCCGATAGATCTCGTCGATTTACGTAGGATAGGATTTTTTTCCGTTTTTTTACTCCGCGAATAAAGCCGTAAAAAAAAAAACACGCCAATCAGTCAGTGAATGAGTGTCGGTTTCAGCTGTATAGGTATTAGACTCGCTTTCGCTCGGAAAGGGGGCTGCGCCCCCTTTCAACCCCCCGGGGCCCAAAGGCAAGGCCTGACGGCCTTGCCTTTAATACCGCGGTTTTGGCCGCTGCCTTATACTCTGAACGAATGTATAAAAAAATTAGCTTTAAAATTATTTGTGATCCTTTATTTTCATTTCTATTTATAATTGTATTCATAATTTCTCTCCTGATTTTCCTTTGACGGCCCTAAAAATAAAAAAAAATATAAGTAAAAGAAAAAAAAAACTTTACTCTTCATTGTACGGATAACAAAAAATCATTCGTAAATTCGTTAAATTTATGATTTGTTTTTCAAAATTAATGTATTCGAATGATATTTTGTATTGTTAACCTATTATTAAAAAGTACTTACCTATTAAACATACTATTCTTGTTTTCGAAGACACTTCGATCGAAGTAGAGGGTTATTCGGTGAGTGTTGAAAAAGGCAGAAAAAATCCAAAATGTGACTCCAATTGTTGTTGGCGATTTATTTCGAGCTAGTAGTTGTCCTTTGCTTCCTTCTTTTCCATTTTCCGGTGTGAACCCTACAAAAAAAAAGGAAAATATAAGTAAAAGGAAAAAAAAACTACTCCTTATTCTACAGGTTACAAAAAATCATTTGTTGCCACGTTATTTTTGTAATTTTTGGTCAAAATTAATGTATACGAATAATATTTTGTCTTAATAACGTATTATTAGTAAGTACTTACCTATTAAACATACTATTCTTGTGTTTGAAGACTCTTCGATCGAAGTACAGGGTTATTCGGTGAGTGTTGAAAAAGGCAGAAAAAATCCAAAATATGACTCCAATCGTTGTTGGCGATTTATTTCGAGCTAGTAGTTGTCCTTTGCTTCCTTCTTTTCCATTTTCCGGTGCAAATCCTACAAAAAAAAAGGAAAATATAAGTAAAAGGAAAAAAAAAACTACTCTTCATTCTACAGGTTACTAAAAATCATTTGTTGCTACGTTATTTTTGTAATTTTTGGTCAAAATTAATGTATTCGAATGATATTTTGTATTATTAACCTATTATTAGTAAGTACTTACCTATTAAACATACTATTCTTGTGTTCGAAGACTCTTCGATCGAAGTACAGGGTTATTCGGTGAGTGTTGAAAAAGGCAGAAAAAATCCAAAATATGACTCCAATCGTTGTTGGCGATTTATTTCGAGCTAGTAGTTGTCCTTTGCTTCCTTCTTTTCCATTTTCCGGTGCAAATCCTACAAAAAAAAAAGGAAAATATAAGTAAAAGGAAAAAAAAAACTACTCTTCATTCTACAGGTTACTAAAAATCATTTGTTGCTACGTTATTTTTGTAATTTTTGGTCAAAATTAATGTATTCGAATGATATTTTGTATTATTAACCTATTATTAGTAAGTACTTACAAACATATTATTCTTGTGTTCGAAGACCTTCGATCGAAGTACAGGGTTATTCGGTGAGTGTTGAAAAAGGCAGAAAAAATCCAAAATATGACTCCAGTCGTTGTTGGCGATTTATTTCGAGCTAGTAGTTGTCCTTTGCTTCCTTTTTTTCCATTTTCCGGTGTAAATCCTACAAAAAAAAGGAAAATATAAGTAAAAGGAAAAAAAAACTACTCTTCATTCTACAGGTTACTAAAAATCATTTGTTGCTACGTTATTTTTGTAATTTTTGGTCAAAATTAATGTATTCAAATGATATTTTGTATTATTAACCTATTATAAGTAAGTACTTACCTATTAAACATAGTATTCTTGTATTCGAAGACTCTTCGATCGAAGTACAGGGTTATTCGGTGAGTGTTGAAAAAGGCAGAAAAAATCCAAAATATGACTCCAATCGTTGTTGGCGATTTATTTCGAGCTAGTAGTTGTCCTTTGCTTCCTTCTTTTCCATTTTCCGGTGTAAATCCTACAAAAAAAAAGGAAAATATAAGTAAAAGGAAAAAAAAACTACTCTTCATTCTACAGGTTACAAAAAATCATTTGTTGCTACGTTATTTTTGTAATTTTTGGTCAAAATTAATGTATTTGAATGATATTTTGTATTATTAACCTATTATTAGTAAGTACTTACCTATTAAACATACTATTCTTGTGTTCGAAGACTCTTCGATCGAAGTACAGGGTTATTCGGTGAGTGTTGAAAAAGGCAGAAAAAATCCAAAATGTGACTCCAATTGTTGTTGGCGATTTATTTCGAGCTAGTAGTTGTCCTTTGCTTCCTTCTTTTTCATTTTTCGGTGTAAATCCTACAAAAAAAAAGGAAAATATAAGTAAAAGGAAAAAAAAAACTACTCTTCATTCTACAGGTTACAAAAAATCATTTGTTGCTACGTTATTTTTGTAATTTTTGGTCAAAATTAATGTATTTGAATGATATTTTGTATTATTAACCTATTATTAGTAAGTACTTACCTATTAAACATACTATTCTTGTGTTCGAAGACTCTTCGATCGAAGTACAGGGTTATTCGGTGAGTGTTGAAAAAGGCAGAAAAAATCCAAAATGTGACTCCAATTGTTGTTGGCGATTTATTTCGAGCTAGTAGTTGTCCTTTGCTTCCTTCTTTTCCATTTTCCGGTGTAAATCCTACAAAAAAAAAAGGAAAATATAAGTAAAAGGAAAAAAAAAAACTACTCTTCATTCTACAGGTTACAAAAAATCATTTGTTGCTACGTTATTTTTGTAATTTTTGGTCAAAATTAATGTATTCGAATGATATTTTGTATTATTAACCTATTATTAGTAAGTACTTACCTATTAAACATACTATTCTTGTGTTCAAAGTCACTTCAATCGAAGTACAGGGTTATTCGGTGAATGTTGAAAAAGGCAGAAAAAATCCAAAATGACTCCAATCGTTGTTGGCGATTTATTTTGATCTAGTAGTTGTCCTTTGTTTTCTATTTTGTCCTATATTCCAGTGTAAATCCTACAAAATAAGGAAAATATAAGTAAAAGGAAAAAAAAACTCTATTATTCATTGAACGGATAACAAAAAATCATTCGTAACTAAGTTATTTTAATGATTTTTATTCAAAATTAATGTATTCGAATGATATTTTGTATTAATAACCTATTATTAGTAAGTACTTACCTATTAAACATACTATTCTTGTGTTCGAAGACACTTCGATCGAAGTACAGGGTTATTCGGTGAGTGTTGAAAAAGGCAGAAAAAATCCAAAATATGACTCCAATCGTTGTTGGCGATTTATTTCGAGCTAGTAGTTGTCATTTGCTATCTTCTTTTCCATTTTCCGGTATAAATCCTACAAAAAAAAAGGAAAATATAAGTAAAAGGAAAAAAAACTACTCTTCATTCTACAGGTTACTAAAGATCATTTGTTGCTACGTTATTTTTGTAATTTTTGGTCAAAATTAATGTATTCGAATGATATTTTGTATTATTAACGTATTATTAGTAAGTACTTACCTATTAAACATACTATTCTTGTGTTCGAAGACTCTTCGATCGAAGTACAGGGTTATTCGGTGAGTGTTGAAAAAGGCAGAAAAAATCCAAAATATGACTCCAATTGTTGTTGGCGATTTATTTCGAGCTAGTAGTTGTCCTTTGCTTCCTTCTTTTCCATTTTCCGGTATAAATCCTACAAAAAAAAGGAAAATATATTTGTAATTAAAAAAAAAAAACTTTACTTTTCATTCTACGGGTAACTAACCTGTATAACGTTTTTGTAACCAACTTCATTATTTCTTGACCTATTTTATCCATTTTTCTTGTAAATTGAAGCACAGTTAGTCCTCTTTCTGCATATCCATACGTAGTAAATGGTTCTTACGTTCAGAAAGTAGTATTCCTCCAAATATATCGTCATGTATGAAGGAAGGATTTTCTTCGTAGGCCATCGTTACAATTTCTAGAAAGAACCATTTAAATATCGTAGGAAATTATTAATAGAGTTATTTATTCGTCATATAAATTCACTTACCTTATATTTAACGTAAAAAATCCATCGAAAATGAGAAACTAAGTAGTTCGAACGGCGGCAACTTTTCCCGTCGGCAAGTCGAATTATTCGAAATAAAAATGTCCGACCGAACCGAAACCGAAAAAAAAAATTACAAGCCAGCATTTCGCCGAACGATGGAAATGCGACGACGGTCCCCTCTCCGTTCTCTTTGTGTCTCGATGTGACGTCACACGCGCTAGCATAGCGACCGGCCGGGAATCCCTCTCTCCCGTATCCCGGTGCATTGACGAAGATTTTCTGCTATAACTCCGGAACGGGTTAAGATATCATAATTGGGTTTGTTTTGTTGGTTGAAAGAAACTTCAATTAACAATTTTGAAAGAATAAATTTTTTTCGAAAACCCAATAGTTTCCGAGTAAATGGAGTGTATTTGTTTAAAATTTTAATCCGGGAAAATTTTCATTTCCCTATAACTTGGAAACTAAGCTCTTTTTAGAAATGCGGTTTGCGGGAGATAATTAGTAATTAAATGAAGAATATTTTAGGAAAGTTTAAAAAAAATCGTGGGAGTAGTTTTCGAGAAATTCCGAAAAATTCCGAAAAACACCAAAAAAAAGGTGAAAAATCCGGTTTTTTACCCGGAAGGAAACTTTTCCGGGTTTCGAAATGTCGATTTTCCGATAGATCTCGTCGATTTACGTAGGATAGGATTTTTTTCCGTTTTTTTACGCCCCGAATAAAGCCGTAAAAAAAAAAACACGCCAATCAGTCAGTGAATGAATGAATGAGTGTCGGTTTCAGCTGTATAGTTATTAGACTCGCTTATGCTCGGAAAGGGGGCTGCGCCCCCTTTCAACCCCCCGCGGCCCAAAGGCAAGGCCTGACGGCCTTGCCTTTAGTACCGCGATTTTGGCCACTGCCTTATACTCTGAACGAATGTATTTGACATAAGAAAAATTAGCTTTAAAATTATTTGTGATCCTTTATTTTCATTTCTATTTATAATTCTATTCATAATTTCTCTCCTGATTTTCCTTTGTCGGCCCTAAAAATAAAAAAAATAGTAGAAATCAATGAGTGAAGTTAGAAACCCAAAACTTCAAAAATCTCAAAAATCACTTCATGCAAAAAAATACAAGTGACTTTTGAACTCTAATCAGAACTATTGAGAACTGAAGTTAGGTTTCTAACTTCACACATTCGATATCTAATATTTCTCTTTTGCCAAACAATATATCATTCATTACTTTATTAGTTTTTAAAGGATTTATTAAGCATAAATGTAATCGAATATTTCGTTAGACTAAGACATTTTATTAATTACTTACGAATTCAGTACGGAGATGGCAGCACATTTTCGAGTCACAAAAATTCGTGATAGAATCTTCTTAATTAGATTCTAGATAAAATCTGATTTAATAAGATAGAGTTTAAGTAATTAAACAATATTCGCCTATTATATGTGGTTCATTTATTGTAGTTCAATTCATTCAAATCTACGATAATTTTAAAATTTCCGCCTAATAAATGCCATAAAAATTTTAAAAAAAATCCTGTTTTTCAATTTCTTAAGTTCTTTGTGAATTTGTTAGATGGCAGCACATTTTCGAGTCACAAAAATTCGTGATAGTTTCCCAACTTATTAGTAAATAGTATGTATATGTAGTATGTAATATGTAGTAGTCTACATATTGTTTTTTATGGTAGTCTGTGAGACGATTTGTTTACATCTCAAACTAACATTATGATGACAAATGACAAAAGACTTATTTCTTTCGAAAAGATTTAGGCTTTGCCCATGGAGTAATTCAGCCCTTTTTGTACGTTTGCTTGATGTTAAATCTTCTTTTTTACTTAATGATATTTAATGGGACGGAGGCTCGACCGATACGCGATCGTAACGAACGATTTTAAAATCTGTTTTTGTTTCGCTAATGAATTTCATATTGGCTATCCAGTAGCGAGATTTCTCTGCGCTCGAACAAACGCTCAGTATTGTAAATAATTATTAAAATATGTTAACACAAACTAAAACAAACATAATATATTTTATATTTTTATTTATTTTTTATAAATTAATCACTAATTTGCAAAACTTAAATTTTAATCGAATAGGACGGCCGCCCCGCAATAATTCTACAATATCGCCCGGCTGGCTCTCAGAGCGGCGGCGGCGGCCGCTTCTAGCTCTTGACCGGCCCCGTCTGCCTCCTCTTCCAGTCCTGCCGCCGCGCCCACTGCCTCCGGAGACTGAAATTAAAATTAAAAAGTTATTATTTGATGGTTTATTTTAATATTAAGTTACATATGAAACATGTTATTTAAAAGAATACTCTTGTACTTTTGAATTGTTATTTTAAACATTATTTTTTTTTACTTACTTGTGGAGGCGGCTGGGGACCTTTGCGGCTCGTCCACCGACAGCGAGTTCGTTTGAGCCCCGTACGCGGATGCGTTCGTTTGAGCCCCGTACTCCGCCTGTGGCTCCCGCTCCGGTATATTACGTTGATCTGCAAAAAAATAACAAAATTATAAAAAAAAATATTAACAACTTATTGTTAAGATAACAACTGTTACAGATAAGTTAGTATAAAAACTTTTGATATCTTGTTTTAGAAAAATGAGTCATTCACAGTAATTGAAGAACAATTTACATGGAGAACAAATAAGGATTATTTGGAATTTAAATAACGTATCGAAAATTTTTGAAATATGTAAAAGATTTTTTTTAGATTACTTACTATTAACTTCTATATTCCACCTCAAGATCTTTTGAAATGAGCGGGAGCGGGAGATGAGTAACGCAACGTCAGGGTTGTTCTATTGTCAACAGTTTTGGCGCATTTATGTACAATGTTGTCTATTTTGGTAATTCCTATCCATTGTTTTTTTTGGAACCTCTTGTGTGTACTTCGTATTATCTCCTTGATATGGTGTGGGTAGGATTTCCTCGAAATATCAGTAGTAATTCTTAAGCAAGGCAATTTGTATATCTAAATAGGAAAAACAAATTCTTTTTAGTACGAATTAAAATTTGTCAAGTATTATTCCTATTACTATAGTATAACAAATGTGATAATAAAGATCAATAAATCATTATTACTATAAGCAACTATTAAATTTAGACAAATAATTAAATTGTACCGATACTTACATAGTTGAAACATATGTTAAAACGATGGGCCCAAAAGAAATTTAATGATGAAAGTATTAGAGTATTCGTTTTTGTATCTCATCCATTCGAAGAAGTTCATTTGTAACCCTGCAAAAAAATGGAAATATGAAAAAATAACGAATTTATACAATATTTATTCGATCTATTTGAGCAACATAGTTTATTTCCACACCACCTTGAATGTTGTAATTTCCTAACGAATGTAGGTAATAAAAATACCAATTTAATATTCGTTATACAATTAAACATTTTGAGGTAAAACTATGGCGCGTTGTGTTTATTTTATACATGTCTCTCGCCAAGAGCCCTACGACATGTTTCTAAACATTTGTTTCTAGCTTCAATGGATACTACTCCATTTATAATTGAATAAAAAAACGTTCAACAATATTCTACCCATATTTACTTGTAACGGCATAACGGCTAACTCTAAACAGTATAACGCCTAGCCCAGTAGAAATTAGACAGATGTACAGTTGAATCGTTTAATATTTTTATATAATAAATAAATTAGATAACAAATGTTTAGTTAAACGAATATTTAAATTATTAATCGAAAATTTCCAATATTTGTTTAGATATTTTGTAGACATAATCGTCCTGAATTGATAGAAAAAAAAATCGTTCAACCATATTCTACCCATATTTACTTGTAATGGCATAACGGCTAACTCTAAACAGTATAACGCCTAGCCCTGTAAAAATTAGACAGACGTACAGTTGAATCGTTTAATATTTTTTCGTTTATAACAATTAAACATTTCTAAACAAATAATTGGGCAATTTAAAACGTGTTTGCGTATTTGTTATGCCTATTTAATGCAGATCATATCATTTTACTAAATCTTTGATTATAATATTATGTGTATAAGCAACACTATTAATAACATTTTCAGCATTAACTAAAATACGCATATCATTCGGCGATCTCACTCTACTTAGAGCAACATATAATTGCCCATGAGTAAAGCAAGGAGATCGAAGATCGACACCTACAATATCTAATGTTTGTCCTTGCGATTTATGAATAGACATACTATAAGCTAACTGTAATGGAAATTGACGTCTATTCATTTCAAAATCGCATTTTTGATTGATTTTGAATTTGAAATTAATTCTTGGAATAGCATATTGTAGATTGTTAGGATCATTAGGTCGTTTTACAGTAATAATTCTCTTACTTATCGACGTGACGATTACTTTAGATCCATTCACCAATCGATCGTCAAAGTTGAGATTCCTAGTAATCAGACAGAGCGCACCGACTTTTAATTTCAGTTTGTGATCCGGTACGCCGTTGTCTGTCGCCTGGTGCATTATGTCATCGGTAATTACGGCGGCTAGTTGTTTTTGATCCTCATCTAAATAGTCGGCACTGAATAATGTGACGACATCACCCTGTAGTCGGTCCATCACAGTGGCGTTGATTATTTGCACGTTGTGATTCAACGTTGACAGAAGGGCACGCGTAGCGCATGCGTCCGAATCTTGTATAATATCTGCAGGAAATACAAAATCTATTAATTCATTTAAGTCGTTTACGAATTCCACTTGTCGTAAAAGTGGAATTGTTAAGCGACTATCGGTACCTACGGATAAAGAAGAAATACTACCGTCACCAACATCTAACAAAAATTTCGAAAATTGTGGATTGTTCGTGACACGCTGTGGAGTAGTTAATCTAAATACTTTCACGTACTGCCAAATGTACGAAAACTTCATCGAAACTGCTGCAACATCGGACGATGAAATAGCATTTTTCACAATCGGAGCAACTTGTCTAAAATCGCCCGAAAATATAACAATTTTTCCACCAAATGGTAGCTCACATCTCATTAAGTCTTTTAAAGATCTATCGATCATTTCGATGAGGTATTTACTTGTCATGGGAGCTTCATCATATATTATTAATTTTGAGCGTTTAATTAATTCCGCTCTTTGACTTTGCGCTCTAATATCCCAGTAATCTGTTGAATCTTTTAAAACATTAAGGGGTAATTTAAACATCGAATGCGCAGTTATTCCACCTGGAAGATTCAAAGCAGCAATGCCAGACGAAGCAACACATAAAACAACTTCATTTTTAGATCTTACATCGGCTGCAATAACTTCCAATAATTTACTTTTTCCGTATCCTCCAGGGGCATCGATAAAGATGATGTTACTTCGACTTCCAAATATTGTCGGAACGTTGGTTAAATGAAGAGATTCGACGTATTTGAATATAGTTCGTTGATCATGCGATAACAATGGTAACCATTGATTAACGAATGATTTTAAATCTACTGTATTATATTCAGTCAATTCCCTAATTAACTCAGTAGTATAATCGTCAATTTGCTCGAATCCTTGCTTTTTTATGGAAGTTCCGTGTCGTCTTAATGCTCTATCGATTTCTCTTAGTCCTTGTCGATGAGCTTTGCTTGCGTTATTAGGATATCTATCAAGCAAATCTAAGCAGATAGTATCTTTGAGATCTTCCCAAATTAATTTTCCTTTCGCACCAATCGTTATTAAAAGTGCGAAAAACGATCTTAAACGAAATCCGTACATGAATTGCGCAGCTTCACGAATTGCTTCTCGATATTCAGTATCATCGTTTACTAATCCAACATGTCTGGCAGCTTCCTGAAAAGTTTTGCAATCGTTTCCGCCTAATTTATATAAGTCTTCGTAACTTCTAGCTGGAAATTTAGTTAACAATATTCGTAAGTAATATTCTTCACCTCTGTTGGGTGCAATCCAATACATTCTAACAACGACTTTACGACGTTGTCGTTGAGTAAGGAAATGCTTACCGTCCGCGTAGGAATAAATTTCCACATTTTTCATCGATGGACGTTTACTATGAATGATGAATTTTTCGTTAAATTCAACATACGTCAATTTTTTTAATTCATCTAGTAGGTTAATGGGTCTTGTAAAATACAATATTAGCATTGATGTGGACGTTTTCGCAGCGTTCAACTCATCGCCTTGTTTGAAATAAACATTTTGTAGTCCTTCCGTATGAACAGGTAACATTATTACTGAAGGTTCCATTCCCGTTGTATCGAATTCGAGAATACGCCAAGCCGCATCGGTTGCGCCAATGTAACGCTTGGTGACGTATTCTTCCACTTCATCGACTTGATTCGGTTCGACCGACATTCTTCTTAATTGTTCACCTTTTGTAATATATTTGAATAAATAGTGAACGACTCTACGAGCCGAACACTTGTCTAAATTCACGTGACAATTGTATTTGAGTAAGAGTGGTGCATTATAAGGAACCACCCATGTATCGTCGATTTCCGTGTCTCCCTCTCCAAATCGAACCAGTGCTTTATTGTTTTCGTCACGTTTATAATTATAAAATCCACTATTATCCACAAATGTTAAAGGTGTAGCTTTTTTGGGAAAAAATTTACTACATTTTTTTAAGGTTGTATCGAAACAGGGTGGATATTTATCTCCGTATCGCGGTCGCGAGCAATGCGGTCCGTGAATCATGTGCTTCAATACTAATCTCCTTAATTCACCGTTTGCTTCGTTTTCTGAAGGGATATCGGCTCTTATAAACTTGTCGACATCAGTAGTTTGAGCCGGCCCGTTTTTCACTTTAAAAATAATATGAGCGTGGGGTAATCCACGCATCTGAAATTCTATCACATATATAAGATATAAACATTCACCAAACCATCGACCACATCGTATATCATTTAATAATTGGTCTAAATATAATTTAAACACACGATTAATTACTTGAGGTTCGCCCATTCTTGAAGATTTGTGTGTAGATGCTTTAATTTCCGGCCATTGTCCATTAGCTGTAAACGTAAGAAAGTAGTCGGGAGTACCTAATCTTTCGACTACCGTCATAGCATTCATATATTTAATTTTCATATATCTCGGTCCGCCCGTAAAAGTATACG
>CAKJVH030000010.1:0-106174 GCA_918026865.1 Phyllotreta striolata
CCCTCCCCTACCCACCCTAGCCCTACCCTACCCTACCCTACCTACCCTACCCTCCCTACCCTACCCTACCCAACTCCCTACCCCTACCCTACCCTACCCTACCCTACCCTACCTACCCTACCCTACCCCTACCCTACCCTACCCTACCCTACCCTACCCAACCCTACCCTACCCACCCTACCCTACCTACCCTACCCCTACCCTACCCTCTACCCTACCCTACCCTACCCCTACCCTACCCTACCCTACCCTACCCTACCCTACCCTACCCTACCCTACCCTACCCTACCCTACCCTACCCTACCCCTACCCTACCCAACCCTACCCTACCCTACCCTACCCTACCCTACCCTACCCTAGCCTACCCTACCCTAGCCCTACCCTACCCTACCCTACCCCTACCCACCCTACCCTAGCCCTACCCTACCTACCCTACCCTAACCCTACCCTACCCTACCCTACCCTACCCTACCCTACCCTACCCTACCCTACCCTACCCTACCCTACCCTACCCTACCCTACCCTACCCTACCCTACCCTACCCTACCCTACCCTACCCCTACCCTACCCTACCCTACCCTACCCTACCCTACCCCTACCCTACCCTACCCTACCCTACCCTACCCTACCCTACCCAACCCTACCCTAACCCTACCCTACCCTACCCTACCCTACCCTACCCTACCCTACCCTACCCTACCCTACCCTACCCTACCCTACCCTACCCTACCCTACCCTACCCTACCCTACCCTACCCTACCCTACCCTACCCTACCCTACCCTACCCTACCCTACCCTACCCTACCCTACCCTACCCTACCCTACCCTACCCTACCCTACCCTACCCTACCCTACCTACCCTACCCTACCCTACCCTACCCTACCCGACCCCTACCTACCCTACCCTACCCTACCCTACCCTACCCTACCCTACCCTACCCCTACCTACCCTACCCTACCCTACCCCTACCCTACCCCGTACACTACCCTACCCTGACCCTACCCTACCCTACCTACCCTACCCTACCCGTACCCTACCCTACCCTACCCTACGCCTAACCCTACCCTACCCTACGCCTACCCACCCGACCCCCTACCCTACCCTACCCTACCCTACCCTACCCTACCCTACCCTATACCCTACCCTACCCTACCCTACCCTACCCTACCCTACCTACCCTACCCTACCCTACCCTACCCTACCCTACCCTACCCTACCCTACCCTACCCTACCCTACCCTACCCTACCCTACCCTACCCTACCCTACCCTACCCTACCCCTACCCTACCCCTACCCTACCCTACCCTACCCTACCCTACCCTACCCTACCCTACCCTACCCTACCCTACCCTACCCTACCCTACCCTACCCTACCCTACCCTACCCTACCCTAACCCTACCCTACCCTACCCTCCTACCCTACCCTACCCTACCCTACCCTACCCTACCCTACCCTACCCTACCCCTACCCTACCCTACCCTACCCTACCCTACCCGACCCTACCCTACCACCTACCCTACCCTACCCTACCCTACCCTACCCCTACCCTACCCTACCCTACCCTACCCTACCCTAACCCTACCCTACCCTACCCTACCCTACCCTACCCTACCCTACCCTACCCTACCCTACCCTACCCTACCCCTACCCTACCCTACCCTACCCTACCCTACCCTACCCTACCCTACCCCTACCCTACCCTACCCTACCTACCCTACCCTACCCTACCCTACCCTACCTACCCTACCCTACCCTACCCTACCCCTACCCTACCCTACCCTACCCTACCCTACCCTACCCTACCCTACCCTACCCTACCCTACCCTACCCTACCCTACCCTACCCTACCCTACCCTACCCTACCCTACCCTACCCTACCCTACCCTACCCTACCCTACCCTACCCTACCCTACCCTACCCTACCCTACCCTACCCTACCCTACCCTACCCCCTACCCTACCCTACCCTACCCTACCCTACCCTACCCTACCCTACCCTACCCTACCCTAGCCCTACCCTACCCTACACCCCTACCCTACCCTACCCTACCCTACCCTACCTACCCTACCCTACCCTACCCTACCCTACCCTACCCTACCCTACCCTACCCTACCCTACCCTACCCTACCCTACCCTACCTACCCTACCCTACCCTACCCTACCCTACCCTACCCTACCCTACCCTACCCCTACCCTAACCCTACCCTACCCTACCCTACCCTACCCTACCCTACCTACCCTACCCTACCCTACCCTACCCTACCCACCCTACCCTACCCTACCCTACCCTACCCTACCCACCCTACCCTACCCTACCCTACCCTACCCTACCCTACCCTACCCCTACCCTACCCTACCCTACCCTACCCTACCCTACCCTACCCTACCCTACCCTACCCTACCCTACCCGACCCTACCCTACCCTACCCTACCCTACCCCTACCCTACCCCTACCCTACCCTACCCTACCCTACCCTACCCTACCCTACCCTACCCTACCCTACCCTACCCTACCCTACCCTACCCACCCTACCCTACCCTACCCTACCCTACCCTACCCTACCCTACCCTACCCTACCCTACCCTACCCTACCCTACCTACCCTACCCTACCCTACCCTACCCTACCCTACCCTACCCTACCCTACCCTACCCTACCCTACCCTACCCTACCCTACCCTACCCACCCTACCCTACCCTACCCTACCCTACCCTACCCTACCCTACCCTACCCTACCCTACCCTACCCTACCCTACCCCTACCCTACCCTACCCTACCCTACCCTACCCTACCCTACCCTACCCTACCCTACCCTACCCTACCCTACCCCTACCCTACCCCTACCCTACCCTACCCTACCCTAACCCTACCCCTACCCTACCCTACACTACCCTACCCTACCCTACCCTACCCTACCCTACCCTACCCTACCCTACCCTACCCTACCCTACCCTACCCTACCCTACCCTACCCTACCCTACCCCTACCCTACCTACCCTACCCTACCCTACCCTACCCTACCCTACCCTACCCTACCCTACCCTACCCTACCCTACCCCTACCCTACCCTACCCTACCCTACCCTACCCTACCCTACCCTACCCTACCCTACCCTACCCTACCCTACCCTACCCTACCCTACCCTACCCTACCCTACCCTACCCTACCCTACCCTACCCTACCCTACCCTACCCTACCCTACCCTACCCTACCCTACCCTACCCTACCCTACCCTACCCTACCCTACCCTACCCTACCCTACCCTACCCTACCCTACCCTACCTACCCTACCCTACCCTACCCTACCCTACCCTACCCTAACCCTACCCTACCCTACCCTACCCTACCCTACCCTACCCCTACCCTACCCTACCCTACCCTACCCTACCCTACCCTACCCTACCCTACCCTACCCTACCCTACCCTACCCTACCCTACCCTACCCTACCCTACCCTACCCTACCCTACCCTACCCTACCCTACCCTACCCTACCCTACCCTACCCTACCCTACCCCTACCCTACCCTACCCTACCCCTACCCTACCCTACCCTACCCTACCCTACCCTACCCTACCCTACCCTACCCTACCCTACCCTACCCTACCCTACCCTACCCTACCCTAACCCTACCCTACCCTACCCTACCCTACCCTACCCTACCCTACCCTACCCTACCCCTACCCTACCCTACCCTACCCTACCCTACCCTACCCTACCCTACCCCTACCCTACCCTACCCTACCCTACCCTACCCTACCCTACCCTACCCTACCTACCCTACCCTACCCTACCCTACCCTACCCTACCCTACCCTACCCTACCCTACCCTACCCTACCCTACCCTACCCTACCCCTACCCTACCCTACCCTACCTACCCTACCCTACCCTACCCTACCCTACCCTACCTACCCTACCCTACCCTACCCTACCCTACCTACCCTACCCTACCCTACCCTACCCTACCCTACCCTACCCTACCCTACCCTACCCTACCCTACCCTACCCTACCCTACCCTACCCTACCCTACCCTACCCTACCCTACCCTACCCTAACCCTACCCTACCCTACCCCTACCCTACCCTACCTACCCTACCCTACCCTACCCTACCCTACCCTACCCCTACCCTACCCTACCCTACCCTACCCTACCCTACCCTACCCTACCCTACCCTACCCTACCCTACCCTACCCTACCCTACCCTACCCTACCCTACCCTACCCTACCCTACCCTACCCTACCCTACCCTACCCTACCCTACCCTACCCTACCCTACCCTACCCTACCCTACCCTACCCTACCCTACCCTACCCTACCCTACCCTACCCCTACCCTACCCTACCCCTACCCTACCCTACCCTACCCTACCCTACCCTACCCTACCCTACCCTACCTACCCTACCCTACCCTACCCTACCCTACCCTACCCTACCCTACCCTACCCTACCCTACCCTACCTACCCTACCCTACCCTACCCTACCCTACCCTACCCTACCCTACCCTACCCTACCCTACCCCTACCCTACCCTACCCTACCCTACCCTACCCTACCCTAACCCTACCCTACCCTACCCTACCCACCTACCCTACCCTACCTACCCTACCCTACCTACCCTACCCTACCCTACCCTACCCTACCCTACCCTACCCTACCCTACCCTACCCTACCCTACCCTACCCTACCCTACCCTACCCTACCCTACCCCTACCCTACCCTACCCTACCCTACCTAACCCTACCCTACCCTACCCCTACCCGTACCCCCTACCCTACCCTACCCTACCCTACCCTACCCTACCCTACCCTACCCTACCCTACCCTACCCTACCCTACCCTACCCTACCCTACCCTACCCTACCCTACCCTACCCTACCCTACCCTACCCTACCCTACCCTACCCTACCCTACCCTACCCTACCCTACCCTACCCTACCCTAACCCTACCCTACCCTACCCTACCCTACCCTACCCCTACCCTACCCTACCCTACCCTACCCTACCCTACCCTACCCTACCCTACCCTACCCTACCCTACCCTACCCTACCCTACCCTACCCTACCCTACCTACCCTACCCTACCCTACCCTACCCTACCCTACCCTACCCTACCCCTACCCTACCCTACCCTACCCTACCCTACCCTACCCTACCCTACCCTACCCTACCTACCCTACCCTACCCCCTACCCTACCCTACCCTACCCTACCCTACCCTACCCCTACCCTACCCTACCCTATACCCTACCCTACCCTACCCTACCCTACCCTACCCTACCCTACCCTACCCTACCCTACCCCTACCCTACCCTACCTACCCTACCCTACCCCTACCCTACCCTACCTACCCTACCCTACCCCTACCCTACCCTACCCTACCTACCTACCCTACCCTACCCTACCCCTACCCTACCCTACCCTACCCTACCCTACCCTACCCTACCCTACCCTACCCTACCTACTACCCTACCCTACCCTACCCTACCCTACCCTACCCTACCCTACCCTACCCTACCCTACCCTACCCTACCCTACCCTACCCTACCCTACCCTACCCTACCCCTACCCTACCCTACCCTACTACCCTACCCTACCCTACCCTACCCTACCCTACCCTACCCTACCCTACCCTACCCTACCCTACCCTACCCTACCCTACCCTACCCTACCCTAACCCTACCCTACCCTACCCTACCCCTACCCTACCCTACCCTACCCTACCCTACCCTACCCTACCCTACCCTACCCTACCTACCCTACCCTACCCTACCTACCCTACCCTACCCTACCCTACCCTACCCTACCCTACCCTACCCTACCCCTACCCTACCCCTACCCCTACCACCCTACCCTACCCTACCCTACCCCTACCCTACCCTACCCCCTACCCTACCCCTACCCTACCCTACCCCTACCCTACCCTACCCTACCCTACCCCTACCCTACCCTACCCTACCCTACCCTACCCTACCCTACCCCTACCCTACCTACCCTACCCTACCCTACCTACCCAACCCTACCCTACCCTACCCTACCCTACCCTACCCTACCCTACCACCTACCCTACCTCCTACCCTACCCTACCCTACCCTACCCTACCCTACCCTACCCTACCCTACCCTACCCTACCTACCCTACCCTACCCTACCCTACCCTACCCTACCCTACCACTACCCTACCCTACCCTACCCTACCCTACCCTACCCTACCCTACCCTACCCTACCCCTACCCTACCCTACCCTACCCTACCCTACCCTACCCTACCCTACCCTACCCTAACCCCTACCCTACCCTACCCTACCCTACCCTACCCTACCCCTACCCCCTACCCTACCCCTACCCTACCCCTACCCTACCCTACCCTACCCTACCTACCCCTAACCCTACCCTACCCTACCCTACCCTACCCTACCCTACCCTACCCTACCCTACCCTACCCTACCCTACCCCTACCTACCCTACCCTACCCAACTACCCCCCTACCCTACCCTACCCTACCTACCCTACCCTACCCTACCCTACCCTACCCTACCCTACCCTACCCTACCCTACCCTACCCTACCCTACCCTACCCTACCCTACCCTACCCTACCCTACCCTACCCTACCCTACCCTACCCCTACCCTACCCCTACCCTACCCTACCCTACCCTACCCTACCCTACCCTACCCTACCCTACCCTACCCTACCCTACCCCTACCCTACCCTACCCTACCCCTACCCTACCCTACCCTACCCTACCCTACCCTACCCTACCCTACCCTACCCTACCCTACCCTACCCTACCCTACCCTACCCTACCCTACCCTACCCTACCCTACCCTACCCCTACCCTACCCTACCCTACCCTACCCTACCCTACCCTACCCTACCCTACCCTACCCTACCCTACCCTACCCTACCCTACCCTACCCTACCCTACCCTACCCTACCCTACCCTACCCTACCCTACCCTACCCTACCCTACCCTACCCTACCCTACCCTACCCTACCCCTACCCTACCCTACCCTACCCTACCCTACCCTACCCTACCCTACCCTACCCTACCCTACCCCTACCCTACCCTACCCTACCCTACCCTACCCTACCCTACCCTACCCTACCTACCTACCCTACCCTACCCTACCCTACCCTACCCTACCCTACCCTACCCCTACCCTACCCTACCCTACCCTACCCTACCCTACCCTACCCTACCTACCCTACCCTACCCTACCCTACCCTACCCTACCCTACCCTACCCTACCCTACCCTACCCTACCCTACCTACCCTACCCTAACCCTACCCTACCCTACCCTACCCTACACCCTACCCTACCCTACCCTACCCTACCCTACCCTACCCTACCCTACCCTACCCTACCCTACCCTACCCTACCCTACCCTACCCTACCCTACCCTACCCTACCCTACCCTACCCCTACCCTACCCTACCCTACCCTACCCTACCCTACCCTACCCTACCCTACCCTACCCTACCCTACCCTACCCTACCCTACCCCCTACCCTACCTACCCTACCCTACCCTACCCTACCCTACCCTACCCTACCCTACCCTACCCTACCCTCCCTACCCTACCCTACCCTACCCTACCTACCCTACCCTACCCTACCCTACCCCTACCCCTACCCTACCCTACCTACCCTACCCTACCCTACCCTACCCCTACCCTACCCTACCCTACCCACCCTACCTACCCTACCCTACCCCTACCCTACCCTACCCTACCCTACCCTACCCCTACCCTACCCTACCCTACCCTACCCTACCCTACCCTACCCTACCCTACCCTACCACCCCTACCCTACCCTACCCTACCCTACCCCTACCCTACCCTACCCTACCCTACCCCTACCCTACCCTACCCTACCCCTACCCTACCCTACCCTACCCTACCCTACCCTACCCTACCCTACCTACCCCTACCCTACCCTACCCTACCCTACCCTACCCTACCCCTACACCCTACCCTACCCTACCCTACCCTACCCTACCCTAACCCCTACCCTACCCTACCCTACCCTACCCTAACCCTACCCTACCACCTACCCCTACCCTACCCTACCCTACCCTACCCTACCCTACCCTACCCTACCCTACCCTACCCTACCCTACCCTACCCTACCTACCCTACCCTACCCTACCCTACCCTACCCTACCCTACCCTACCCTACCCTACCCTACCCTACCCTACCCTACCCTACCCTACCCTACCCTACCCTACCCTACCCTACCCTACCCTACCCTACCCTACCCTACCTACCCTACCCTACCCCTACCCCTACCTACCCCTACCCTACCCTACCCTACCCTACCCTACCCTACCCACCCCCTACCCTACCCCTACCCTACCCCTACCCTACCCTACCCTACCCTACCCCTACCCTACCCTACCCTACCCTACCCTACCCTACCTACCCTACCCTACCCTACCCTACCCCTACCCTACCCTACCCTACCCTACCCTACCCTACCTACCCTACCCTACCCTACCCCTACCCTACCCTACCCTACCCTACCCCCTACCCTACCCTACCCTACCCTACCCTACCCTACCCTACCCTACCCTACCCTACCTACCCTACCCTACCCTACCCTACCCTACCCTACCCTACCCCTACCCTACCCTACCCTACCCTACCCTACCCTACCCTACCCTACCCTACCCTACCCTACCCTACCCTACCCTACCCTACCCTACCCTACCCTACCCTACCCTACCCTACCCCTACCCTACCCTACCCAACCCTACCCTACCCCTACCCTACCCTACCCTACCCTACCCTACCCTACCCTACCCTACCCTACCCCTACCCTACCCCTACCCCTACCCTACCCTACCCTACCCTACCCTACCCTACCCTACCCCTACCCTACCCTACCCCTACCCCTACCCTACCCTACCCTACCCTACCCTACCCTACCCTACCCTACCCTACCCCTACCCTACCCTACCCTACCCTACCTACCCTACCCTACCCTACCCCTACCCTACCCTACCCCTACCCTACCCTACCCTACCCTACCTACCCCTACCCTACCCTACCCACCCTACCCTACCCTACCCCTACCCCTACCCTACCCTACCCTACCCTACCCTACCCTACCCTACCCTACCCTACCCTACCCTACCCTACCCTACCCTACCCTACCCTACCCTACCCTACCCTACCCTACCCTACCCTACCCCTACCCTACCCTACCCTACCCTACCCTACCCTACCACCCTACCCTACCCTACCCCTACCCTACCCTACCCCTACCCTACCCTACCCTACCCTACCCTACCCTACCCTACCCTACCCTACCCTACCCTACCCTACCCTACCCTACCCTACCTACCTACCCTACCCTACCCTACCCTACCCTACCCTACCCTACCCTACCCTACCCTACCCTACCCTACCCTACCCTACCCTACCCTACCCTACCCCTACCCTACCCTACCCTACCTACCCTACCCTACCCTACCCTACCCTACCCTACCCTACCCTACCTACCCTACCCTACCCTACCCTACCCTACCCTACCCTACCCTACCCTACCTACCCTACCCTACCCTACCCTACCTACCCTACCCTACCCTACCCTACCCTACCCTACCCTACCCTACCCTACCCTACCCTACCCTACCCTACCCTACCCTACCCTACCCTACCCTACCCTACCCTACCCTACCCTACCCTACCCTACCCTACCCTACCCTACCCTACCCTACCCTACCCTACCCTACCCTACCCTACCCTACCCTACCCTACCCTACCCTACCCTACCCTACCCTACCCTACCCTACCCTACCCTACCCTACCCTACCCTACCCTACCCTACCCTACCCTACCCTACCCTACCCTACCCTACCCTACCCTACCCTACCCTACCCTACCCTACCCTACCCTACCCTACCCTACCCTACCCTACCCTACCCTACCCTACCCTACCCTACCCTACCCTACCCTACCCTACCCTACCCTACCCTACCCTACCCTACCCTACCCTACCCTACCCTACCCTACCCTACCCTACCCTACCCTACCCTACCCTACCCTACCCTACCCTACCCTACCCTACCCTACCCTACCCTACCCTACCCTACCCTACCCTACCCTACCCTTTTTTTTTTTTTTTTTTTTTTTTTTTTTTTTTTTCAGTGAGAGAGGAAAAAATGCATTTACGCACACCCCCACAGTTGGTCGGTGGGGGTAGTGTGGGACTCTAAGCAGCATAATACCCACTAAAAAAACCTCTCTGCTTCTCCTCACATATGCACATTGGTATCATCCGGTTGGACATTCTTCAATGTACTATGGGTCCTTTGTAGTTACGTTGTCCGTTCTTCTGACCTTCTTAATTCCTCCTCCTGTTTACTCGTCATAATTTCTCTACAGAAATTGCTTACTCTCACCCACTGTTCCTCCGTCTCAATCATTAAACTTATTATGTTATTTACACTTAGTTCTAATCCCAGTTCTTTTTCCAGGTTTTTTTTATAGTGACTCCACCTAGCACAGACGAACAGCGTATGTTCTACGCTGTCATCCATATTGCAGAACATGCAGGTTTTTGAGTTTCTCTTTCCAATCCTTTCCAGATAGTCATTGAAGCATCCGTGACCGGTAAGTATTTGGGTAAGTATAAAATCCGTTTTCTTATGCTTGCATTCGATCCATTTTTTTATATTCGGGATAAGCTTTTTGGTTAGAGCCGCCTTTCCTGTGTTCGTGTTCCAAGCATTCTGCCATTTTTGCAGGGTTTGTTCTCGCTCTTCGTCGAACGTATTTCCCTCCGTTCTTCGGGCGTAAAGTTTAGCCCTTTCTTGTATAAGAATATCGATAGGTACAACTCCAGCGATAACAAAAAGAGCCTCGGTAGACACCGTACGGTATGCGCTGCACACTCTTAACAGCATTCCTCTCTGCATGGTTTCCAGGGTATTTCTATATTTTTTATATTTTAATACGTCATGCCAGATTGGCGCTCCGTATGTTATGACAGATTGCACGACTCCGTTTAGTATTCTTCTCTTCATATATCCAGGGCCATCGGTATTGGGCATGATGCGACTAAGGGCTGCGGTTATTTTTTCGGTCTTCTCTTTAACACGCCTAACGTGTTCTGTGTAGGTTAGTTTTTCGTCGAGCCAAACTCCCAAATACTTTATCGATTTTGATGGTTTGATATTTATGCCGCCTACGGTAAAACTTACTCCTTCCTTGCTTCCTTTATTTTTCGCGATCATTGCTTCGGTCTTACTCGGAGCTAGTGCTAATCCATTTTCTTTGACCCATTCTTCGATGTACTCCAGAGCCGTGTTTGCTCTAAGCATTAGTATTTTTTCATTCGTGGCGTTTATTGTTAGTGCGAGGTCGTCTGCATACGCGATGGTGCTGCACCCTTCTGGTAGAGCAATTCGAAGTATGCCGTCGTACAATACGTTCCACAAGATAGGACCTAGTATGGAGCCTTGTGGTACCCCCTGTGTCACGGGAAGTTTCTTTTTGCCGATTTTAAGCTTGCGATTGCTGAGGTAACTTTCTGTGATTGCGATTAGATATCTACTAATGTTTAGCTGTTCCATCCTTTTCAGTAGTATACTCCATTTTGCCGTGTTAAACGCGTTCTTGATGTCAATTAGTATTACGGCTCCCCATTTGTTTGTGTTTTCGGTAATATTAGCTACTACGTTCTTGATGGCATCTATCGTCGACCTACCTCTTCTGAAACCGTATTGATGATCGCTTAAACCTTTCTTTTCCTCGAGCTCGTCTTCTAGCCTTTCTTTTACCAATTGTTCGTATAGTTTTCCTACTAGGTTTAGCAGGCATATAGGCCTATATTTTACTACGTCTGATCCTTGGAACGTACTGTACTTTGGAATTAGGGCCACTGTTGCCTCCTTCCAGAGGGCAGGGAAACTTTGAGTTCGTAGCAATTGATTCATGACATGCAATACCTCGTTTGGACATACTCTAATTGCCTCCTTTACCGCTTCCGGTGAGATCCCGTCTGGCCCGGGGGCCTTCTTGGTCTTTAATCTCCCTCCTGCGTTATTTAACTCCGTCATTGTAAAAAGTCTTATATTTTTGGAGATTTCTTTTGTGTAAATCTTGTCCGTTGTTGTAGGGAAGAGTTCTTTGATTATCTTTATCTTCTCTTTGATGGGTAGATTACCACATTGCGGGGCTCCTGTTAGTTGTTTCGTAACGATTTTGTATCCCTGTCCGAAAATATCATTATCGAGAAGGTTGCATGTTTCCTGCCAGTGTTTTTGTTTCGATCGTATAATTGCCTTTTTGTATTCTTTCCTCAGCTCCTTGTATTCGTCCTCCAGGCGATCAATAATGTTATTGTCCGTTCCCCTCCTTTTTCTTTCTTTTGTTAGTAGTCTTCTGTTAGCGTTACAAGCTATTCGCATTTTATTGATGTTAGTGTTCCACCAGTAGGGTTGACTTCGTGGTTTCCCTTTTATAGGAGACGGTCTAGCTATTTCTTGGGCAGAGTCAATAGCCATAGTTAAATTTCGAGCATCTGGAAAGTCCTTTAGGACGGCCGTTAGTGTTTCGGCGAACGCTTCCTGGTCTAGGATCGTGTTGTTCTTAGGGATAAAACTCCGCTTGGCTGTTTTCCTTTTTATTTCGTATGTTATGTATTTATGCAGACTTATTGATTCCTCATCTGACACTTTCCAATTTTTAATTTTTCGAGCTATTTTTTCAGTTGCGAGCGTAACGTCGATGTAGGTTTGACTTTGTCCTCTAACGAAAGTTGGTTTTCTGCCGTCGTTCAGAACCACTAGTTTGGCGGAGTTTACCCAGTCCATTACGTATCTACCTCTTTTGTCTGTTGTGTTTGAGCCCCATTGAGTGGATTTCGAGTTTAGGTCGCCGGCGATAAGTGCTGGTTTTTTGTCTGATATTACATCTTCCATGATCCGATCTATGTATTGTTCGAATTCGTTATGGCTAATATTCGGAGAAGCGTAACAGTTGTATATAGCGAGGTCTTCAAGGTTTATCTTCATGTATCCGTCTTTTTTGTTATAATTTAGAATCTTTAGGTTTTTGTTTTTGATTACCGCTGCCGTGTCGAGACGTTTATCGTGCATTAATTTCTGACTCATTGTTTGGTTTTTGTTGGGTTCTTGTATAAGGATAATATCTGCTTTTGTGGTGTCCGCCATTGCATGCATTACGTCGAAGGCTGTTTTGGATCTTCCTATGTTTATTTGCAAAATTATCATTATGAGTCCGGTGGTTTAGTCAGCGGTGTAGAACTTCTTCTAGTTATTACGAGTGGGGGTTCCGACTAGCCCCCTCTCCGTTCTCGTCTTGTCTCTTTTTTCGAATAGTGCCTTTCTAAATACTGGGCAGTTCATGGAATTAGTGGAATGTCCGTCGGCTTTGCATGTTATGCAGTGTGGATCCTTGGTGCATTCTTTTATCCTATGTCCTTCGTCTCCGCACCTCAGGCAGTTTTTTAACCTATCTGTGCCTTTGCATTCGTGTGCCTGGTGTCCTATGTCCCAACATTTATAACACTTTCCAACTCCTATTCTTTCTTCTACCCTGCAATTTACAATGCCGATCTTGATTGTCTCCGTTATCTTAGGTGCGATTAGTTTATCTACGATGAGAGTAGCTGCTTTAGTACTGTTTGCTGCCGGCCTTAGTGCGGAGAGAGTATAATCAACCCCTTTTCCAAGCATATCTTCAATGGCCTCGTTAACCTCCTTTTCCGATATCAGTGCGTCCATACCCCTTATGTGGAAGATTCTCTGCCTGCCTCTTGGGCCGCTAATCTTTGCCGAAAGGCATGCTTCTTTTTCGATGATTTCCTTGAGTCGTGCGCCTCCCCCTGCTTTTACTTTGAACATTAAATCCCCGTTATTTGTGCTTCGTATGCTTCTTACGTCGACGTTGGTGTCCTTTATGTCTACTTTGCTTTTGATGTTCCTAAGCATATCCGCATACGTATCTTCGGTTTTCTTAATTATGACGGTGTCCAACTGTAGGTTGTTCCTTGTAGCCATTATCTTGTCTCTGGGTGTTAAGCTTTTACAAGTTATTTCCATTTTTCGGCACAGAAACTCCATAATTTTATATATTTTCCCTCGGTTTATATTTTTAGACATTTCTAGTATTATTTCCTTCTTCTTCATGTCCTTAATCATTTCCATTACTTCTGTTATCGCTGCGTATCCTTTTGCGTTTACTGTGTCTTCTTCGTCCTTCTTCAATCGTTGAATGAAAAGTGCCTTGTCCACCGTTGTAGTTCTTGTCCTAGTTGTAATCGTTTGTGTGTTTGAGATAACCTCCGCCATGCCATTATGTGTTTTGACCACCTCATGGGTCCCTGGAAATATATTATTTATTTCTGTAAACTCCTCTTCGGCTTCATCGAAAATCAGCAGAAAGTTGTTGCCGGTATAGGACTCCTTTCTAAGTTCCACTTCCTTTATCATTTTAAAGGTCTCCTTTGGCCATTCCTTGCAGAAAGTCTGTTCTAATTCCTCGATATTTTCCGCCCGATCGATGGCCTCACTTATTTCTTTCGCACTCCTTATTTCCCCAGTTTCATCTCCTGAGAGATACGTCTGGGTCCCCATGGATCTCGTTTGGACTTCACGGTGTCGTTTCTCCCTCGTAACTATTTTAATCTCATTGCTTTCAATTTCTTGAAATTGCATCTCGGTTTTATCCACTAATCTCTGTAGAACTCTTGCTTGGTCCTTTATTTCGTTCTTCGTAAAGTGCGCGCTCATACTTATGAGCTTAGAAAGCCCTTGCATTTCTTTGGACAGCCTCTCTAGTGTTTCTTTAAATTCGGTCATCATTTGTTGTGGGTCTTCCTCCCTTGATCTTTTACTGGGCACTAAAAGATCCCGATCGGTTGACCTTCTTCAGTCCCTTCATAACGTCTAGCATATTTTTGCGCTCCGGTGGCGGCGTTCTTGCTATAAGTGGCCTACGGATTGAGAGCTCTTCGTTGCTCAAATTCGGTATATCACCGATGTCTCCAGTCTCTGTTAATGTTTTGTTTTTGTTAGGTTCATTCTCCATTTTGATCCCACGAGTAGCTAGGGAAATCAGGGTCCACCCATGCAGAGCCCCGCATGCATGGGTAAGGCTACATACTCCGGGAGGTCGCCCGGTATCCCGGAGGCTCCGTTCGAGACCAACTATACGCATGGCCATTCACCCTTCGGCACGGGTCGCGTGACACCTTGGGTTGCGGGTTATTTTTTTACAGGGTTTTCCTTCCCTGGACCATGGGCTCCAGATTAGGCGCCGAAGACTCGCCTCTCACCCTTCTCCGTTGGCTACGAGACGTACTCCCAGAGCACGCCCCGCATTGCCTTGGACCACCCCTCGGAGGTGGAGATAGGATTTGCCGGTTCATCCACGAAGGACGAAGGACTTCTCAGCATTTAGCAGCACGGTAAGTATGGACAACCCACCGCACCACTGAGGTCCATCCCGACCCTTTGGTCCCGTGGGTTTTTTTTCAGGGTTTTCCTTCCCTTAGCCAATTCGTTCCCGATATGGCGCCGGAAATCGCCTTTCACCCTTCTCCGTTGGCTACGTGACGCGCATCATTAGATGCGGAACACGCATTACCAGGGTCCACCACGAGGAGGTGGAGATAGGATTTGCCGGTATGTCTTTTCAAGGCTATCTCGGCAGTCCCTCACGGGGGCCCCAACCGCAGACCCTCACGGGACTGCAACCGCGGGCCCCCGCGGGACTGTCTCGACAGTCCTTTTCAGGACTATCTCAACAGTCCTTCTCAGGACTATCTCAACAGCCTTTTCGAGACACTGGGCCGCAATAGGGCGCCTTTGGGCGTTACTCGAGTTTTAATGCGTCCCGGACATTGGCAATCCGAAACACCTCGAGACCCGGGTACCAGCCATTTGGACCCCACCCTACCCTACCCTACCCTACCCTTTTTTTTTTTTTTTTTTTTTTTTTTTTGTTTGGGCAGAGGAGAAAATGCGTTTACGCACACCCCCGCGGTTGGTCGGCGGGGGTAGTGTGGGACTCAAAGGTTGCATAATACCCACTAAAAACTCCTCTGCCTCCCCTTCTCCTGGATATCGGTACCGCCGTTTTCCGGCTTTCGTCGATATCCAAGTGGGTGGTTTCGATTGTGTTCACCTTTCGTTTCTTCTTTCTTCATCTTCTTTCTCTTTCAGTACCGTTTGAATGTACATCATGGTCTTGTTGTATTTATCTTCGTCTTCTATCATTGTCTTGATAATGTTGTCAGGTGTCAAAATAACATTGTTCAAGTAACTTTGTAGCGCCTCCTTCTCTGTACCGAATCGTGGACAGTTGAATATCGCGTGTTCAACCGTGTCTATATCTCCACAGAAGTTGCATGCTTCGTCGACGGTCTTGCCAATGCGTTTGGTGTACGTTCTGAATGGTCCATGACCAGACAGGAACTGGGTCAGGTAAAAATCTGTCCTTCTATATTTGCACTGTAACCACTGCTCCAATTGTGGAATTAGTCGTTTTGTCCATTGTGCCTTGTCATGCAGATTATTCCAGCGCTCCTGCCAATTTCTAATGCTGTCTTCTCTCGCTTCTCTTTTCGTGGCATTTTTGCTGTTTATATTGGCTCGCTCCTTACAGAGCAGATCTATAGGCACCACCCCTGTTATCACGGAAAGTGCTTCGGCGGAGACTGTGCGATAAGCACTGGCTATTCTCAGGAGAATTTTTCGTTGCGTTCTGATTAACATGTTGGCGTATCTCTTTATCTCCACTGCATTTGCCCACACAGAGGCGCCATATAGTAGGATTGAATGGACAACACCACCCAAGACTTCTCTTTTCCGGCTAGATGGTCCTCCAATATTTAGCATTATCTTGCTTAACGCCGTGATTTTTTCGTCCGCTTTCATGCACGTTCTCTTGACGTGTTCTCCAAATGTGCCCATGTGGTCGAGATATATTCCTAGATATTTCAGTGACTTGTTTGGTTTTATCACTTGCCCTCCGACGTTGAACGTTATTTGTTCCCTAACTTTTTTGTATCTTGTTCCTTTTAACACCAGTGCTTCGGATTTATGATGCGCTAGTTTCAGATGGTTGTTTCTCATCCATTCTTCGATTCTGATTAGGGACTCGTTTCCTCTAAACATTAGTTCTTCCTTATCTTCAGCCTGGATTATAAGAGCAAGGTCGTCGGCGAAAGCTAGACTTGTACAGTCTGTGGGCAAGGGTATATCCAACACCGAGTCATATACTATATTCCATAGAATGGGGCCTAATACTGAACCTTGTGGCACTCCTGCTGTTACTTCTAATGTCTCGTTTGAGTCTATCTTTATTTTTCTCTTTGTAAAGTAATCTTCTATTATAGCCAATAGATGCTGGTTAATACTTTTTTCTTTCAGTGCTTTCAATATTAGGCTCCATTCTACGGAATTAAAGGCGTTTTCTATGTCCAGTGTGATAAGTACCGCCCATTTTTTATTCGAGGAATTTACTTTGTCAACTACCCAGCTGACAGCCTGTATAGTTGACCTTCCTTTTCTAAATCCAAACTGCCGGTCTGATAATCCTACTTCCTCTACCGTTGTCTCTATCCTTGACTTTATTAGTGCTTCGTACACCTTACCAAACACGTCCAACAGACATATCGGTCTAAACGATTTCGCTGACTCTATCGGTTTTTGTGGTTTTAATATTAACACCAATTTAGCAGTTTTCCAGATCTCCGGAAATTCCTTTTTTTCGAGTAGTTCATTCATTACCTTCAGGACCATTTCCGGTTTTAATTCAATCGTCTGTTTCACTATTTCTGGAGGGAGCCCGTCAGGTCCTGGTGCCTTATTCGTTTTTAATTTTTTCTTCACTTCGCTTAGTTCTTCCATGCTAAATGGCGTTATTTTTCCACCTGCTTCTATTTTCCCGAAACTATCTCTTACCTGTGGGAAGAGGTCTTTCGCGATTTCCAGTTTCCTACTTGTTGGTAAAGTGTACGGTGCTGTAGGCTTTAGGAACTTGACTGCGATGGCGTAGCCTTGTCCCCATATGTCCTCGTCTAGATCTTGGATCAGGTTTTTCCAGCATTTACGCTGACTCCGGTTAATCATCTTCTTCAGTTCTCTTTTTTGTTCTTTGAATTCTCTTTCTAATAGATCTGTAGCTTCCATGTCTCCTTTTGACCTAGTCCTAGTCATCTGTCTTCTAGTTTTTAAGCATTTGTTTTTCTGTTCGTAGATTTCTTCCGTCCACCAGTAGGGAACAGGGCGATCTGTGTTCCTGTTTGTTATCGTTGATTGTTTTAGAGCTTTCTTAACGATATTGTCACGCGTTCCTCGCGTAGGGGGTCGTACCTCAAAGGTCACTTAAGGGTCTTACTCGCTTGGCTTATTGTAGTAAAACAGGACGTATGGATATATACATAAAATTTATTAAGATCTGACAGACTTCGTTACATGCACCGATACAAAACAAAACAAAACTATAATCTAACTACTTACCAAGAAACCCAACTTGTCATCTCGGCTGACGTAGATGGACCAACACAATGTCCGTTTAATAAGGCACTAGTTTCACTACCCCGAACACACGAAGACACTAGGGCTCACGCTTCCCGTTGGTACTCACACTTAGTACCTTCGTAGTCCGTCTATCGGACTTTACCGCGCGCGGATCAAATCGAGAGAGCCTCACGCAGAGGTCCCTCGGACAAGAGAGCCCCAATCGAGCGAGCCCTGCTATTTTCGTGTGTCTACATTTTATAAGTTTGTCGATGACCCAATACGTGATATTTGGCGTATTACATATGTAATACGCCGACCTGCATTCGCGATTCACGGTCGACCGACCTTGCCTATTCAGCATTATTATAAATAATATAAACATATCTTGTTTCTGTTACATTCAATGAAATTAATAAATATTAGTAAAATTGGAGTTACTCCTCGATCCGTGACATCCCCCTCCCGTCGCGAGCGGCGTCCCGACGCTACAAAGCCGAGGGCGTCACCAGCGGCCGTTTGGGATAGTCGGATCGAGTTCCTTCGCGTCGTTCTAGTTGAATCACGAATGCTTACATTTCATTTGTTATACCAGTGGGTCATCGACTTTACTATTACTTTTGCCTTGATAAGTTGGGTTTCCTGTTCCTTACGTACTAATTTCTTACATACTAACACTACACCTTGGCGATACAAACAATTCTACTCACTCGCGTCGTCACAACACCGATTGTCTTCTTGTCCCTATGGATCCTCTTCTTGCTCCCTGCCGCGGTCAACCCTGGGGATCGGTGTAAGGTGTCCGATCCCCTCCTGTCTCCGTCCTTGGCTTTCGCTCTCCGTGGCGACGTGGTGCGTCATTGGCTTCGTTGGGTAGGCCTGCTTCTCCTTGACTTTGGTTCTCATTGAACCTGGTGAACTTATGATGGGGGAGCTACCTCGCACTCCCTTATTGCTCATTTTTGTTGGGTCGGTTCTGTAGTGCCGACCCCTGCTACTATTCGTTTTGGCCCAGCATTCGCTCTGGCCCTTGCGTCTGTGGCTCCGTATCGCCCCAATCGTGTCGTCCAAAATTATCAATAGCTCGTACGCCTCTTGCCCCAACTCCTGACAGCCTGGTTCGCTCGTCTGCCTACGTTCGCGTCTGGCCTAGTGACGGTTGATCGGGTGGTGACCCCTTCTCTGGATGCTTGCGGGAGTTCTTCTGATCCACGGCTTTCCTCTTCTGGTCGTGACGAGCGGTGTTTACATGTAAAAAAATGCCAAAGGTAGTGCGCCTATTTCTATTCACCAATACATATATATATATATATATATATATATATATATATATATTTTTTTTCCATTATAGCCTAACTAAATCCCATTATTTTCCCAAAAAAAAAACTATTTTTATCCGAGTTAATTATCTTGTTTTAAACTCATCCCCGCTTTCTTACCGCTCACATTCACTGCTACTCTTTACTTTTCTTTCGCTACTTCTTCTACATTTTCTCTCTTTGTGAGTGGGCATCTCATTATAACGCGTCCCTGCAGCACTTTCGGACTCTCAGACACCGGACTTTATTTTAACCGCGACACCAAAATATTAACCTGGGAAGGCGAATCTTCAGCACCCCTTGGCACCATCCTCCAGATTCCCCTTTCCCTTATTATCAACGCTCTCGTAACTTTTCATACAATAATCACATAATCGCATCTCATAAAATCAACTATCGCATTCTCTACAACGCGTCACCATAGACACTCGACTTCACTTTATCATCAACATTAAAACCTGGGAAGGCGAATCTTCAGCACCCCTTGGTACCATCTTCCAGATTCCCCTTTCCCTATAACCATTGCTGTGCCCGCAGCACAGACATAACTATTATCATCAACTCTCATTAAATATTCGTAAAATCGCTTCTCATATAATTATCTATCATGGTCTCAATACCATATTTTAATATCATATCTTCTCGTAAAATCATTATTCCCTAAAATCGCATAATCCGTCCTATTCCCCGTGTCTCCTAATTGCTTGCAGGACGCTAATACCTCCAATAAAATCACCTTTGCTTTCCGTACCCACTCTTTTCCATCGTTCATTAATATTTCTATCATCCTCTCTTCCAAAAAAAAAAAAATCTACTATTCCTTAAGCGGCGATGAGTTTATTCCTCACGCTGCGTTCATCCTTACATACTATCCATTCTTCCTTACATCCAATAAATCCTAATCCTACTTATATATTTAACCTAATGTGTACTTGCCTTTTATTCGAGGCTGCGCAGCACGCACTCCATACTGCATCCCGGCTCCAGGTTTGTCGTTTTGGTCATCAACCACCAGCAACACGCAAGTCCTTCTCTTTGAAACTCGATATCTCTCCACTCTCTTCCTCTGCCCTTTTTGTCCGTGAGCTGTAAGCTCCAACTCTGGTCTAAAGAACGAACCTTCTTTGACGTGAGTCGCCTGCGGCTTGTCCAGGTCCTCCATAATTTGGCCTTCTTTAATTCTAGCCTGGCTTATGTCCTTTCGGTGCCCATAGTTCCTAGTCTTAACCTATTTCTCCTAGTTTTACCCTAGATATGTACCGCATACGCTGACCAGCAAGTCGATATCAGGTCAGATCAAGAAACCCAGCAATAAAAAATATCAACATGCGAATAAAAAAAAAAATGAGAAAACAAATAAAAATCACACCATACAAATATGTATCGAAAATATCGTCACTGTCATGTCAGATCCAGAATCCAAATATACCCATTCAAATAAACCAATTAAAGCCAATGTATGTCCCGGACAGAACAGATATTCCTGTCTTCCCTCGCTGCTTCCAGTGCCTGCAACTTCCCTGCAAGAGGATACTACAAGTGCATACGAGAAATTATGAAGAATTTCTCGACGGGTCGTAGCACAACGGCGCCTCCACCATGTCACGCGTTCCTCGCGTAGGGGGTCGTACCTCAAAGGTCACTTAAGGGTCTTACTCGCTTGGCTTATTGTAGTAAAACAGGACGTATGGATATATACATAAAATTTATTAAGATCTGACAGACTTCGTTACATGCACCGATACAAAACAAAACAAAACTATAATCTAACTACTTACCAAGAAACCCAACTTGTCATCTCGGCTGACGTAGATGGACCAACACAATGTCCGTTTAATAAGGCACTAGTTTCACTACCCCGAACACACGAAGACACTAGGGCTCACGCTTCCCGTTGGTACTCACACTTAGTACCTTCGTAGTCCGTCTATCGGACTTTACCGCGCGCGGATCAAATCGAGAGAGCCTCACGCAGAGGTCCCTCGGACAAGAGAGCCCCAATCGAGCGAGCCCTGCTATTTTCGTGTGTCTACATTTTATAAGTTTGTCGATGACCCAATACGTGATATTTGGCGTATTACATATGTAATACGCCGACCTGCATTCGCGATTCACGGTCGACCGACCTTGCCTATTCAGCATTATTATAAATAATATAAACATATCTTGTTTCTGTTACATTCAATGAAATTAATAAATATTAGTAAAATTGGAGTTACTCCTCGATCCGTGACAATATTAATTAGCTGTTCTGGGGTATCGCCTTTTTTGGTATTTCCGAGGCTTTCGGAATATTTCTTAGCACTATATAGCGTACGTATATATGGTTTATTTTTTGTGCCTGTCAGTTTGTCTTCTAGTTCGAAATATATGTACTTGTGTTGAGTGTATAGTTCTTCTTCTAATGTGCACCATTTTTTCATATGCTTCAGTACGTTGCTTGTGGCACATGTGACGTCTATATGGCTCTCGGTAGCCCCCCGCTGAAAAGTAGCGACCCCAGTGTTTGCGGCTTCCAGGTCCAAAGTCGCCATCCATTCGGTCCACAGATCTCCCCTTCTATCAGTGTACGGTGATCCCCACTTGATCGACTTGCTATTTATATCCCCGGCAATGGCCAGCCATTTCCGATTTAGTTGCATAGCTCGATTCATGATCGCATCGACTTCCTTTTCGAATGTTTCCATTGTTGTATTTGGACCTAAATAGCAACAGATCAAGTGTATCCTTTTAAAGAGAACTACGATGAATCCGTTCTCTACTTGCATGCTTTCGATTCCGCAGTTTTTATTTCTAATATATATTGCCACCACCTTTTTTTTGTCTATTACCCATCCCTTCTTACTAGCTATTGATAAATTTGGTTCACTTACTATGACTAGATCTATTTGTTTCCTATCAGCTATTTCTGCCACGATATTATGTGCAGTCTTTGATCGTCCGAGATTTGTCTGTAGTATCCTCATTTTTGATTTATGGTTTCGGCACTTACGGCTTCCTTTTCGGTGTTTGTATCCTTCATGAGCACTTGGTATCTGTTGCTGGTTTTTACTTCCAACTTCGGTTCCCTACAGCTGGTTTCGGATAAGTTCCGTTTTTCCGCCCTTCTGGGGTACGTAAATTCACTTGCATCCGTGATGCTCGTTCTCGCCGACGTATTCGAAAAGGTCCTCGTTATCTTTCCCCTTGCTCTGAACAGCGCTTCTCGGAACTTTTCACACTTAACCGTACCAAACATATGCTCGTTTGAATTACACAAAGCGCAGGACACTTTTTTGCATTCTCGAGCAGCGTGGTCCTTTTCCCCGCATTTGAAACACGTATTTCCTCTATCCTGACCTGTGCAGTCGTCCGTCCGGTGCTCATAGGACCAGCACTTATTGCATCTTCTTATCACGAACTTTTCCTCGACTCTGCATCGCGCGATGCCTATTTGCAAGTATCCCTCCTTGAGCAATGTCTGGGCTCTGTCTGATTCGATTGTTATCGTTATAGCTTGTGTACTTTTTGCATTTGGTCGTAGCTCGCTGGCAGTATCGATCCCCTCTTTCCAACCGACATTTCTGTTTATTTCATCTAGTACCTCTTGTCTTGTGATGTTTGCGTCCATCCCTCTTATATGCATCGTTGTCGCTCTGCTCGTTCTCCTTCTGACGGTGACACTTTCGTCTTCCTTGATCATGTCATGTATCTTTTTGAACGCTTGCTCGTCCCTGTCCGTTGTAATGATAAGCTTGTTGTCCCTAGTGCTTTTTACACTTCGAATAGCTTTTGTTGAAGGGTCCTTTCCGACTAGGTTTTTAACTTTATTTAGCACTTCGCTGTATGTTTTTTCTTTGCCGTCTATTATGAGGGCATATGTGGATCTCTGCTTATTTTCTCCGGTTTTTTTTTGCCTTTCTGCCTCCTTATTGGTAATATAGATCTTTACCCTCACTTCAGACTTGTGGAAGATCCATTCCGTCATTTTCCTCAGGGTTTCTAGCTCGACAGCTCTTAGTTGATGTAGTGCAACTTGCCTATCGTCCTTTACCTCCTCTAGTATCCTCCTGAGTTTACTCTCCAAATCTTCTAAAGTGCCGTCAATCTTAGCCCGCACAATTTTCTTTTTCCTCGTTTCGCTCGTCTGTTTCGACCTTATCCTACTTGTGAGCTCTAATATGTCCCAATCCTCGTCTGTATCCGCAATTTCCGGGACCCTTTCTTTGTAGAGCTTCTGTATGCCCACCGTCATATCCTGATCATCCGGTTCCACAAACACAACTTTTGAGTTTTGTTCGTTGTCGGTCGTTGGGTTTCCGACCGTAATTTCTGTGTTTAGGTAAAGATTTTCTTCCCATTTCATTTTTTCCGCCGTCTTAAAAGTGTCTAGATCATCTATCCATTCCAGACTTTGTACCGTATTTTCGGAGAATTGCGTTATTGTCTGTGTTTCTGCGTCTTTAAATTGCTTGTTGTTTTTCCATTCGGTTTGGGTTTCTGTGTCATATGTCATGTTTTGCGTTTTTTCGTATTTGTTCTGTTGTAGCCATGTTTTTATCGATTCTCGTTTAAATATTTCTGTGTTTCTTGTGATTTTCTGTACGATTTCTTTAATGTCTCTTCTGGTACTCGGGCAGTCCGCTACCAGCTCTCTCAGTTTATTGGTTTGTCTTTCCGCGTTTTCTAATGCTTCGATTAATTCGTGGACCACTGGGCTCAGTGTCTTCCTCCTGGTTTCCTCCTCCATGGGAGGGTCCTCGAATATTTTTCTTTTTTTCGACGTTTCTGACAACGAGTTGCACCTTTGCAGATTGCTGATCATATTTAGCCTGCTATGTTTTAGAGGTTCGTCTACCTTCATCCCGCCTTCGGCTAAATCGATTACTGTGATGTTTGGGGTCTTTTTTTCTTTATCTTTTCCTTTATTTTTTTCTAAATAACTATCCATCCTGTTCCCACGAGTGGGGTCGAAATAGAAGTCCGCCGGGGCAGTGCACCCGTACCCCGGTAAGGCCTATAGTCCCCTCCGGTCGGCCTGGTCCTTCGGGCATCGCTCTCGACTCACCATACCCCCTGAGCCATGCATCCCATCGGCGCGATGGTGCTACACCTTAGGATTGGGGGGATTTTTTTTTCGCAGGTTTACTCCTTCGGGTTATTTTTTTCAGGGTTTTCCTTCCCTTAGCCAATAGGTTCCCGTTATGGCGCCGGAAAGCTCGCCTTCACCCTTCTCCGTTGGCTGCGTGACGCGCATCATAAGATGCGGAACACGCATTACCAGGGTCCACCACGAGGAGGTGGAGATAGGATTTGCCGGTATGTCTTTTCAAGGCTATCTCGACAGCCCCTCACGGGGCCGCAACCGCAGACCCTCAAGGGACTGCAACCGCGGACCCCCGCGGGACTGTCTCGACAGTCCTTTTCAGGACTATCTCAACAGTCCTTCTCAGGACTATCTCAACAGCCTTTTCGAGACACTGGGCCGCAATAGGGCGCCTTTGGGCGTTACTCGAGTTTTAATGCGTCCCGGACATTGGCAATCCGAAACACCTCGAGACCCGGGTACCAGCCATTTGGACCCCACCCTACCCTACCCTACCCTTTTTTTTTTTTTTTTTTTTTTTTTTTTTTTTTTTTTTTTTTTTTTTTTTTTTTTTTTTTTTTTTGCCGGGTGGAAATGCTTTATGCACACCGGGTACAGGTTCTTCCCTTCCCCGGTAGTGTGAGGACTCCAAGGCGGGGTGTGCAAGCCTTGTTTACCCACTAAAACCACCTCGATTTACCCCTCACCCTGGTATTGGCATTCCCCATTGCTTGGGTATCCATCAATATCAGGGCGGTCTCTTTTACTACGTCCTTATTCTTTTCTTCCTATCTTCCTCTTCCTTTTCTTTCATTACGCTAATTACAAATTTGTGTATTTCTTTCCAGTTTTTCTCGCTGTTTATCATTTTTTCGGTTAGGTTTTCTGCGGTTGTTTCTCCTATTATTTTCATGAGTTCTAGTCGTTTGTTTCTCCATCTAACACAGACAAAGAAAGTGTGCTCTGGCGTGTCTTGGATTCCACAGTATATACATTCGTCTGTAGTAGTTTTGCCTATTTTTTTTTGTGTATGTCCCAAATGTCCCATGACCAGAGAGTATCTGAGTGAGAAAGTACTCCACTCTGCGATGTTTACATTTGACCCAGGGTCGTATGTCCTTGATTAATCTCCTGGTCCAGTTTTCTTCTTCACTTTCCTCGTACCATTGTTGTTGCCATAGGTTTAGGGTTGTCTCCTTTTCTTCGCTTCGAATTTCTGCTGCTGCTCCATTCCTTCGGAATACTCTGTCTCTTTCCTCGACCAGGAGATTAATCGGAGGTATTCCGCAGATCACTTGCACTTTTACCGCAGAAATAGTCCTATACGCTGACGCAACTCTAATCAAGGCCAGTCTTTGACACATCAGTAGCATTCCATTATATTTCTTTATATTCATCGCGTTTTTCCAGATAGGAGCTCCGTATAGAAGTGTGGATTCCACGACTCCGTATAGTGCCCTCCTTTTTAGGCTTCCCGGCCCGCCCACGTTTGGCATTACTGTTGATAATGTTCTTACTCTCTTCGTCGCTTTTTCTACTACATGCCGTATGTGTGGTCCGAAATTACCGTTGTCATCAAGTACGATACCCAGATATTTCAGTGTCCTTGACCTAGGAATCCTTTTCCCCATTACCTCTACCACAACTGCATCCCTTTCCTTTCGTTTTCCCCTTAATAATACGTACTCTGTTTTTTCTGGTGCAAGTGTCAAGCTATGGTCCTCCAGCCATTTCTCTATCTGTGCGACTGCCATCTTTATCGTTATATTTAGTTCATCAATGTCCATTGCTTCGCAAACGATTGATAAATCGTCGGCGAATGCTATCGTAGTGGCCCCTTTCGGTTGTTTTGCGCGCAAAATACCGTCGTACAAGATGTTCCATAATAGTGGCCCTAATACGGATCCTTGCGGTACTCCAGCGGTGATTTTTTTTTCTTTATTACCAATAATTATTTTTCGATTGTTTAGGTACTCGTCTATTATGTTTTTTAGATATGTTGGAACACCTTTTTCCACTAGTCCATTAATAATTTCTTCCAAGGAGGCTGTGTTAAAAGCATTTCTTATGTCCAGCGTAATCATAGTTATCCATTCTTTTTCTGACTCCCTGACGATATCCATAACGTACTCTACGGCGTGAAGTGTTGAACGTCCCCTCCTAAATCCGAATTGTCTGTCCGATATGCTATTACTTGCTTCCATTTTTTGCTCAAGTCTTTGTTTTATAATTTTTTCGTATAGTTTGCCTATCGTGCTAATCAAGCATATCGGTCTATATGCTGCCGCTGCTTGTTTTTCTTGTTTGCCTTTCCAGGCCAAGACAACTCTTGCTTTCTTCCATACTTCAGGAAAGCTCTGATCTTGGATTAGTCTATTTAGGATCTCTATGGTGACGTTTGGAATCGTATTTACTATTATTTTTACAGCCTCCGGGGGTACGTTGTCTGGCCCTGCAGCTCTTTTTGTCTTAATTGTACTCGCTGCCTCCTGTAATTCCTTGAGTGTTATCGCGTCAATTTCTTCCGTGTTTAGCTCCCGGTACAGGTTTTTTTTTTCGACCTTTAGGAAATAATTCGTCGCACCAGGCTATCTTTTGCTTCATAGTCGGGAAATAAGGCGGGATTGGTCTTCCTATATACCTCGTAGCTACTTTATATCCCTCGCCCCACACTTCGTTTTCAAGATCTGAGCATAGTCTTTTCCAATGATTTCTTTTCGTTTGTCTTATCAGTGTTTTAAGTTTTTTTTTCATGTTTCTGTACTTTTCGTTCGCTTCTAAGTATCTTTGATGATTTAATCCGTGTTTTTTCTTTATCCGACTCATCCTTCTTCGAGCTTTGATTGTTCCCTCTCTAAGCCTATCTAATTCCCCATTCCACCAGTACGGCAGTTTCTTTGTCGTTGGGACCTTTTTTGTACATTTACGTACTGCCTCTGATATCCTTTCACAAAAGTCCGATGTACCGGAGAATTTCGCGTTTTCCATTTGCGTAACATTTTTTGTAAAGAGTACCTCGTTAAATATGACACTGTACCTATTTGTCTTCCCTGCACTGTTTCCCCCATGCCTGCTCTCCACTCTAAAATCTATATGTTTGTGTAGCGTAAATACCTCTTCTTGCAGTGTTGTCCAACCGTGTATTCGTTTCGCTATCTTTGAGGTGGATATAGTAACATCTAGATGCGATTTGCAGTTCGCCCTTTCAAATGTATGGTCCCCATTGTTCAAACAGTACAGATTTAATTCTGCCATCCACTCTTCAATATACTTTCCTCTTTCATCGGAATAGGGAGATCCCCAGTACTGGGACTTCGAATTTATATCTCCTGCGATAATAGCTTCAGTTTTGCTTCTCTTAATGTCATACATTATTCCATCGATATAAGATTTGAAGGTAGATAAATCAAAACTTGGTGGCATATAGCAGCAGTAGAGATTATAGTCTTCCATGATTAGCTTAACGTACGAATCTTCCGACTCGTGTGACTTAATGCTTATATTTTTGTTAATAATTTGTATCGCGGCTAAATTTAGTTTGTCCAGTAACATTTTCGACTTTTTGGCAATATTTATATTCGGCTCCGAGATAAGTACAATGTCATATTTTCCGTCGTTCCCTATTAGTGTGGCCATATCATGGGCCAGCCTCCCTCTACCCAAATTTGTTTGCAGGTATCTAGTCATAGTGTGTTATTTGTTTTTTTTTCTTTGTGTCCGTTATATTCTGTATTTGCCATATTTACCCTTCCCTCCCCTTTTTTATTATAATTTCTATCCTTCATCATTGTTGTACAGATGGCGTTCGGCTTTTTACAAACACCTCGTCTTCCGTATAGTCAGTCCTTGTTGATCTTAATCTGTTTCTAAAAATTGATCTCCTCTCCTGAATCATTTCCCGATAAATAGGGCAGGCCATAGTGTCTGCCCTATGTCCCTTTTCTTTACAAGTTATACAATATGCGTCGTTGGTACAATCTTTTGCTTTGTGTCCCTTTTCAGCACATTTCATGCAGCATTCTGTTCTGTCCTCTCCTTTACACTCCTCCGTCCTATGTTTGAATTCAAGGCACTTAAAGCAACGCGGTATATATATTCGTCTCCAGACTGGGCAGTCGGTCCAGCCTATTTTTACTTTTCCTTGATCTAATAGAACGTACGCTGCTTTCCTTTGAGCTATTACAGTCGCCACCTGATTTCCACTTCTTTTTATTTCCCTTAATGCTTGCACTTTAATTTCTTCCTTCCTAATCCCTGTATTCCTTGCTATTTCTGATTCTACTTGTTCACATCTCAGTCCTGCTTCTACTTCTGTTATTTCTAATGTAACTCCCGCAGTTTTGAAAATTACATCCTTATTATCCGTTCTTTCCACTATTTCTTTTTTCAATTTATTAGTTTCTGCTTTCCCAACGACCTCCAAAAAAAGATCTCCCTTTACTGTCCTTTTCATCCCCTTTATAGTTATTCCCGACTGCTCTATATTTATGTTCTTTTTCATGTCTTTGACTAGTTCCGCGTAGCTTCTGCCGTTGGCTTTAACTATAAGTTTTCCTGTTTCTTGTTTTTGTTCGATTTCTGGTTCCCCTCCTAATATACAGATTGTACGAACTGATCCGCTGCAAGCATACAATGAGAATTATGAGACAGCAAATTGAACTTTTCCTATGTAAGGAATAAAGAGAGCATACGAAATAATCACGCCCGCTATCCCCGCTATTCGCTAGTGGACGAAGCGAAGCGAATTGACGAATTCTAATATCGGCCGGCAACCGATAAACAAGTTTCTGTTCTTTACTATCTTATAGTATTGATTGAGATTCTAATTCTAATGCTTGCAGCGGATCAGTTCGTACGACCTGTATATATTTTACACTTGGTGTTATGAAATACCTTTTCCATACATTTCCTAATTATTGTGCTGTCTTTTATCGTCGTGGACGTTACTACAACCTCAGTATCCTTATCCATTTCGATCCTTTCCTTCAACTTCTGTGCTATGTTATATATGTCTTCGGTTTTAAAGAAATCTTTCTCCGCTCTTATGGGTAACGTGTATATCACTCTCTTACATTTCTCTTCGTTTTTATTTCTGCTACTTACTATTTCGGTGAATATTGTTATGCTCTCCACTGTCCCCTCTTCCATTTCATCCTCTGTCAGTACTTTCATTTCCGGTGTCTTTTCTTCAAGTACGTTAAATTCTAGGCCCCTGTTATCTTTCCTCGGATCCATTATTATCGCTATATCCTTTTTCCTTTTGCTAATTTCTATATTTTCGGTTGTGAATTCTGTGGCTTTGTATAGGTCCTCTGGCCATCTTTCTTCTAAAACCTTTTCAAACTCCTTAAAAGTATTCTCCTGTTCGATTTTATTTTTTATGTTTTCAATTCTCCTTTTTCTTTCTTCTTCAATCTCGTTTTTTATAGTTTCTTCATCTGTTTGTGTGCCTATAGACACTTTTTGTACGTTCTCTGTCAGTCTTTTTTGTTTATGTTTCTCTGGGCTAAATTGGAAATTTTCTACTATTAGATTTAAGTTTTCCGTTCTGCTTCTTATCGCTCTTATTTCCTTCCTTATGGCCGTTCTTATATTGCCCGTTTTCTGCGCGAGCTCTTCTAGTGCTATCATTCTGCTTTTTATTGTCTGCACCATATTTTTAATGGATGCCGCCATTGATTCTTCCTTGTCTCTTTTCCTTTTTTCGGATTTTTCAGGTGTTTCTATGATGTTCGCTGTATTTCTCATACTCTCTATTTCCATTTCTAGAATGCCTCGTTTCGCTCCCCTGGTGGGGGATCTGCCTATAGAGTCCCTTCTTTTGAAGATCTCCCTCTCGTTTGCGGCTTCCGCCGTTTCTAAAATTTTGATTGCAGTAGGTGTCAAGTTGCCCTCCCCAGAATCCATAGGGCAGACCGCCTCGGAGGCGGTGCGGGATTCGGGAACTGGTGTTCCTCTACCCGCCTGGGGTACAATTTCCTTCTTACCACTTGACATCATTAGCGATTTACTTTTTGGTTGTTCTGTCGGGGTTTTCCTTCCCTTAGCCAATAGGTTCCCGTTATGGCGCCGGAGACTCGCCTTTCACCCTTCTCCGTTGGCTTTTTTTTTTTTTATAGAGGTTTAAAATGCGTTTACGCACACCCCCGCTGTTGGCCGGCGGGGGTAGTGTGGGGCTCACTGGTGTCCTACCCACTAAAACACTCCTCTCTTCCCATATTTGCATATGACGGAACCGCCTTATTAGGCTTTCGTCGTACATATGCTGGGGAATTTCCTTTGTCTTCTCGATTTTATTTCTTATGTTTTGCTCTTGGATCTTTCGGTGTCTATCTTTGTTTTCATTACTTTCGTTATATATTCTGCAATTTTGTCATACGCGCTTTTATTTTCCGTCATCTCTTTTATGATATTATCTGGGCTTAACTCTTGTTCAATTTCGGCCTCTAGCTGTTTTCTTAGGTCCTCAAAGTTACCGCATTCAAATATGGTGTGTTCCGCTGTGTCTGTCTCTCTACAGTAATTGCATGTATCGTTATCTACTTTCCCTATTCTCTTTACGTAACTTTGAAAAGAACCGTGACCTGTAAGGAATTGTGTAATATAGAAATCTACTCGTCTGTGCTTGCAGTCTATCCACCTTTCTATATTAGGGATTAGCCTCTTTGTCCATTGTCCTTTGTTTTCCAATTCATTCCATCTAGCCTGCCATTTGTTTATAATTTCTTTCCGGGCTTCTTTTTTTTGCGCGTTGCCGGTCCACTGGTTTTCGAATATATCTTTTCGCTCTGATATCAGCAAATCTATTGGCGGGACTCCTGTTATGACATTTATTGCTTCCTCTGATACTGTCCTGTGCGCACTCGCTATTCTCAATAGTATACGTCTTTGGGTTCTCGCTAGCATATTCTTGTATTTTTTGATTTTTAATACTTCGGCCCATACTGGTGTCCCGTACAGTATTATGGAATTAACCACGCTGCCTAGTACCTCCCTTTTTAGACTGTTAGGTCCCCCGGCGTTTGGCATTAGTTTCGATAGGATCGCTGTCTTCTCATCTGCCTTTCCACATATTCTTCTGATGTGCTCCGCGTAATTTCTGTTGTGGGTCCAGGTAAATTCCAAGATATTTTAATGATTTGGCCGGTGTTATCTCATGATTTCCCACTTTAATTTTAACCATTTCCCTGATTTTGTCGAACTTTGTGCCCTTTAGGATTACAGCTTCGGTCTTTTGCTGAGCCAATTTGAGTTCCTTTTTGGTCATCCACTCCATGATTCTTAGTACTGACTCATTTGCGTACAATATTACTTCCTCTCGATTTCTAGCTGGGATGATTAGCGCCAGATCATCCGCAAAAGCGACACTAGTGCACTCTCCCGGTAGTCTCACGTCTAGTACTTGGTCGTACAGCAAGTTCCATAAAGTAGGCCCTAGTACCGATCCTTGCGGTACTCCCGCTGTCACTATTAGCTCGTTGTTCTTGTCTATTTGGAGTCTTCTATTCTCAAAGTATTTCGTAATAACGGATATGAGGTGTTCGTTCACGTGTTTTTCCCTAAGTGCTTCTATGATGTAGCTCCATTTCGCCGAGTTAAAAGCATTTTCTATATCTAACGTGATAAGAACTATCCACTTAGAATTACTCGCATTTACGAAGTCCATTACATATTTAACTGCTTGGACAGTCGACTTTCCCCTACGGAACCCGAATTGTCTTCTTGATATCCCGGTTTCTCCTATGTCCTTTTCTATCCTTTCCTTCAATAGTCCTTCTAGTACTTTACCGAATACGTCTAATAGACATATCGGCCTATAAGATTTTGCCTCTTCTAACGGTTTCTGTTGTTTCCTTAAAAGGACTAGCTTCGCTCTTTTCCAGATATCTGGGAAATCGACATTTTGCAACAGCTTGTTGAAGATCTTTAGAACCATTTCGGGTTGCATCTCTATGGTTTTTTTTACGATTTCCGGCGAAACACCGTCCGGACCCGGGGCTTTTTTTGTTTTTATTTTATTCGCCACTTCTACAAGTTCTTCTTGTGTAAATGGGGTAACCTCGCTTTGTGCTGTTCTATTATCCAGCCGATCTACTGTTAGTGGGAATAGTTCTCTAGCAATCTCAGTTTTTCTGTTGACTGATAGCGTATATGGGTTTGCCGGTCGGAGATGTTTCATTACCAGCGCGTAGCCTTGGCCCCAGACGTCTTGATCTAATTCATTTATAAGTTTTCTCCAGCATTCTTTTTGGCTTTTATTTATTAGCTTTTTTAGTTCTTTTTTGTTTCTTTTCAGATCAATTTCAATTTTATTTATCAGCATCATGTTGCATTGTGTCCTCGATCTTGTTAGTTGCCTTCTGATTCTTACGCATTTCTTTTTTTGGGAACCTATCTCCTCAGTCCACCAATACGGGATTGCTCTCCTAGGATTCACATTTCTAATCGTCGCCCTTCTTAGACTCGCTTTGACCTTTCCGACAAGTTGTTGAGGTGTGGTACACTTTATTCCCTTTGCTAATTCCTTGCTATACTTATTTACATCGACGTAGCTATTACATATTCGTTTGTTGGTAGTCCCCGTTACCTTGTCCGCTATCTCGTAATATATGAACTTATGATGTGTAAACACCTCTTCGTCTAGTGTCTTCCAGTCTTTTACCAACTTCATTAGTTTTTCCGATACGCACGTTACATCGATGTGGCTCTCTGTCGTTCCTCTTATAAACGTTGGTACTCCGGTATTTGCTGCTACTAGGTTTAGTGTTGACATCCATTCTGTCCAGACATTTCCCCTTGCGTCTGTGTATGGCGAGCCCCACGCTGTAGATTTAGAATTAATGTCCCCAGCTATAATTAGTGCGTTTATATTTTGTTGACTGGCTTTTCCCATCGTAGTATCGACGATCTTCTCATAGTTTGTTAGGTCTATATTCGGGCTTATATAACAACAGATTAGCGTTATTCGTTTGAAGAGAATCATGAGGTAACCATTTTCTGTATCTATTCTTTCTATGCCACAGTTTTTGTTCCTGATAAAGACCGCTACCGAACTTTTTTTATCCAGAATCCATCCTTCCTTCCTCGTATATGCGATATTGGGCTCTGATACTATAATTATATCTATTTCATAATTAATTGCTGTTTTTAGCAAAATTTCGTGCGCAGCCTTTGCTCTGCCAATATTGGCTTGTAGAACTTTCATTTACGATGTAGTTTGTTGTTTTGCGATGTGTTGTTTGTTGTTTTACGATCTGTTGTTTGCTGTTTGTTGTTTGTTGTTTGGTTGTGTGTTGTTTGTTGAGTTTACTGTTGGGTCTATTAGTTTTAGTTCGTTCCTTCGTACGATGATAGTACCTCGTATCTGTTACTTGTTTTTAATGTCGTGGCGTATTCGCTTTGGAATGGTGTTTGTCCGTTTCCTGCTTCCTCTGTGTTTTCTGTTTTGTCGGTTTTTTGTGTCATGTTCGATACGCTCCGCCTGAATTTTCTTTTTGCTTTTATTAGGGCTTCCTTGAATTTCAAGCACATCATAGTCCCGAACTTGTGGGTGTCCGTTTCGCATAGGGCACATGCCTCCTTTTCGCATTCTTTGGCTAAATGCCCTTCGCCACCGCATTTGTAACAGTCTTTGCCCCTGTCCTTTTCCTGACACTCATTCGTTGCGTGATCGTACGACCAGCATTTCATGCATTTCTGTACGTACACTTTTTTCTCAGTTCTACATCTATTTGGCCCGATCTGCACGTAATCCTCCGCTAGTAGTTTTTCTGCCCTTTCTTTTTCCATAGTTATCGTAATTGCTTGGGTTTTTTTTGCGTTAGGCCTTAAGTCGCTTGCACTATCCGTATCTTCTTTCCATTTCGTGATCGTTTCTATTCCTTGTATGACATCATCTTTAGTAGCGTTTGCATCTATGCCTCTGATATGGATAGTTTCCATGTTGTTCGCTTTTTTTCTTGTTTTTAATGTTTTTAATGCCAATCTCGTTTGTATCCGTCCCTTCTATTAGTACTGATAGGTCGTCGGCATAGGCGATTGTGTATGTCCCTTCAGGTAGTTTTAAGTTTAATACTCCGTCGTAGAGGACGTTCCACAATATCGGCCCCAGCACCGATCCTTGCGGGACTCCCGTGGATGTTTCTAGTTCCTTATTTGCAATAACGATTTTTCGGTTCGACAGATAGTCATCAATTATATTTCGAAGGTATATTGGTATATTTTTCGCTTCCAGCGCTTGTACAATTTTGCTCCACGACGCATTATTGAAGGCGTTTCTAACGTCTATCGTAATCATTATTACCCACGGTTCTTTAGAATTTTCTGTAATTTCTCTTATTCTTTCTACGGCCGATATTGTGGAACGTCCCCTACGGAAACCATATTGGTTGTTGGACAGTTTCTCCCCGTCTTCTAGTACGGTCTCTAAACGCATTTTTATTACTCTTTCGTATAATTTCGCAATTGAACTTAGAAGGCAAATGGGCCTGTACGACGAAGCTTCAATATTTTCTTTTCCTTTCCATACTAGGATTACGTTTGCGACCTTCCATACTTCTGGGAAACTTTGATCGATAATATATTTGTTCATTATTTCCAATATTTCTTCTGTTTTGGTCTTAACTAGTATTTTCACAGCTTCTGGCGGTATGCCGTCCTGCCCGGGGGATTTTCTATTCTTTATTGTCAGCGTCGCTTCTAGGATTTCTTTTGCATCGATATTATTTACAGGTGTTTTGTCTTCTCGCCATATTCTTTTTCTCATTTCTTCTGTTGGAAAGAGTATCTTACACCATTCCACTTTTTGTTGTCTCGTTGGATTGTATTTTGCTGCGGGTCTGCCCACATACTTCGTTGCAATTTGGTACCCTTCTCCCCATATGTCGTTTTCTAAGTCATTGCATAAATTTTTCCAGTGTTCGCTTTTTGTTTTCCTAATTAAAATTTTTAATTTTTTCTTTGCTTCCTTTAACTCGATTCTAGCGTCTATACTTTTTTGGTGATCGTTTCCGTATTTGGTACATAGTTTCGTATATAATCGTCGTATTTTTATTCCCTTTAGTCTCTTTATTTCTATTTCCTCACTCCACCAGAAAGGTGTTTGTTTTTCCCTGTTTCTATCTTTATTGTACACCTTTTAACTGTTTCAGAAACTATTTTATTTAATGTCTTAGCATTTGCGTCTTTCCCTATTTGTAAATTTTCGATTGCCCTTGTAAATAATGTTGTATTTAGTCTAGTCGTGATTCCAGATTTTATTCTGTCTCGTTTTTTCTCGTATGTTATTTCGTACTTAATATGCTTATGATCCGTGAACATTTCGCCTTTTAATATTTCCCATCCTCTAACCATTTTGTTCATTTTGTGAGTAGTGAATGTGACATCTAAGTGGGAGGCGCAATTTCCTCGAATGTATGTTGGTTCGCCATTGTTTGTGCAGATCATATTTAGTTCCGCCAGCCACTCTTCAATGATCTCCCCTCTTTTATCAGTATTGGGTGAACCCCAATACGTTGATTTGGCATTAATGTCGCCCGCGAATATTGCTTCTTTTCCCGAAATTCTAATATCATTCATAATGTTGTCTACATATCTTTGATATTCCTTTAGATCCAATCTTGGTGGTAGGTAGCAGCCGTAAAGATTGAAACTTCCCATATCTATTTTGATGTACTACTACTACTACTTCTGGTTCAGGCGAACCTTGGCCGAGACAGCTCAAGCCAAGGCTCAGGCACTGAGGCCTCTAGCGGGCCCATTGTGCCATTCCTGCTGCTTATGCATCCATGAAGCCGAGTCCCTCGATGAAGGCCTCAGTCCTTTTCAATGGATGCCTATTTGTGTCTCCAGGGGCCATAACAGGGACCCCAAAGGTTCGCCTGCGTAGCACAGCCCACTTCTGACACTCCAGAAGAACATGGTCCGATGTTTCATCAGCCATGCCACAGCCCCTGCAAAGGGGACTTTCCTCTAAACCTAGGTTATAGAGGTGTTTTCTCAGACAACAGTGCCCCGTTAGGAGTCCTGCTATCTTTTTTAACCTACTCCTTGATAGTTCCACAGCTGCCCTAGCATGTCCATCAGTCCAGCCCCTAAGAAGGAGCTTAGATTGCCTAAGACCATGCAGAGCACTCCAATAAGCGAGATGCTGATTTCTCAGCCAAACTCCCGCCTCTTTACGAATCATTTGTTTTGTAAGGCCCAAGGTCGGGCCCGGGCCACTGAAGGGAGTTGCCGTCCCCTCCACAGCCAGCGCATCCGCCCTCTCGTTGCCCTCAAAACCAGAGTGGGCCGGAATCCATTCTAGCCGCACTACATTCCGCCTCGCTAAGTCAGCGAGCCGTCCCCGACATTCAGCAGCGAGCTCAGAGTTGATGGTATATCCACTCAGGGCCCTGATTGCCGCCTGGCTGTCGGTGTATATGGTTATGTGACGGTTCAACCTCTGTCTAGGTTCATCTTCGCACATTCCAAGATAGCGTATACCTCAGCCTGATATGCAGATACCCCCTTGCCCAAGGGGACACAAACTTGTGTCTTTGGGTTCCTAGAGTAAATTCCCGCCCCAGCCCCATTACTGGAGCATGAGCCATCTGTGTACCAGACGATCCCATGAGGCTGTGAATTTCCCTCTCTTTCCCAGAATTCTCTATTCCGGATCTTCACCATATAGGGAGTTGAAAAGGAGTACCTGCGCAGGCAAACGTCTGCCGCTCGAGCCAAGACTGGGACATCTCCCAGGAGCCTAAGCTTCTTGACGTGCCTGCACCCTTCCTCACTTCGCACGTATCCCAAACTTTTCAAACGCAGGAGTGCCCTCCCAGCCTCGGCCTCAATCACATAGTGAAGTGGCCGAAGTCCAAGAATCACCTCCATCGCAGCAGTTGGTGTAGTCTTCATGCAGCCAGTTGCTCCCAAACTGACCACCCTTTGAAGGCGTGTCAGTTGCGTTCTAGCCGTGGCCAGGGTTACCCTCGGCCACCAGACCAGAGCCGCGTATGTGAGCATAGGCAGCATGATCACTTTATAGAACCACATGATCGTCTTTGGGGTTAGTCCCCACTTCAGACCGATGGCTCTCCTACAGGCCCAGTACGTGTTAGTCACCTTGTCTAGGCGACTATCAAGATGGGCCTTCCATGTCAGTGACTTATCCAGGATCACCCCTAGATATTTCACTTGTTCAACCACTGGAAGTGGTATTCCGCCAAGGTGCAGACCCTCCGGTCTTATACCTCTCCTTTTGGTGAAGGCAACTACCTCAGCCTTGGCAGGATTCACTGCAAGTCCGTGCTCGTTGCACCACCCCTGTACCCTATTCAGGGCCCTTTGCATTAGGTCCCTGAGGACGGTGATATGCCTTCCAACAACAAGGACAACGATATCATCGGCATACCCAATTGCTAGAAAGCCCTCACCGTTTAATAGGGTTATGAGTTCGTCGATTACTAGGTTCCACAACGTGGGCGAGAGAACGCCCCCTTGCGGACAACCCCTGTCGACGACCATTTTAGCCACATGTTCTTTCCATGTGACCTCTACTGTGCGATTGCGTAACATGGCCCCAAGCCATTGAATTAACATTGGCTCTATTCCATGATTTACCGCAGCTCTACACATTGATTCTACAGGTGTGCTGTCAAAAGCTCCCTGTATGTCCAGGAATGCACCCAGTGCGATCATGCCATTTTCCAGCGCCTTTCCCACCTGTGTTACCAGCTGGTGTAAGGCACTTTCCGTTGACTTCCCACACCGGAACGCATGCTGGTTGTTGTGCAAAGGATACCTGAGCCCAACCTTCTCCCTCATATACCGATCAACCAACCTCTCCAGTGTTTTTAGCACAAAAGATGTTAGGCTGATGGGTCTGAAGGACTTAGCCACGGTGTAGGTAGTACGACCTGGCTTTGGTATGAAGACAACTCGCACTTGTCTCCACTCTTCAGGAACATATCTGCTTGCCAAGCAGGCCCGAAAGATATGCACTAAGATTGGACCAATAGCCTCCCAGCCCTGCTGAAGTAGAGCCGGGAAGATTTGGTCCTTCCCCGGAGATTTGTAGGGCCTAAACGTACGTATAGCCCAGGTACTCCGTTCGTAAGTAACTATTTCTTTTGCCAGAAGATTTTGATTTATTGATATTTATTTATATTTGATTTATTTTGATGTAACCTTGACCGATCTTATGAGTGACTATTCCAACATTTTTATTTAGGATTTGTATTGCAACAAGTTTTTCTTTATCAATAAGCATATTTTTCCGGTATGAGATGTTAATATTTGGTTCAGAAATAAGTATGATGTCGCTTTTGTTTTCCATGGCGATTAGGTACGCCATGTCGTGTGCAATTTTGCACCGACCCAGATTAGTTTGTAAGATTCGTACCATTTTGGTTGGTGGCTACCCCACCCGTCTCCGATCTGGGTTTCCTGCTTTTACTCCGTCCCCTACTTTGACTGTTTCTAATTGAACTCCTTCTCCTTCTTTCCTGTCCTAGTACTTTCCTGTATTCTATACATGCTAGACTATCCGCCCTATGTCCCTTAGTTCCACAGGTCACGCATAGTTCCTCGTTTTCGCATTCTCTCGCCATATGTCCGGTCTGTCCGCATTTCATGCACTGTCCGGTCCTATCCTCTCCAGTACATTCATCCCTTTTGTGTCCGTATTGTAAACATCTATAGCACCCTTTCCAGGATCCGACACTCTACCCATCCTATATCAATTTTTTCCATCTCCAAAAGTTTTTTCACATTTCTCTTTCTGGTTTTTACTGTCGCCATTTGATTTCCGTCTTTGGTCAGTCTCACTGACGCCACTTCCAGTTCTATTCCTGGTGCCTCTCTCCTTAAGCATTTTTCAATTTGCCCTATTTCGATATTGGGTGTAATATCCAATATATGCAGAATGGCTTTTTTTTTTTGGATGACTTCCATATGTCCCATTTTTTCCTTCAGCGCCTGTTTTAACTTTTGTGCTTCCTGCTCCTTCTTGAATTCTATTAGTAAATCCCCTCTGTCCGTCCTTTTTACTCTGTCCACTTTCACCCCGATTTCCTTCATATTAATCACACTACTCATGTCCTTTAGAATGTCCGCATAATTTCTCTCCCCCGATTTTATTATTATTTTATCGTTCCTTTTATATCCTTCCCCTATTGTCCCTGCTTGATTCTCATCGTTCTTTGCTGTTCTGCACAGTTGTGCCCTCCAGGAACAATTGTGCATTGATATTTCCAGGCACTTTCGGGCTTTTTCTACGTTTACATTTACAGCTAAAATTACCTCTAATATTTTACTTTCGTTTTCACTCTCAGTCGTTTTGTCACATAGCTCCCTAATTGTTTCTAGCATTTTTAGCCCTTCGTTTCCTCCCTCAGTTATTTCCGGAACTTGCACCACGAATAGTCTGTTTGTAGTATTTATACTTTTCCTATTTCCTAATTGTTTATTTATAGAACTAGTTATTACCTCTACATCTCCTTCACTGAGTCCTTCCTTCATAATCACTTGTATATCCGGAACTATATCTATCACTTTTTCGAATTCTTCCACATCTTTGTTGGATCCTTTCCTTACTAAAACTGCTACATTTTTCCCTACGTCTCCCGCTTTCGGTAATGCTCTTCCTCTTTCATTTCCTCTCTCGCTTTCTCTATTTGTGCCTGTTCTACTAATTGTTCTCCTGTATTGTATTCTCTCCGCTTTGAGTGCTGCTCTAAATGCTGGGCATTTGCTCGTATTTGTCCTGTGATCCTTGTCCTCACACAGAGGACATTCGTCTTTCTCACACTCCTTTGCCTGATGTCCTGGTTTTCCGCATTTAAAGCAGTTGCTCCTTCTGTCCGGTCCCTCGCAGCTTTCCTGTGTATGGTCATATGACCAACATTTCCGGCATCTCCTAATATTTAGCCTCTTCTCCACTCTGCACCTTGGGATTCCTATCTTAATGTATTCTTTTTCTAGTAGTCGTTGTGCCATGTTATCGTCTACAAATATCGTGACTGCCTTTGTCCCGTTACTCATGTCTCTTAGGTCGCTAATTGCATAGCTGTTTTCCCAAGCCCCTCCAATTTTTCCTATGGTGTCAATTACGTTTTGCTTTGTGGTATTCGCACTCATACCCCTGATGTACAGTGCTGTACTTCTTTCTCCTATTACCCTCGTCTTTAATCCCGCCTTATCCAGTATCCCATGCAGCTTTTGGAATTCCTCCTTTTCCTTATCCGTTGTTACCAGTAACTTCCCATCCTTCGTGCATCTGACCGTGCGAACAACTTTGGCTGAGTCCTGTTGCCCTATCGCTGCTTCTACCCTTTCTAATACTTCCTTATACGTCCTTTCTCCGTCGGCAATTATCAGTCCTAGAGTGTTCCTTTCCTTGCTGGCCTGCTTGCCCTTTGTTTTGTATATGTCCACTTTAATTTTTTTCCGTCTGCAGATACATTCCACCATTTTCCTCATACGGCTGATATCCATTTCCCTTAGATGGTGTAGGCATACCTTTGCTCCTTCCGGGCACTCTTCTCGGATCCACTCCAGGTCTTTCCACAGGTCAATTCCATTTCTTGTTGTTACAATTTTTGCTATCTTAATATTTGTTGTTCGTTTGTTTTTTATTCTGGTTGTTTGTTCTAACACTTCTCGATGTTCCATTTCTGCTAGTTCCGGATATTTCTCCTTGTAAATTTTTTGAATACTTTGATCCATGTTGGGGTCATTCGGTTCTATTAGTACCACTTTAAACACGTCGTCGTTCTCCTGCAAGGGGTTGCCAATCACCATCTTAGTACTCTCGAAGCTTTCCTCTGACCAGACTCCGTCCGCTATCTCCTGGAACTCCTCCCAATTTTTATAAAAAAACAGCAATAATTGCATTTGGTGTTAGTAATGAATATGGAGTAACTGTAAGTTACTCGTTGCAATTATCTAGATGGCTATGGACAGTAGGTAAGAAATATCAATCAATTTATTTATTTGACATTAGTGCTGTCAACTAAGATAAAAATCGATTTATTCAAATTGTAATATCCGTTTTTGTTGTGTATTTTGTTGTTCTTTTATGTTTTTGTTATTGTTTTTGAATTATCTTTTGCTTTAATTAATTCGTTGAACAAATTGGAAAATGAAAACTTATTCCAGAGAAGAGCGCGTTGATATGATTTTTATTCTTGGAGAATGTTCTCAGAACTGTTTGTTAGCATCCCGAGTTTATGCTCAAAGATTTCCCGAAAGAATTCATCCAAATAAAATGGTGTTCAAAATCAAGTCGTCGCAGACCTTTTTCCAACAGCGTCTCTTGCTATCGTTTATCAGGTGTTTTAGCATCCTTCTACCTTCTTTCAATTCGATTCTCTTTTCTTCCCTTGCTTCTCCTTGTACAGCCATTCTCGTCAGCTCCCTTCTTATTCCGATGCAGCGTTGTTTTGCCTGGCTGATTTCTTTTGTCCACCAATATGGTATGTCCCTAGAGACGTTCTGTTCTTTAACTCACTTTTTTTACGTTTTTTATGATTGTGCGTGTTAGATCTTTTACATTCGCTATCGGTAGTCTCTCGTTGTTTAGTAGCTTTATATAGCTTTCTAGATCATATAATTTCCTGTTTCTTTGATGCGGTTTTTTATCTACTTTTTTCCGATATATCGTAGTAGATGTGTTTATGATTTGTGTATATTTCGTCGTCTAACACGCTCCAATCTTTTATCATTTTCTCTGCCTTTTTTGTGCAGAGCGTCACGTCTATATGGGACTGAGTGTCTCCCCTCACGAAGGTTGGATCCCCTGTGTTTGCTGTTACTAGTTCGAGAGTAGCCATCGATTCTGTCCAGATCAAACCTCTAGTGTCCGTTGTAGGAGATCCCCACTCAGGTGCCTTCGCGTTTATGTCTCCGGCTATTACCACTCTCTCACTCCCGATGTTTTTGACCCTGTACATTATATCATCCACAACTTTTTCATAGACTTGATTTTCTAGACTCGGTGGTAAATAGCAGGGGATTATGTACACATCCTTAAATTCGCATATAATGTATCGCGATAGCACCTCAGCTTTTATCAGACCGCATGTCTTATTTCTGACGTAGATGGCTACGTCCCTTAGAGTATCGCTGATCCAGTTGCCCTTTTCAGTGATTTTTTTATTGGGTTCGGATACTATGATGATGTCGATATTTCTTCTTCCTGCTATTTCATGTACTAGGTCATGTGCGCTCCGGCTTCTGCCCAAATTACACTGTAGGATTTTCATAAAATAAAATAAAATATGTTCAACTACAAATACAATAACTAACACTAACAATAACGATAACAATAACGAATTCTATAGTCTAATTCTATAGTTCGCTTACTCTGGCCGAATTCAGCCTTCTTATTTCCTGTCTTAGCGCCTGTTTGAATCTGGGGCATTCCCTTGTTCCATTTCGGTGTCCAGCTTCCTCACATGTCCAACAGTAGCTCACTTCTGAGTTGCAGTCCTTGGAGGAGTGGTTTTCTTCGCCACACCTTCTGCACCTGTTCCCTTTAGCCCTGTCTATACCTGTACATTCCGTCGTTTTGTGACCTACTTTCCAACACCTAAAACATCTCTCAAACACTACTTTCTCCCTTATACGGCAGCTAGACCAACCCACCTTTATTGTTCCTTGTTTCACCAGTACGTCTGCTTTTTCTTTTTCTATTGCAATAGTAGCATTTTGCTTCTGTTCGCTGGTGACAGTTAGGGCTACAATTTCAAATCCTTCTTTCCCGATTATATTTTCTATTTCTTCTGCAAGATCTTGTTTTGTTGTAACAGCATCGAGATCACTAATATAGATGGTGCTTTTCATTTTCCCAGCCTCTTTTACCGCCTGTCCGTCCAGCTGCGTTTGCAGTATTTCCTTGATACTATCCGTTTTAACGTCCTGATTAAGTGTTATCAGCAAGTCCCCATTTCGTGTCTTTTTTAAATCTCTTACATTTTGTCGTACTTCCTTATGCTTAACTTTCTCCTTTACCTCTTTGACCAAATCGGCGTATGCTCTCCCTTTTGCCTCGACTATTAATGCCTGGTTTGCGTATTTCGTTCTTTCCTTTCTTTGAGCTAGTTTCTTTGAGCCAGCCCTTTACATTAGCAGTAAGTGCGCCCATTTCGTATAATATTGCCGTGATTTCCGTTTCCGTTAAGGCCATTTCCACAATTTTTCTTGTGCACTTATTCAGTAGATGTCTATCCATGATAATTGCTACTTTACTTCTGTTTTTTTCTTGCATCAAATTTTTTAGTTTTCTAATTGCACTGTATATTCTATGGTTATCAGGTAAGGATGTGTCTACCGGTAGAAAGTGTGTGTGTCTGTTCATTTCCAGGTGTTTCCTTTCTTCTCCTTCCACGATCAGTGCTTTCTGGCAAATCATGCTGGCCACACCCCCTTCCTTGACCTTTCCCTCTGTGATTATCTGCGAAACGTATGCATTTTCCATTACTTTAAACCCGTGATTCTCTTTTTTCGTTTCATAGATAATTGCAATGTCATCCTTGATATCCATATCGCCTGGATTTCCCCATCCTATTTCTGTCCTTTCATATACTTCTTTTTCAAAGTCCTTGGTAATCACATCTTCTAGAGTCGACCAGTCATTACTAGCTTCTTTTATTCGGTTTCTTAGCTCTTCGTTGGTTTGTATCTTTTTCCCTACCTCATCCATATTCACTTGCGTTCCCATTTCCCTCGTTTCCACTTTTCTTGGCTGTTCTTTCGCTTCTTTTGCTTCTTTTACTTCAAATGGAAATCCCTCCCATTCCGCCATTATTCTATTTAGTCTTTTTGTGACCATATCAACCTCATCTATCTTCTCTTTGATTTCCCTTTTTGTGTTCGTATTTGCCTTAACTAGCTCTCTTAGTTCTGATACGCCACCGGATATTTTTTATACAATCTCATGAAGCGTTCCCCTCCGGTGTTGCATCCTGTCTCGGTCTTTTCCCTTGTTGTCCTTTGAACGGGGTCTGGTCATCGTCCACTATCGCCATATTTAAGAAAATTTAAGAAAGAATTTAAGAAAATTTAATGTCCATTTCGACTTATTTTTTTACGATCTTTTCAAATCTGTTATTATTTTTTATGAACGTTATTTGGTAAAAAAGTTAGCTTGCTTTTGACACATTTGTACAGGAATCCCTATGTCGCATCTTATAAATAACACAGTGTATACAGGGTGTTTGTAAATTGCATGCACATATTTCAACCACATGTCAGGAATACCTCTAAAAGTGATTTGGCGTAATTATTTTTTTTTAATTCAAATGTTTAAATTTGGGGCAATTTAACATTTATCCGCCCCAAACTCTACGTCGTATTGTCTACGCGTATTCTGCATAAGCGGCTGGGAGCGCGTTGAACGAACAGTGTTGTAAAATGTTTATAAAACGAAATAATGTGATAATTTTTCCGTAATATCGTCAAACCAACTAGGTATACTAAAATTAATCATTTTAAAAATGGTTGAATTTCATAAAAGAATGTTTTGCAAAATATTCGAAAATAGGTCATGAATTTCGGAAACATTGAATACATTAAAAACTAAGGAACCCTATTCCTTAAATAAATTAAACTTACCCAAAATCTTCATGATTATCTAGGTATCCTTACAAAGTATCACAACAATAATTGTTGTTATTAATTGTTGAACAATTATTGTTCAAAGTGTCCACCATTAATTTCAATACAAGCTTCTGCTCTTCTGCGAAAGGAACCAAAAACTAACAAACACAAAAACTCAAACTTGATAAAAGTTCACACTTAACAAATTTACAAATTTTTATGTATTTTTCAAATCGGCAAAGGCAAATCAACGCACGAACTGGTTGCGTCTCTATCTTTGTGTAGTAACTAAAGAAATCGCTTTATTACCCTTGTAAAAGATAATTTATGCGATGTGACGTGCAAATTTCTCCCTCCGCCTGCCGTCCTTCGAAAAATCTAGCCGAATGTTTTCTAGTGCGTATTGTATTGTAGGGTTGTTAACCTCGCGGTCAAATAGATAATTCTTTTTAGTGATTTGTTTGATAGTGTTTAACTTCTTATTATTCTTCAAGTTTAGTTTGTTCTTAGTTTAGTGTTCTGATTCTTGGAGCAATGCAATGGCAGACGCCTTTGATCAAAATGAATTAATTAATTGATGTGCTTCTAATAAGTAGTAAGTAATAAATAAATTCTTATGAGACATGATTTTTCATTTATCAATTATTATTTTGTCGATATTACAACTTTACGGTGAACTTTACGGATCGTATCGCGCGAGTCGATTTGTTTAAAATTACAACAATTATTGAATTATTGATTATTGCATCTGAATTAAATGAAAAATACTTCAATTTTTAAATATTAACCAATTACTAGTATGATTATTAGTATCTAAAATAATTCTAATCCTTTAAATCAAATGAAATACATTCTTTAAAAATGTTTTATTTTTCAAATTAACAAATAAAACATGGCAACGTTGAAAGAAATCCGCCGATCCACAGCTGATCGCTTTAAATTTGTAACTGACCCTCTCAACATTTCAGAGGCGTGTATCTTATTTAGCAACAATTTTCAAAAATTAATTACTTGGTAATTATACGCTATTTTGAAAAAATAATTTATACAATAGTTTTTATTAAGCATATAGTTTAACCAGTTTTAATATGTGCATGCAATTTACAAACACCCTGTATACGTCACATGATCCCTGAATCTACCTCCCGAGCCAAACATCACCCCTAGATATTTTATTGCCTGCTGTGGTCTTGCAATGTTCCCTTCCACTTCGAATTCTACTTCCATCCTTTTCCTCTTCCACCTATGCCCTTTAAGTATCACTACCTCTGTTTTTTCTGGGGCTAATGATAGTCTATTCTCCCTCATCCAGTTTCCCACCTTGAGTAAGGCTATATTGGTGTTAGATCCAATGTATCGTTTGCCTGCACCACTAGGGCCAAATCATCAGCAAAAGCTATTGCCTTAACACCTTCTTGGAATTCTGTCCTGAGCAATCCCTCATACAACACGTTCCACAGGGTAGGTCCAAGCACCGAACCTTGTGGAACTCCCGCCTTGATGTGTACTTCCTCCTTTCCTACCATGATCCTTCTGTTGCTTAAGTACGATCTTATAATATTAACGAGATACTCAGATACTTCTTTATTTTTAAGTTCCTGTATGATTAGGTCCCACGATGCCATATTGAAGGCGTTTCTGACGTCGACTGTTACTAATGCTACCCATTTCATTCTGCTTTCGCTTGCTATCTGTTTCACCGCTTCCATAGCATGTATGGTAGACCTGCCTACCCTAAACCCATATTGTTTTCTTGAGAATTCTATTTCCTCCTCCAACCTAACTTTAATCATCTTCTCCACTAACTTGCATATGGTATTCAGTAAACAGATGGTTTACACTTTCCTTGATTACCCTTAGGAATTAGCGTGACGCGTGCTACCTTCCATTCGTCCGGTACCCTCTGCTCCCTTAAAATCTTATTAGCGATGCCAAGTAACACATCAGGGCATACCAAATATGCTTCCTTTAACGCTTCCACTGGTAATCGGTCCAATCCCGGTGCTTTACCCTTCTTCATACTGGTAACTGCCTGTTCCAATTCCTCTGCCGTAAACTGATTTTCTATCCTCGCTGGAACAGTTCTCATACTCTCGTGCGTCTCTGTTCCCGTTAGAAACAGCTCCTTGACCGCCTCCATCTTCCTTTCCTCACTCATCTCCACAGGTGTTAACTTTGTGAGTTTCCCTAACACGATCCTGTATCCCATTCCCCAGATGTCATCCTCTACCTCATCGCATACTTTTTTCCATTCTTCCCTCTTAGAGTCCCTAATTAGCTTTCTTAGCTGTTTCCTCATCCGTTTGTATTTATTTTGTAGTTCCGATATCTCTACCGGGTGGACGTCTCTCTGGGCCGCTATTCTGGTTGCCTGCCTCCTTGCCAATAGACATTCTTTCCTTTTCTTATCGATTACTGGGTTCCCCCAGTCAGTACCTTCCTTGTTTTCCCTCTTCCAGCTATCACACTATTTCCATATGCCTCCCTTATTAGATCCAGTCCTTTATCGATTCTTTCCTCTTCGTTAGCCAGTGTCAGTCGTAAGATTAATCCATCCCTAAATGCCTCCCTATCCATTATTTGCATGTTTCTTTCCTTTGTGTTTTTTGGTGTTTTTAGGTTAATTTCAAAGTAGATGTATCGGTGGTCCGAGAGATTCTCCTCGTCCATTACTTTCCATCCCTGCATCTTCCTAGCTAAACTTCTAGTCGCAATGGTTACATCGATGCATGATCGATGCACCCTTCCCCCTTTTAAACGTTGGAGTATTCCCCGTGTTAATGATATTTAAATCCAACTCCGCCAACCATTCCACTAAGTACCCTCCTCTTTTGTCCTCGTTCTTTGATCCCCATTGCATCGATTTGGCATTGACGTCTCCCACTATAATGTAATCTCCTCGGATTCGTTTGCAGTGCTCCATAATTTCGTCAATCTCCTTCTTATACCTTGCAAAGTCCACATTGGGCGATAAATAGACACATACCATTTTAAAGTCCTTAACATCGATTACCACGTATCCCTCTCCCCGAGTAATGTCCGCTATGGTTATATTCCTATTGTTAAATAGGACTGCAACGTCCGCGCGTTTATCCCTAACCCATTTTCCTCCCTTAGTCATATTCCTGTTAGGCTCTCCAACCACCAATACATCCACTTTTTCGTCCGTTAGCGTTTTGAATACTAGATCGTGAGCTGCTCTTCCTCGGCCTAGGTTCGTTTGTAGTATTCGGAGAGGCTCCATTTTTAGTAATGAACTTACGTTTATGCAAGGGATGGTGGCCTCGTATCCGAGACACACGAGTACTCAGTTGTCGTGCTGTTTACGCTGGTTAATCTCCTCAGGTTAGTTATCTTCCTTTTTCTGGCTTCTTCTACTAGCGTCTTGTAATGAGGACATTGGACATGATCTAATCCGACCTGTGACCCTTCATCTTGCACTTGATGCAGTTCTTATCAGAGATATGTCCTCCCTGTCCACAGTTCAGACATATCTCTACCCTACCCTGCCCTTTTTTTTTTTTTTTTTTTTTTTTTTTTTTTTTTTTTTTTTTCGAGGGGAAATATGCCTGTTCTCGTGTATGCCTACATCCTAGATTTCCTTTACAGTTTTAAAGCTTTCCATTTGCTACATCCTGTCCATTTCCTCTTTTCTTTCCATTACCGATCTTATCCATTGGCTAATGCTTTTGTACTTCTTTTCCTCCGATATCATTTCCTCTACAATGTTTTGGGGTTCGATGATTTTTCCCAGCTCGTGGAATATTTTCACCCTTTCGTTCGTAAACCGGTTACAACGGAATAAAACATGTTCGGCATCCTCTGTTACCTGACAGATCTCGCATGTGTCGTCCTCGGCCTTATGTATCCTTTTTAGGTAGTGTTTAAAGCTGCCATGCCCCGAGAGGAACTGAGTAACGTAGTAATCCGTTTCTCTGTACTTGCACAGATACCAGGGTTCTATATCGGAAATCAGTGTCCTCGTCCACCTTGCCTTGTCTGTGAGAGATTGCCATTTCCTTTGCCACCTTTTTATTGTTCTATCCCTCGCTTCCTTCTTGTGTGTTTCTAAGTTCTCCTCCTCTCTTTCTCCAACTTCAGCCCTCTCTATAATCAATTCATCTATCGGGATGTTACCTGTGATCACCGCTATACCGAGAATCCAACGTAAGGGGTAGGCTCGGTATATGTGTACGAGAGAGACCGGACCGTAGGTGGCGATCGTGTCGGGTGGACAACGACGGGGCGGATAGAATCGATCGACGTATCGATTCTCAGTGCGAATCTACCTATCGGCGTAGGCGTTATACTAATTGTAACGTTTAATGGTGAACGAATAAAGAGTTTGTGAATTTTCTATTCGACTCGTTTTTACTCGTCTAACAGATCAGAAGTGGGATAGAGCTCATTGAGCTATGTGGAAGCTGGTGTTCTCGTGAAAGAGGGTGTTCTTCGTGAGAAAATTGTGATCGACAATTTCATGGCGTGCGGGCGGCGGAAAACAAATAACGGGTGGTTATAAAAGAGGGCGGTAAGATCCTAGACAACCGTAAGTACATTTTGCGTAAATATATTGGTGAACAATACGGTGATAGTGCAGAATCGGCAATTTGCGTTTCGAAGATTCTAGAAAAATTGACGGCGCTTGAGTACCGCTTGATTTTCAACGAACGGTGACGTGAATAATCGATATACGAATCGATTAATTGAATTCGACGGCGAAACAAGTTGAAACAAAACAAAGGTTGTTGTTTACGTTGCGATAACATAGGCGTGCGATATTTTATAAATAATTTTGGCGAAAATATTTATCAGTGGCGTACTGATATATAAAATGGGTGGTGTTGTTTTAAATTAATTATAGGCGATATTATTATTAATTTGGTGTCAAATTTTAGATAGAAATGACTGCCTTCGGCGACGAATTAGTTCTAGACGAAGAGTTACATTTGGACGACGGGTTACCAAGGCGAAGTGAAACCAACTAGAGGCGAGATTTATTTTCCACTAAGGCGACGCAACTTAGGCGAGATGTTGATCTGACGGTAACGCCAGTTGGAGGACTGGTGAAGGCGTTAATGGCGAGCGGTTAGCTTCGAGCGTGAAGAAAATAGCGAAGCAGCAGGCGGCTCTGATAATGGGTGATATTATCGATATGACCACGGTGGTTACGGCGTTATGCCCTTGACGTAAAGGAAGGCAGTAGCAGAAGACGTTCTGTACGACTAGGACCGAAGATGTTAGATCGTTTTGATCCAGACGATTCAGATTCTACAATTGAACAATAGGTTCAGAAAATGATCAACTTTGGACGATCCATGACTGGTCACAAGCGGACGACATTGGCGTAATCAGAATGGGCAACACGGCGTTGATTCCATCGGCTCGACGATTACTGCGGCTCTTGGAAACGATGGAAAAGTAAATTGCGAAGAGAAAGGTGAAGGATTCTCAGGCGGAAAATCTCCGGCGAAGAAAGGGCGAGATCTTGGTTTGACAGGTGTTATAAAGATCCACATCTACTTAGTGTTTAGGCGATTAAACAGTAAGTACCTATTTTATTATTACGGCGATATAGTATACTGGAGTTAAGTAGATGCGGCGTATTCAAAAAATTTAATTAACGAAATTCATCACCGGCGAGAAAAGATGGGTGTGCGCATGTGCAACGGCGAACGTGCTTTTTGATATTTGCAGTAAACGGCGAACGTGGTTGATTTTATTTTTGCAATCGACGGCGAGTGGTGACTTGACTAGTGGTGACAAAAAACAATAACAAGGTGAACACATTCCAACGACCATAGGCGTGCGGATGAAATTAATTTCAATTGAATTTTCCAATGGTGTAGTTTTATTTTATTTTAGCAAATTGGCGATTTGTTTTGACTATTGAATTGGTGATTTCTTTAATGGTGAATTAATCTTTGGTGTTTGATTAAATGTAATTGGCGTAACTAATTAAACAAAAAATGGCGATTAATAGTCGGCGATTGGTGATTAATACATCGCGATTGGCGTTTGGTGATTAATAGATCGCGGATGGCGATTATCGGATGGCGATTGACAGATGGTGATTGGTGATTGGTAATCGGCGGATTACGATTAGCGAGGGTCGCTAAAATAGTAAACTGGGCGGAAGATAATCGGCGTTAAAGACCGCATATTTGGAAAATACAGTGGCGTAGGCGATAATAAATGATTATTAATTTACTAATACCGACCCTAATATTTTAGAAAATGAGCAGTACTAGCGACGAAATCTTGATGCAGATGCAGAACTACATCGTGAGCTGGAAGAAGATCGGCGACCAAAGAGGACGGCGGGCTCACAGCGGCGTAACCTAAGCATAGCTGATACTCCGACAGAAGAATTGGCAAACGCTACACGAGCGGGCGACCTTATGGAGAGCATCGAGCGGGCGGCCTCATGGAAAGTATCGAACAGGCGGCCTCATAAAGAACATTGGGCGGGTGGTCTTATGAAAGGCGTAGGGCGGGTGGCCTTATGAAACGCGTAGGGCGGGTGGCCTTATGAAACGCGTAGAGCGGGTGGCCTTATGAAAGGCGTAGAGTTGGCGACTAGGTAACAGGCGGCATTAGTGATTCATAAATCGATGAAGTTGAAGGCGATGGCGGATAAGGCGACTCAGACACCGTTTACTTCTCGTGATCGAGGTGCCATCACAGGGAGAGAGGTATCGACGTCGGCGTTTCGACTATTGGCGTTAGGGTTCAGTTAATCAATTATTTCGACACTGGCGACCCGGATTCCAGCGTGAAGAGGTGACTGTTCACGGGTGAGTGACACATATTTATACCACAATAATTGTAAAGAAAAGGTTACATAGTGCGGCGAGACATTGAGCGCGAGAGCGATTTGTAAAATTTTGAGCAATTGCGCTATAGCGACGTATTGGCGTATCTGGAATCTACTCATTCCTTCAAATGGAGAAGAAGAAGACTTGATGTAGTTGGAGTTGGTGTTAAATTAAGAGAGCAATCAGGCGTGAAGCTCAAATTAGAAAATGTTCCTTTTTGCAGAGTAGCATTGAACATCTAGGTCTCGAGGTGAGCGTGAAGGCGTTCAACGTAGAAGGTGTAAAGTACAGTAGGTGTTTGATTTCCCAGAACATAAAACGTACACGGCGTGCGACTATTTGTTTGGTTTGGCGTCATATTTCCGGAAATTCATTCCCAACTTCTCAATCATGGCGAGAACTTGTATTAACTTACGAAGCAAGATGTATACCTTGGCGGTGAAGCGACGAACAACAGAAGGCGTTAGGAAAAATCAAGAAATATTTATCCAGTAGGCCGGTGTTAGCCTTATATGATAGTCAGGCGGATATTGAAGTTCATATGAACGGTAGTAAATTGAACGTATCTGGTATTCTTTTACAATTGGCGTGCAAAGGGAAATGGCGAGCAATGGGAAATGGCGATTCACTGAATATTACAGTCGAACTACTACGGCGTAAGAGCAAGTGTATCATAGTTACGAGTTGGAGATCCTGGCGATGATCAAATTTATCAGGTGATTTAAAGTTTATTAGTAGGTGTACATTGTACTGACAAAGTGGTCACTGGCGATCAGGTGATAACTAATTGTGCGGTGGTAAGAATGGCGTTACTCGAAAGAGATTTAATTCTTCGAATAGCACGGTGGTAGCTGGCGATTCAGGAGTACGATATGGACGTGAAATACCCAAATTCAAAGTGCAGCATGGCGATGTTCTTAGCAGGAATTCTTCGATTGAAAATGTTGGTGTTAATGCAGTGCAAATGGAAGGAGGTGATTGGTTTACGACGGTGCAATGGCAAGATCCCCGAGCGCAGGAGTTAATATGACAGATGGCGTAGATTCTCACATAAAGGCGATTTACAAAGTGAGAAAAAGGCGATTATATTGCGTAACGGCGATAGGAGACAGGCGGTCCGAAAAGAGGTGATATGTCTCAGCTATGGCGAGATTCAATATTTATATTTGGCGAAATTGTACGTCATTACAATGACATAGGACACCCGGCGTGTGAATAATGTTTTGCATTATTATCTGAGACCTATTGGTTTCCTAAAATGAGGCGATTTGTGTCGAAATGTATTAAATCATGTTTTAGGTGTGAGTTTGCTAAAGAGCAACATCGGCGAGGCAAAGAACAACTTCATCGAATTGAGCGGCGGCCTTTGATACGGCGGAACCGGCGGATACTATTTGGTACGGCGTACATGGGTATCGTAAGGAGTACGAAAGACAATATTTATATTTTGGTGTTGATCGGCGGATTCATTAAGTTTGTCTTGGCGAAACAGACAAAAACTCTAACGAAGTATTTGGCGATTTTGATTATCCTAGGTGAGTAATATAAGATCGAGCGAAGGTGTTCATGACCAAGGAGTTTCGATCGGAAAAGGGCGTTAAACATGTGGTGAATGCGGTGGCAACACCAGGGGCGGACGGTCAGGTGGACAACAGAAGCGTTATCAGCATCAGCGAAGACTGAAAGTCGATGGGACGAGAAGCTACCGGGCGTTGTTTGGGGCCTTAATAATACAAACAACTCCAGTACGCATTTCTCACCAGCGCACTTGATGTTTACGTTAATCATGGCAGAGTACCCGATTTGGCGATTGGCGAGCTAGCTAGCGACACGACTGGTGATAGTCGAACGACTGGGGTAGTCGAATGACTGACGACAGTCATCAGACCGGTGATAGTCTGGCAAACGCAGGGGGCGTTCAGGGCATCGATGGTACAGATCAGGCGTGCGAGAAAATGTTAATTGACGACGACGACGACGAAATCGATGTCCGGCCTGATGAGCGGGGTGACGACCTTACTCAACAGGTTTTGAGGCGTAGTAAGGCGAAAAGGCTTAGGTGAAGCCAGGCGAAAAGGCTTAGGAGAAGCCAGGTGGAACCGCAACGGTGAAGCGGGAGGGTTGCTCGAAAACATACCATGTTGTGTAAGACTGATAACGGGGCGAGTCGGGAGGACTGAAGGAACGGTCGGTGAAGACCGAGCTGAGGCGTCCGGAATAGGCGATTCAGTGGCTTCGTCAAGTACGAAATACGGCGGTGACCGTAGTGTTAGTTCGTTAATTCGGAGGAGTCAGAATTACTCGCGAACCGTACTAAAGCCAAGGCGAATATTAAATGATCTGTACACAGGCGACCGTTTCTGGTGATTGACCGACTGAGGCGTCAGATTTAGGCGATTCTATAGGAACTGAGGTGTTAAAAGTGGGCGATTTGATGGAGACTAAGGCGTTAGCATTAGGCGATTCTATAGAATCTGAGGTGTCAGGAATGGACGAGCTAATAACTTCGACAAGTTCGAATATGATGGCGATTACTACATTTGATTGTGATCTAGAGGAGTTTAAATTACGTGCAATTCGTATTAATATTTAGGCGAACATTGAGGAATTTGCTTAGGCAACGAAACGGTGTTATAGTAATAGGCGCAAGGCGGCGATTGAGTATAAGGTTGGCGAATTGGTGCTTTGGCGAATGGCAACTGCACATAAAGCTGGCGTAGGCGTTAGCAGTAGTAAACTGCTAGTGAACGAGTTCAACGGAATATATTGGATGCGAAAATATCTGGCGAATGGAGTACATTTCATCGAGGCGATACAAGGTGTGAAAGGATACAAACGACATCAAACAATCATGGTGAACGATTGGTTGAAATCATACCATTCAACTAGGAGGATTTGTAATTCGGGTGAGAGTACCGAATTTGGCGCGACGAATTAGGCGAAAGTATTAGACGTATCAGGCGGATTTGACAATTTGTGCAGGCGACTGCACGGGCGAAGTTTTGATAAATTAATGAGGACATTTAATTTGCAGGATGGCCGAATGTACCGAGAATCCAACGTAAGGGGTAGGCTCGGTATATGTGTACGAGAGAGACCGGACCGTAGGTGGCGATCGTGTCGGGTGGACAACGACGGGGCGGATAGAATCGATCGACGAATCGACTCTCAGTGCTACCTATCGGCGTAGGCGTTATACTAATTGTAACGTTTAATGGTGAACGAATAAAGAGTTTGTGAATTTTCTATTCGACTCGTTTTTACTCGTCTAACACCGCAATGGCTTCTGATGACACTGTTCTGTAAGCGCTGCCAATCCTTAGGAGTACTTTTCTCTGGGTGCTGATGAGTATATTCCTGTATCTGGCAATTTTGACTGTCGTTCCATCTATTTTGCCAAACACCGATTGTTTGTTTTCTGGCTTCGATCTTTTGTGCCTTTTCGGACCATTCATTTTGGTGTATCTTCACTTTCTCTAGGATGAGTAGGTCTATGGGCACGATACCACTTATCGCAGCAAGTGCGTCATGTGAGACCGTTCTGTACGCGCTGACTATATTTATTAGGACCCTTCTCTGTGTCCTACTTAGGAGATCTCTATATCGTTTTAATTTAAGCACCCTGTGCCACACCGAGGCGCCATATAGTAATATCGAATGGACAACTTCTCCTAGTATCTGTCTTTTGAGGCTACTTGGCCCTCCAACGTTTGGCTTGCATGAACCGCGAAGGTTCTGTTATGGTCCAGGTGTAGTTCCAGATATTTCCAGATTCCAGACGGAAACAGGTGTCCATTTTTGTTTTGACCGGCAGGGCGTATGGTGTTGATTGGCTCAGATGCTTTACCGCTATAGCGTAACCTTGTCCCCATATATCTTGGTTTAGTTCATCCCTCAGTTTTTCCCAGTTTTTACTTTGGCTCGTATTTATTAATAATACGGTAAGTATAAATAAAATTTAGGGTAAGTATAAATAAGATTATCTGGGGTAAGTATGTATAAATAGAATTGTAACTTGAAGTAAATGAAATTGGTTCATTTTTACAAACACGCTGTACAACACTTAGACTTTGCTTATTACTACTTTTATGGGACCAAGGTCTCCCCTTCTGTCCATTTTTTGGCCTCTGGTTCCCTTTCGTTGATAGATGTTGTTGACAGCCTTGCAGTTTGTCTGCTGATACTTTTTGTTTTTTCCCGTGCCTCTTTCATAGCCTTTTTAAAGGCTGGACACTTAAAAGTGCCCGCTACGTGTCCTGTCTCCATACATGTTGGACAATGTTCCTCATTTTGGCATTCTTTTACCGTGTGTCCCTCCTGTCCACATTTGAAGCATCTATCCACTTTTTCCATTTGCTGACATTCCCGAGTATAGTGCTCATGTGACCAGCATTTAAGGCACTTTTTTACCTTCACTCTTTTTTCTATACGGCATCGGTTTATTCCAATTTTAATGTATTGTCCCACTAGCATTTTATTAGACATCTCGCTATCAACGACCAATGTCGCAGCTTGAGTTTTGTTGTTCATTTGTTCTTTTACTACTTCGTCTTTTTGAATGTTTCCATCCAAACCCCTCAGGTGGAGTACCTCTTGGTCCCCCTGGTTACCAACTAATCTCGTATTGACGCCTGCCTGTTCAGTTATAACATTTCTAATATTTTTAAGCATATCCTTATCCTTGTCTATTGTAATTAACATATTTCCGTCCCTCGCGCTCCTTATGCCTCTGATCGCGTTTGCTATCTCCTTGTTCGTTCCCACCGTCTCTTTCACTTTCGTGAGGATCTCGTTGTATTGTGCTTGGCTCTGGTTTATGATGATAGCATATGAATTTCTTTCTCTTGTTTTTTCCTCGGTCTGGCTCTTTTTTCTTGTCGTGAATATTCCGACTTTGGTTTCGTTATTCTTAAATATTACTTCCGCCATCTTTCGTAGTGCTTCCACCGAGATGTCTTCGATGTGGTGAAGTGCTGTAATGAAGTCATTTTCTACCGTAAATATTGTAATTAATTTGCCGAATTTTGTTAATTGCGCGTGACCTTGATTCCGATCGAGTCTTCCATCCGCTGTCGACCGCTCGAGTCCCTTCCACTGCCGAATTCTCCTACTTGGTTTCTAATGCCAGTGGAAGGACAAGGGCCAGTTTTTATCCTAAAAATAGAATATAAAAATGGGAACCTCGATCGAAATAGAACAGTTCTATGCGAAGTGATTTTCCGGAACATCCAAACCGACCCCAAGGTAGGAGAAAGACTGGTGAGTGTAGTCAAATAGATTTTGCTTTGCTTTTCGATTTTGTTTAATAAGTAGGGTTCCACTTGAACCTAACTACCGTCCTATAGTCCTGCTGAGAAGCGTTCTATAGATCCGATCCTTCGGCATACTCGAATTTTCATTGTTCTGCTGAGAAGCGTTCGGTGAATTCGATATCCACGGCTTTCCACTTTCTTATATGGATTCTCCTCCGTGAAAGATATGTCTCCTATTTTCTTCCGTTTCTTTCCGCCCTCGGCGGACGACAATGAGTTGCATCTTTGCACGCTCTCTTCTGCTAGATTCAATCTACTATATGGTAGGGTCTTTCTACCCTGGTCTGTTTGGCCAGTTGAGGGCTGGTCATCCCCTGTTTTTTTGTTTTTTTCCGTGTCCATTGGCTTATCCCACGAGTTGGGCAGAACTAATAGGTCCGGCGGGGCATTCAATGTTGCGCTTTTGGTTTCTTTTACCACTTTCTTTTTTATCGAAGAAGATGGCGATGGTGTATTTCTTCTTGGTTTTTTCTATTTTCTGCCTGAACTTGACTAGGGCGTCCTCCGTTGAGCGCTGTCGCGTGAAGCCATATTGCGTTGGTGACATTTTGTCTTTATTTGTTACTTCCTCGTCTAATCTGGATTTTATGAGCTTTTCCAGTGTTTTGCCAAGCAGGGACAGTAGGCAAATTGGCCGGTAAGATTTTGTATCTGTTGGATCCCTTTCCTTGCCTTTCAAGAAGGACCGCATTATCCCATGTTTCCATGTTTTGGGGTAGATTCCAAATTCTAGACACCCGTTGTATATCTGGAGCATGTATTCTCCTATCTGATTGTATGCTTTCTTCAATATAATGGCGTCTATTAGGTCTGGTCCTGGGGCTCGCCTGTTTCCGAAAGACTTCACTGCCTCTTGGAGCTCCTTCTCCGTAAATTTTTCGGTATTCTCGTTATTTGGGATTTCTTCTTGTTGGCTCCTGACTAGTTTTTGTTCCGGTGTGTCCTCTTCTTTGTTGTCTTCCGGGATTAGTGCTTCTAGCATTTGTTTTGCGGTTTCCTCGGAGTTTGTAGTATGTCCCTTGCTTGTTTTGAGCGTAGTTAGAGCCTGCTTTAGTGGTACCTTGTCTGCTTGAAGTTTGTATATCAATCCAAATGGGTTTTGGCTCCCTGTGGTGGTTACGAACTGTTCCCAGCTTCTTTTTTTTGCTTCCTCTATTGTTTTTTTGTATGTTTTTTCTTTTTCGCGCAGTAAAATTTTTAGCTTGTTTCGCTCTTCTTCGGATTCTTCTCGGTAGTAGTGTTTTCTGCTTTTGTTGACTTCCCGTTTGAGGTCGGTGAGTTGGCGCGTCCACCAGAGGTTGGACTTTCGGTATTGCTTTTTCCTTGGTATGGTCACAGGCTTTCGTGATAATCGCGGTTAGATGGGCAGCTGCGAGAGAGAAGGGTGAATTCTCCGTTGGCTACGTGGAGTGTACGCACACCACGCATTTCCAGGGTCCACCACGAGGAGGTGGAGAAAGGATTTGCCGGTAAGTTTTTTCAAGGTTATCTCAACAGTCCTTTTCAGGACTATTTCAACAGCCTTTTCAAGACTATGGGCCGCATATGGGCGCCTTTGGGCGTTACTCAAAGTTTTAATGCGTCCCGGACATTGGCAATCCGGAACACCTCTGAGACCCAGGTACCAGCCATTCGGACCCCACCCTACCCTACCCTTTTTTTTAAGGTGAGAGTGGAAAAATGCATTTACGCACACCCCCGTAGTTGGTCGGCGGGGGTAGTGTGGGACTCTAAGTCGCATACTACCCACTAAAAAACCACTCTCACCACAGTTCTGGTGACAGCTACGGACCAACCGAAAGGTCGATTTGACAAAGGCGTCATTGGCCACGAGCTTCTCTTAGTGTTTTTAGATCATCTGTGCAATCCTCTCATCTTTCATTTTTTCCTCCATTATGTCATTTATATATTTAAATATTTTTTCATAGCATTCCTGATCCTCTATCATTTTTTGTATTATATTGTCCGGTGTTATGTTATATTGTATTGCTTGTTTTAGTACCTCCCTTTTCCTTTCCCATCTATCGCAATTGAAGAATGTGTGTTCCGGTGTGTCTATTTCTTCACAATACATGCATCTGTCGTTATTCTTTTTCCCTATTTTATGAGTGTATGTAGAAAAGCATCCGTGGCCACTTAAAAATTGCGTAACGTAAAAGTTTACATTTCTATGTTTGCAGTCGTACCATATTCTTACATTTTTAATTAGCCTTTTCGTCCATTGGCCCTTAGTGGTATTTCCATCCCATATCTCCTGCCACCGCCTTAGTGTTTCCTCCCTTTCTGTTTGTTTATCATTCCTACTATCTTATTCCTCAATCCTTATCCTTTCATCAACTAATATATCAACGGGGATAAACGCCCTATTTTTTTTCAGGAGGGGAAAAATGCGTTTACGCACACCCCCGCTGTTGGTCGGCGGGGTTAGTGTGGGAACATCTGACAACGCATCATTGAACCACTGCTTTAGTTTCTTTATATTTCTTTATTGTTATTTATTGTTTTGTATTTGTAATTATTATGTTTATTATACAGTGCATTTCTTTAATGTCCTAGAAAAAGTGATATTAATTTGTTTGTATTCAGGTAATTATTAAATGTTCCGCCATTTTGTAATGGGTGCAGATATTGACTTTATATTCCAGGGTTGTAGAGTATTTGTCAGTAGCTTCAAAATGATGTGTCACAAGACCCCCCTTTCCATTTAAATTTATTTCCCAAGATATTTAACTGTCAATTTTACTCCAAAATATAGTAATCATGCATTAGTTTCATTATCCCAAATTTCAATTTTCTAAGTTGATCCGTTCAAAAAATAAAAGGGGGGGACGAATTAAAGAAATGCACTGTATATTTGTTTTGAAATTCTAGTTTGATATTTTTTTATTTTAACTTGTTTGTGAACTTGTTTGTGTTTGTGGTTCGTCCTTCATTTTTTCTTCCATTATTTCATTTATAAATTGGTCGACTTTTTCGTAGCACTCTTGATTTCCTATCATTTTTTTTACAATATTATCCGGTGTTAGATTAATTTTAACAGTTTCTTTCAGGGCTTCTCTTTTTCTTTCCCATCTAATACATTGAAAGAATGTGTGTTCCGGTGTGTCCTGTTCATCACAATATAGACATATTTCGTCGTTCTTTTTTCTTATTTTGCATGTGTAGGTGGAGAAACTTCCATGGCCGCTTAAGAATTGTGTAATATAGAAATTTACATTCCTATGTTTGCATTCGTACCATGTTTTAACGTTCTTAATCAGTCTTTTCGTCCATGGGCATTTTGTTGTGTTTCCTTCCCATCTCTCTTGCCACTTTCTCAATGTTTCTTCCCTTTCCCTTTCCTTGTCACTTTTGTTCTTTAGTTCTTTCATTCGTATCCTTTCATCAGCCAGCAGGTCTATAGGTATTACCCCCGCTATAGCGTACAAGCCTTCTATTGAAATTGTTTTAAAACCCATAACCGTCTTATTAATAATTTTCTTTGTACGCTGTACACGTATTCTCTGTATTTTTTGTAGAAAAAATAGATGCCCACACTGCGGCCCCCTACACTATGATAGATTGTGCTACGCTATTGTAGAGTCTTCTTTTGTAGCTTCCTGGACCTCTTATATTTGGTAGTATTCTTGTTAGTGCGTTCGTCAAAGTGGTCACCTTTTCTGATACTTTCCGTACATGGGCTCGGAAAGTTCCCCCTTTATCAATCCAAACTCCCAGGTATCTAAAACTATTTGTTGTTCTAATTTTTTCTCCTTTCAGTTCGAATTCTAGGTCTTAATTTTTCTTTTTCCCTTTCTCTTTCAATACAATTGCCTCTTTTTTATAGCGATTTCTAATTTATTTTTTTCTATCCACGTTGCTATATTTTGCAGTGCTTCGTTTCCATATTCTTTTAACAACATCTTACTTTGTGCAATTATTACGACCTTCTAAATCATCTGCATATGCTACGATACTTCCTCCTCCTTTTATATTTATGTCGAGTATCGGGTCGAACAACACATTCCATAGAGTGGGCCCCAGAATTGACCCCTGCGGTACACCTTGACTGACCTCTAAGTATGTATTATCTATTCGCATTTTCCTGTCCTTGAAATAATTATTTATAAGTGCAACTATGTATTCGGATATTTCTAATGCCTCGAGGCGTTGAATGATGATTTCCCATGAAGCGGTATTGAAGGCGTTTTTTATGTCGATGGTAATAAGTGCAGCCCAGTTGTTTTCCGCGTTTTCAGACTTTCTGATAACGTCTTTGATAGCCATAATTGTGGATCTATTTCGCCTGAAACTATACTGTCTTGTCGAAATTCCTTCCTTTTCCTCGAGTTCTTTTTCCAGTCTATTTTTTATAATTTGTTCGTATATTTTTGCCATAGTGTTGATAAGACAGATTGGTCTGTAATTTTGGTCTTCGAAGAAATCTGCAATTCCCTTTGGGATTAAAACTACCTTTGCCTTTTTAAATTCCTTTGGGAATTCATTTTTCTTCATCATCTCGTTTAATTTTTTTTTAAATATCCTTTTTACATATTGACACCACTACCTTCATAGCTTCAGGAGAAATACCATCCATTCCCGGCGCCTTACCTTCCTTCAGTCTGTTCACCGCTTCTTCCAGTTCTTCGGTTTCAATGTCTGGTCCCACTGTCCCACTGTCCTCGATTCATTTAGTCTTTCCCTGCATGCCGGAAACAGTTCCCTTACAATTTGCAGTTTCATATCGGTTGTTAGTTGATACGGCAATGTTGGTCTCTTCAGTGTCTTCACTGCAATCTTGTATCCATCCCCCCATATTGTCACGGAGGAGGGTGGAATTCTCAAATATTGTAGAAATGTTAAATTGTTATTAATTAAATTAACTGTCCACTCAGCAACCTTACAGAATGTTAAAATTATCAATAATATTGTTTAATAAAAATAATGCAAGTTGCTGAGTAGACAAGGTCGCGCGGCAATGAATCAAGAATGTACGTGTTCGCGCAAATCATAATGTTGGGTTAGATCACGTATGGGTCATCGGAAAACTATTAAAAAGAAATCGAAGCCCAAAGATGGGGGTTAGTCAGTCTAACGACTCACGGGTGCGGTAACGATTCCGCGCGGGACCGGTCGGTACCCGTTACGGGAAAGTGGGTGTATACCAAGAAGGTGAAGTGATCAGTTGGGTCGGCTGGTATAAGTGTTAGCTCCTAAGTTTGATGTAATAGTGATAGGGATTAGGTAGGTCCCAAGAAGACTTGTAGACTACCCGACGGTCCGAAATAAATGTAGTAGTTAAGTATTACTGTATAGTAATATAGTTGTTATCACCTTATGAGAGAATTTTAGTTGAGTACCCCAAGCGAATAAACCCCAAATCATACTACGAGAACCGCTGTGTGCGTAACCATACGAAAGCGTAACAGTTCTTTGATATTGTGTGGTAGTGGATTTCTTCTTGCTATTACTAGTGTTCTTCGTTCTTTGTTGCATCTCTTCCTTTCGTTCTCTATTTGAAAGTTCCACCAGTAAGGATTTTCTCTGTATTCCCGGTTACTTCCAGTATCAGCTTACGTCCTGTATCATTCTTATTTTCTTAGCCAATCCGTTATAATCTAGTTTTTCTATTTGTTCTTTATTTTGAGTCAACAATTCCTCCATTTTAACTTGTTCAGTTTTCTACTTCCCATCTCTACATTCTTATTGTTTCTGACCATTGTTAATTCGTAGTATATGAAGCGATGTAAGCTGAAAGATTCCTCCTTGGAAATATGCCAGTTCTTTATTTTTCTTGCTAGATTTTCGGTTGTTAGTGTTACGTTAATATGTGATTCTGTTGAACCTCTAACAAAGGTAGGCATTGTACTTTTATTGCTTATTACCATGTTATAAGAATCGATCCATAGTTCCCAATGCCTAACTCTGTTATCGGTTTTAGATAATCCCCATCGGAGCGATTTTGCGTTGATATCTCCAGCCACTAGGGTTTCTTTTTTATTATCGACAACATAAAAGATTTCGTTAATTTTTTCCTTATAATTCTCGATGTTAATATTTGGTGAAATATAACAACCTATTACGTAACACTTTCTAGTTCTATCACGGTAAAACTTTCGTTTCTTTTGAATTTCCTGACTCTTAGATTATTGTTCCTTATTTTTACAGCCACGTCCTTGTTGGTTATCCAATTTTTTTTTACACAATTTTCTTATTCGGCTCACTTATGATCAGTATGTCCACGTTATCTTTCATGCACTTTGCCTCTGTTGCGTCATGCGATGCGTATGCTCTACCAGCATTGATTTATAGCACTTTTACGACCATAATAGAGCTTCTTTGAAAATGTTTGTTTTGTAAAAATATGTAGATATAGATAAGAAAATAAAAATATAGGGATAAAAAACTTTGTAAACAGGGTGTTTGTAAATTACATGTACATATTAAAACTGGTTAGACTATATGCTTAATATAAACTATTGTATAAATTATTTTTTTTAAATAACGTATAATTACCGAATAATTAATTTTTGAAAATTATTGCTAAATAAGATACACGCCTCTGAAATGTTGAGAGGGTCAGTTACAAATTTAAAGCGATCAGCTGTGGATCGGCGGATTTCTTTCAACGTTGCCATGATTTATTTGTTTATTTGAAAAATAAGACATTTTTAAAGAATATATTTCATTTAATTCAAAGGATTAGAATTACTTTAGCTATTAATAATCATATTAATAATCGGTTAATATTTAAAAATTGAAGTATTCTTTATTTAATTCAGATGCAATAATTAATAATTTAATTGTTGTAATTTTAAACAAATCGACTCGCGCGATACGGTCCGTAAAGTTCACCGTAAAGTTGTAATATCGACAAAATAACGATTGATAAATGAAAATGATGTCTCATAAGAATTTATTTATTACTTATTATACTTATTAGAAGCATATCAATTAACTAATATCGCCTAAATTATCTTTTACAAGGGTAATAAAGCGATTTCTTTAGTTACTACACAAAGATAGAGCCGCAACCAGTTTGTGCGTTGATTTGCCTTTGCCGATTTGAAAAATACATAAAAATTTGTAAATTTGTTAAGTGAGAATTTTTATCAAGTTTTAGTTTTTGTGTTTGTTAGTTTTTGGGTTTTTTACGCAGAAGAGCAGAAGCTTGTATTGAAATTAATGGACACTTTGTTCAACAATTAATAACAACAATTATTGTTGTGGTACTTTGTTAGGATACCTAGATAATCATGAAGATTTTGGGTAAGTTTAATTTATTTAAGGAATAGGGTTCCTTAGTTAGTTTTTAATTTATTCAATGTTTCCGAAATTCATGAGCTATTTTCGAATATTTTGCAAAACATTCTTTGACGAAATTCAACCATTTTTAAAATGATTAATTTTAGTATACCTAGTTGGTTTGACGATATAACGGAAAAATTATCACATTATTTCGTTTTATAAACATTTTACAACACTGTTATTTCAGCGCGCTCCCAGTCGCTTTCGCAGAATACGTAGACAACACGACGTAGAGTTTGGGGCGGATAAATGTTAAATTGGCCCAAATTTAAACATTTGTTGTATTTGTATTTGAAAACCTAATAGTTTTCGAAATAATCAATTTTTTCCATACAAATAAATTTTCACCAAATTTTTCATTTTGTTATATCACCAGCAATTAGTTGTCGTAGGAAAATTCGTAAATTGCTATTCGATGGAGAACGATATTGTCTACAAATTACATAATTATAAAATTTTTCGTAAGTTCTACCGCTTACAAGAAAATTAAAAATTAAGGTTATAAAAAGTGCTATTTTCCTTGCGACTTTTCCGATTGTTTTGGAAAATCTATCGTTCGATGGTCAAAAATTATTTTGAACAATTTTGCCCTCTTGTAATTTTTTTCAAAACCCCGTACATGCACATCAAATACGGCATCACCCTATACATACACAGCCATCATGGAATCACCCTGTACATGCACATCAAACACGTCATCACCCTGTACATACCCAGCCAATATGGAATCACCCTGTACATGCACATCAAGCAGGGCATCACCCTGTATACACTGTGTTATTTATAAGATGCGACATAGGGATTCCTGTACAAATGTGTCAAAAGCAAGCTAACATTTTTACCAAATAACGTTCATAAAAAATAATAACAGATTTGAAAAGATCGTAAAAAAATATGTCGAAATGGAAATTAAATTTTCTTAAATTCGTTCTCATTTATTAAAAAAATGTAGAATTAAGTTGAAAATATTATTACTAACGAATGTCAAAAAATTAGTAGAACTAGAATAATGATTAGTAGAACTAATCGTAATTAATAATGTACGGCGGAACTATTATTATCGTTTGGGACTGTTTAGCAGAAAATGGAAAACAATTTGAACATTTAATTAAATAAAAATAAATTTATCCTAAATAAGCCTGTCTTATTTTAAATACTTTTATTTCTCAATTTTTTGAAAAAAACTTTAAAAAAGGAAACAAAAAAAATAAAAAAAAACTTTGGCCCAAGCGCGGTTTGAACCACATTACTTCAAAATGGATTATTCAAATTGTAGAGCGTTAACCACCTTTGTTAGCTCCACCCCTTTTACAACAAATTAGATAGTGTTATAAAAAAGAATTATTTATGGCGTATGACTTTTTCAACTTAATTATACATTTTTCGTCATGTCCTGTGCGATTCTTATGCTGTAAGCTATTTTCCTCTCGTCAGTCTCATTGGCGTTCATCACGAATCTAAGGTTTTTCTCAAACTCCTCCTTGTTTAAAACCGAATTCTCAATCCAGGTATTGCCACCTTTATTACTCGTTTCTATCTCGACTTCGATGTATTTATGGTGACTGAAGGATTCCTCCTTAAGTACTTTCCAGTATTTCACTTTCTGTGCCAAGGATTCTGTTATTAACGGAATGTCTATGTGTGACTTACTATGCCCCCTTTCAAATGTTTCCGTGCCATCATTTACGCATGTCATATCCAATGCCTCCATCCACTCCAGTAGATATTTCCCCCTTCGGTCATTTTTAATACTGCCCCAGAAAATAGATTTAGAATTAAGTTCTCCTAATAAAATCACCTTCTTCCCCTCCCTTCTGATCTCTGACATGACGCCGTCAATGTATTCCGCAAATTCCTCGAACCTAATATTCGGCGAGCAGTAGCAGTTGTACAACACCATATCTTCGAAGCATAGCTTGACATACCCTTGTTTTATTTGATGCGTTCTTATCCCTACATTTCCATTTACACAGTAAATTGCCACATTTTCACATTTATCCCTGATTAGTCCTTTGTTTTTGCTTAGTTTTTTGTTCGGCTCCTGCACACATATTAGATCAACCCCTATCCTTGCTGCTATAGCCTCCGCAGCATCATGCCCTGAATTTGCCCTCCCCACATTAATTTGTAAAATTTTCATAACGTCAGGCAGTATGGATCACTACTACACCCTCTTTGTTGATGTCCTTGTTTACCACATCTCATGCAATATTCGCTCCTTTCGGGTCCATCACACTTCGAGGCAATATGTTCAGTACTCCAGCACTTGTAACATCTCAGAGTCTCTATCCGCTCCTCCAACCTACAGTTCGTCCAACCTATTTTTAGACTATCCCCCATGATACGCCTAGTACTCCTGTTCATTCGTAGTGTCGCTTTTTGGGTGCCCCGGTATCCCTGCCTTAATTCAGAAAGGAGAAATGATTCGCCCCCTAATTGCTCCTCTATTGCCTTTGTTACATTCTCCTTTGTTATTGTCTCCATAATGTCGTTTATATGTAACAACTGGATTTCTTAAGTCGTTCTTCTCCACCTTAGCCCCGGTCTTCTCTTTTATTTCGTTTATAATCGTACAATAGTTTATTTCGTTTATATCGTACAATAGAACCAAAATTTCCATTTGCGGACCTTAATCTATTAATATCAAGTGAATAAAGCATCAAATAGACAGAAATAAGTACATGTTAAAAAAAATTTAAAATAAAAAATAATTATTAAAATAAATATAATCATCATAATCACATTTTTAAAATTTAAATAATTTGAAAATTTATTAATTGCTTCTTCCAAACGTTAATTAATATTATACAGAGTTGGGCAAAAGTCCAGAATAAAATTAAGATCTTTTGAACTAAAAATTTAAACAAAAAACGTTGAAACACGTGAGTTGATTTTATATTGGACTGATTTATTTGCCAATAAAATTACCTTTTTTTCTTCAACCCCTTAGCAGCAACCCTACCCAACTATTTTTTTAAATACAAAGATATGTCGTATGTAAGGTCATTGAGAAGCCCGTGAAAAATGGAATGTGAAACATACCTTTTGTTTCTTTACTCATGTGATTATTGAGAAATAAGCAAAATATTCCCTCCAGGGAGCCTCCACTGGCGTTCCTATTCGTGACACTATTTTTTATGATACCTCTGTTAATAATGTACCTAGCTATAATAGAAGGGCTCTAATAAATTGAAACTGTTCCTTTAAACCCCACTGTTGATCTGTCAAATTAATCAGTGTATCGTGATCACCAATTTAAAGCTATTGCCCGCTTCTGTTCTCACAAACGCTCTATCATATAAAAAGTTGAATTCCACCTAGTGCTAATATCTTGCGCCAAATGATGCTCGGGTAAATTTAGCTCTTTTTTGAATCTTCATCAGTTTTTCTTGAACTTAACCTGAGTGATTGAAGCTCAGAAAGCTAGTATTGTTGTGTAAATAAGTTACATTTATACAGAGTGCCCCATTTTTCCGTAGTAAATCAAACTTATACTTTTTTAAATGGAACACCCTGTTGTTGATTTAAAAATGGAATTTAGCTCGTTTTCAGCTTTCCAAAAATATAATTTTGTATAGCGTTATACTGAGTGGTTTAAAAGTTATGACCACTTTCCTACGACAATCGTACTAAGTTTACCACTCTGTAGAAACTAAATGGATTGAATTGAAAATAAATTTCAGGTTTCACAAAATTGAAAAATCATATTAAAAAAATCATACTGCTTACAAGGCGGATCTAAACGCAAAAGTAACATTTTTCCCGTTATTTTAAATTGATCCCCCTGTATTGTACAGGGTGTCCGGTTAAGGGTATAGAGCGGCTGTATCTCGAGAATGGAAAGGCCTAGATGTTTAAGAAAAAAACCTTGATGACTAAAATGGACAAAAGAAATGGCTGGAAATTATTTCCAAGTTCGTAATTTGACCGCTAGGGGATATAACTGCTATGATGAGTTATAAAAAATGCGCTTTCTTGAAATGTATGGCGATGAGCTATAACTTTGAAAGCATCATATGAGAGCTTGGATAATACTGCATAATTTTGCCTTCAGACATTTTTTATAGGACTTTTTTATCAGACTTATTTTATAAGTTTATTTTTTACAGTATCTGTGTATAAATTGTATAATGTTGAACTTCAAAAATATTTTTTAAATCACCGGTAAAAAATAAAGGAAGTTCATGTTTACTTCCCTATAACTAAATCTAATAGTTTTGATGATATTAAACATTGTAGGTACACAATTTTCCGGAAACTGCGTGCATATAATATAATATAATAATTATAATTGCTTAGCTTATTTTATGACTAAAAGTTCATATAATCATAGGTCCGCATACGCTTGGTTTACCGATCTACAGGGTGTTGATATTTCAAGATGTTTTTTGTTTTTTAAAATATATATTTATTAAAATATTTTGTAAAATAAATCATTCGTACAGAAAATCGTTTTTAATTATTTATTTAAGGGGTTTTGGGGATCTTGTGGTTTTAAACACGCGTAAACTTGGTTTTGAACGGTTTAATACAATAACGATAAGTTAACAAAACAATACGGGGTGTTTATCCTGCTGTGAACGCTAGCGTACTACTTAGGAGAGCGGTCGGGTACCGCGACGCGCTGGTAGCCAGGACCGGTCCCAGGTTTCGCGCAGGATTGGCGTTAAATCCTCCCCCTTGTGTCAATCCTCGTTTCGAGGGTGGACACAATAAGTAGTCTATGGCGACGACTCCTCGCTATACCGTCGTGGAGGTCGTCGAAGGCGGGTTGTCGTCCTGGTAGGCTGTTTAGGCGATCATATCGTCGAGATATGCCAAAATCGATACGCGTTGAAGACCTCGTCGGAAACGGTCCATAAGTCTTTGAAACGTAGCAGGCGCGTTCCGGAGACCGAAAGGCATACGAACAAAGCGGTAAATACCGAATGGTGTAATAAAACCGGTTTTATCGCGATCACACTCGCGCACTGTCACCTGATGGTATCCACTCCTGAGGTCCAGTGTCGACATATATACGGTGTTGGACGCGGTATGAATCAAATCGTCGATCCTAGGTAATGGATATCGATCTGGTATAGTAACACTATTCAGCTTACGGTAATCAATACACATCCTAGTTGAACCATCTTTCTTGGGCACCAGCACTGTTGGTGCAGCAAACGCAGAATCACATTCTTCGATTATGCCCTTCTCCAAGAGTTTGTTCACTTCCGTGCGTAATAATTCAGCCTTTTGAGGTGAAACTCTGTACGGTGGAACGGCGATTGGAACCTCGCTGGTTAGGTTAATGTAATGTTCCGCATAAGGAGTTGGCGCATCGTTTTCCTCGAAGATATCCTTATGTTCGTTCAGCAGGGCCTGGAAAGCATTCCGTTCCTGAGGCATCAAATTGGCACCCTCATCTGGGCGCAACATCAAGTCGAGCAGGTTTATCGAAATTGGACCGGCTTCACACGGTTCCGGTGCCAAATCGAACTTCTGAAAAGGACTATCAGCAAAGGCAAATTCCATCTTGGGCACATTGATAAGGAGGTTAGCTCTAGTAATAAAATTAACGCCTAGAAGAGTTTTAGCAGAAGTATGTTCTGGAAAAGCGACGAATATCGTGGGGATACATCTATTTACGATTTGGACCTGACAGTCAAACACATGCGCAGTCGTTAGTTGCGATTTACCATCCGCCAATGTCAAGGTCATTTCCTTAATTGAATAATTTAAATGGTTAGTAAGAAAATGGTTATATAACCAGCAATGCTGCATCGCGCACCAGTTTCGATGTAAGCCAAGCCTTCTAGACCAGCAACAGTTACTAACAGCAAAGGACGTTTAAATAAACTATCAGCGTCGGCCAGCAATAATTCCGGACCAGAATTAGATGCATGGTTCGGGGATGAGTTGATACTCGACTTCCTACAGTTCGGGCAATTTGACCGTATATAACCGGGTGTATTACATCCGTAGCAAGCAATGCTTGAGTTACCAGGCGAATTCAATGCACTAGAATTCGAAATGTTGGGCATAGTAGCCAATTTAGGGGCACTACGATTTGTAGTAGCAAATTTGCGACACTCCGCCTGAACGTGTCCAAAATTCTTACAAAAGTTACATTTGGGCCGTTGTTTAGCAGATTTTTCGGTGTTGGTATCATTTGCGGATTTCCAATTATTCTGCTTACAATTAGTATTACTCTCCATGAAGGATTCTTCAATCGACCTAGCCTTTCCAATAAGTTGCTCAAAAGAATCAAATTCGCTCCGGGCCAACCGTTCCCTAATTCTGGAAGAGAGTAGGCTATATACAGGGTTATTCACGGTATACGACACGGTCTATATCTCATTAACGGTTCATTTTATGAAAATTTTGTAAATGTAACTTTTGTGTATGTCTAATTAAGCTACAATTTAAAATTAGTTTCAAGTATACAGGACGTCCCAAAAAAAGTTACATATCATAGTTGTTTTTTTAAATGGAACACCCCGTATATTTTTACATTTTTGGATTCTTCGTTTAAAATAAAGGTTATTTTCAATAGGACTTGCTATACCTAAATGTTAAGTTTCGTAAATAATTAACATTTTGTTAAAATGTAGACCATTTTTATTTTTTTAATAACTCAGGCCGTTTTTCAATTATTGGAACGAAAATTGCACCAGATCATGAAAATCAATCATGTTTTATCGTTCAATTTTTAAAATATTATTATTACATACAGGGCGTTCAAGATTTTATAACCAATAATGTATAACTTTAAACGTGGATTAGATGATTAATTTAAATGAAACATAGTATTTTTTAATTTTTCATTAAATAGGGCATTTAATTCCCTATCAATTGATATTAGCATGTCCTATACCTAACACGAGCCCTTTTGTCAATTTTTATAAAAAAACAGCAATAATTGCATTTGGTGTTAGTAATGAATATGGAGTAACTGTAAGTTACTCGTTGCAAGTATCTAGATGGCTATGGACAGTAGGTAAGAAATGTCAATCAATTTATTTATTTGACATTAGTGCTGTCAACTAAGATAAAAATCGATTTATTCAAATTGTAATTTCCGTTTTTGTTGTGTATTTTGTTGTTCTTTTATGTTTTTGTTATTGTTATTGAATTATCTTTTGCTTTAATTAATTCGTTGAACAAATTGGAAAATGAAAACTTATTCCAGAGAAGAGCGCGTTGATATGATTTTTATTCTTGGAGAATGTTCTCAGAACTGTTTGTTAGCATCCCGAGTTTATGCTCAAAGATTTTCCGAAGGAATTCATCCAAATAAAATGGTGTTTGAGAGATTATTGAGGCATTTTAAGGAAACTGGAAGTATCCAATACCAAAAACCTTCAACCGTGAAACCTGTAGCTGAAAACGAAGAAAGTGTTTTCTCAGTTATTGGTGCTGTTATTGAAAATCCGAATGTCAGCCAGAATGAAATCGCCCATACCATTGATATTAGGCATAGTAGTGTTTCAAGAATTTTAAGAGACCATAAATTTCACTATAACTATACAACTGTAGGAGACATTCATTCACTGATTGATTGGCGTGTTTTACTTTTTACGGCCGCAATTCGCCTTTTTCCACGGGGAAAAGTACCTAATCCTACGTAAACGGACACGGCCGATCGGAAAATCTACGTTTCGAAACCCGGAAAAGTCTCCTTCTCGTAAACGGTAGGACTTACCAAAAATTTTATAATTATGTAATTTGTAGAGAATATCGTTCTCCATCAAATAGCAATTTACGAATTTTCCTACGACAACTAATTCCTGGTGATATTACAAAATGAAAAATTTGGTAAAAATTTATTTGTACGAAAAAAATTGATTATTTCGAAAACAATTAGGTTTTGAAAAAATTTACAAGACGGCAAAATCGTTTAAAATACTTTTCACCATCGAACGATAGATTTTCCAATAAAATCGGAAAAGCCGCAAGGAAAATAGCACTTTTTTATAACCTTAATTTTTAATTTTCTCGTAAACGGTAGGACTTACGAAAAATTTTATAGTTATGTAATTTATAGAGAATATCGATCTCTATCGAATAGCAATTTACGAATTTTCCTACGACAAATAGTTCCTGGTGATATTACAAAATGAAAAATTTGGTAAAAATTTATTTGTATGAAAAAAATTGATTATTTCGAAAACAATTAGGTTTTGAAAAAATTTACAAGACGGCAAAATCGTTCAAAATACTTTTCACCATCGAACGATAGATTTTCACTGATTGATTGGCGTGTTTTACTTTTTACGGCCGCAATTCGCCTTTTTCCACGGGGAAAAGTACCTAATCCTACGTAAACGGACACGGCCGATCGGAAAATCTACGTTTCGAAACCCGGAAAAGTCTCCTTCCCGGTGAAAAACGGATTTTCCGCCCAAATTTTGGAGTTTTCGGGATTTTCTCGGAAAGTACTCCGGAGATTTTTTTGAAACTTTCCTAAAATATTCTTAATGTTATGACTAATTACTTTCCGCAAACCGCATATTCCGGAAAACCTCGGAAGGGACGTTCAACGAAAAAGAAAATTTTCCTGGCGATTGGAGTGTGACGTCATATTTATTCCTATTGCTCGGCCAAATGCGGAGTGATACACAGGGTGATGCCGTGCTCGACTCGACGGGCATGTACAGGGTGATGCCGTGTTTGATGTGCATGTACAGGGTGATTTATTGCTCGCTGAGTATGTACAGGGTGATGCCGTGCTCGCTGGGTATGTACAGGGTGATGCCGTGTATGATGTGCTTGTACAGGGTGATACTGTGTTTGATGTGCTTGTACAGGGTGATTCCATGCTCGCTGGGTATGTACAGGGTGATGCCGAGCTTGATATGCTTGTACAGGGTGATTTCATGCTTGCTATGTATGTATAGGGTGACGCCGTGCTCGCTGGGTATGTACAGGGTGATGTCATGCTTGATGTGCTTGTACAGGGTGATACCGTGCTTGACGTGCATGTCCAGGGTGATCCCCTGCTTAATAAGCTTGTACAGGGTGATGCTGTAATTGATGTGCATGTACAGGGTGATGCTGTGTGTGTGACGTGCATGAACAGGGTGATTCCATGCTGGCTGGGTATGTACAGGGTGATGATGTGCTTGAACTGCATGTTCAGGGTGATGCCGTGCTTGAGGTGTTTGTATAGGGTGATGCCGTGCTTGATGTGCTTGTACAGGGTGACGCCGTGTTTAATGTGCTTGTACAGGGTGATACTGTGTTTGATGTGCTTGTACAGGGTAATTCCATGCTCGCTGGGTATGTTGAGAGTGATGCCGTGCTTGATGTGTTTGTATAGGGTGATGTTGTTCTCGCTGGGTATGTACAGGGTGATGCCAGGCTTGATGTGCATGTACAGGGTGATTCCATGCTGGCTGGGTATGTACATGGTGATGGCATGCTTGATGTGTTTGTACAGGGTGATGCCGTGTATAATGTGCTTGTAGAGGGTGATTCCATGCTGGCTGGGTATATACAGAATGATGCCGTGTTTGATGTGCATGTACAGGGTGATTCCATGCTGGCTGGGTATGTACAGGGTGATGGCGTGCTTGATGTGTTTGTACAGGGTGATTCCATGCTGGCTGGGTATGTACAGGGTGATGGCGTGCTTGATGGGTTTGTACAGAGTGATTCCATGCTTGCTGTGTATGTACAGGGTGATTCCATGCTTGCTGTGTATGTACAGGGTGTTGCCGTGTTCGTTTTCGTAAACGGTGGGATTTACGAAAAATTTTATAATTATGTAATTTGTAGAGAATATCGTTCTCCATCGAATAGCAAATTACGAATTTTCCTACGACAACTAGTTTCTGGTGATATTACAAAATGAAAAATTTGGTACAAAAGTAAATGTATGGAAAAAATTTATTATTTCGAAAACTATTATGTTTTGAAAAAATTTACAAGAGGGCAAAATTTTTCAAAATACTTTTTACCATCAAACAATAGATTTTCCAAAACAATCGGAAAAGCCGCAAGGAAAATAGCACTTTTTATAACCTTAATTTTGAATTTTCTCGTAAACGGTAGAACTTACGAAAAAATTTATAATTATGTAATTTGTAGAGAATATTGTTTTCCATCGAATAACAATAACAATTTACGAATTTTCCTACAACTAATTCCTGGTGATATTACAAAATGAAAAATTTGGTAAAAATTTATTTGTATGAAAAAAATTGATTATTTCGAAAACAATTAGGTTTTGAAAAAATTTACAAGACGGCAAAATCGTTCAAAATACTTTTCACCATCGAACGATAGATTTTCCAATAAAATCGGAAAAGCCGCAAGGAAAATAGCACTTTTTATAACCTTAATTTTTAATTTTCTCGTAAACGGTAGGACTTACGAAAAATTTTATAGTTATGTAATTTATAGAGAATATCGTTTTCCATCGAAAAACATTAACAATTTACGAATTTTCCTACAACTAATTCCTGGTGATATTACAAAATGAAAAATTTGGTGAAAATTTATTTGTATGGAAAAAATTGATTATTTCGAAAACTATTAGGTTTTGAAAAAATTTACAAGACGGCAAAATCGTTCAAAATACTTTTCACCATCGAACGATAGATTTTCCAATAAAATCTGAAAAGCCGCAAGGAAAATAGCACTTTTTATAACCTTAATTTTGAATTTTCTCGTAAACAGTAGGACTTACGAAAAATTTTATAATTATGTAATTTGTAGAGAATATCGTTCTCCATCGAATAGCAATTTACGAATTTTCCTACGACAACTAATTCCTGGTGATATTACAAAATGAAAAATTTGGTAAAAATTTATTTGTATGAAAAAAATTGATTATTTCGAAAACAATTAGGTTTTGAAAAAATTTACAAGACGGCAAAATCGTTCAAAATACTTTTCACCATCGAACGATAGATTTTCCAATAAAATCGGAAAAGCCGCAAGGAAAATAGCACTTTTTTATAACCTTAATTTTTAATTTTCTCGTAAACGGTAGGACTTACGAAAAATTTTATAATTATGTAATTTGTAGAGAATATCGTTTTCCATCGAATAACAATAACAATTTACGAATTTTCCTACAACTAATTCCTGGTGATATTTCAAAATGAAAAATTTGGTAAAAATTTATTTGTATGAAAAAAATTAATTATTTCGAAAACAATTAGGTTTTGAAAAAATTTACAAGACGGCAAAATCGTTCAAAATACTTTTCACCATCGAACGATAGATTTTCCAATAAAATCTGAAAAGCCGCAAGGAAAATAGCACTTTTTATAACCTTAATTTTGAATTTTCTCGTAAACGGTAGGACTTACCAAAAATTTTATAATTATGTAATTTGTAGAGAATATCGTTCTCCATCAAATAGCAATTTACGAATTTTCCTACGACAACTAATTCCTGGTGATATTACAAAATGAAAAATTTGGTAAAAATTTATTTGTACGAAAAAAATTGATTATTTCGAAAACAATTAGGTTTTGAAAAAATTTACAAGACGGCAAAATCGTTTAAAATACTTTTCACCATCGAACGATAGATTTTCCAATAAAATCGGAAAAGCCGCAAGGAAAATAGCACTTTTTTATAACCTTAATTTTTAATTTTCTCGTAAACGGTAGGACTTACGAAAAATTTTATAGTTATGTAATTTATAGAGAATATCGATCTCTATCGAATAGCAATTTACGAATTTTCCTACGACAAATAGTTCCTGGTGATATTACAAAATGAAAAATTTGGTAAAAATTTATTTGTATGAAAAAAATTGATTATTTCGAAAACAATTAGGTTTTGAAAAAATTTACAAGACGGCAAAATCGTTCAAAATACTTTTCACCATCGAACGATAGATTTTCCAATAAAATCGGAAAAGCCGCAAGGAAAATAGCACTTTTTATAACCTTAATTTTTAATTTTCTCGTAAACGGTAGAACTGACGAAAAATTTTAGTTATGTAATTTATAGAGAATATCGATCTCTATCGAATAGCAATTTACAAATTTTCCTACGACAACTAGTTCCTGGTGATATTACAAAATGAAAAATTTGGTGAAAATTTATTTGTATGGAAAAAATTGATTATTTCGAAAACTATTAGGTTTTGAAAAAATTTACAAGAGGGCAAAATTGTTCAAAATACTTTTCACCATCGAACGATAGATTTTCCAATACAATCGGAAAAGCCGCAAGGAAAATAGCACTTTTTATAGCCTTAATTTTAAATTTTCTCGTAAACGGCAGGACTTACGAAAATTTTTATAATTATGTAATTTGTAGAGAATATCGTTTTCCATCGAATAGCAATTTTCGAATTTTCCTACGACAACTAGTTTCTGGTGATATTACAAAATGAAAAATTTGGTAAAAATGTATTTGTATGGAAAAAATTTATTATTTCGAAAACTATTATGTTTTGAAAAAATTTACAAGAGGGCAAAATTTTTCAAAATACTTTTTACCATCAAACAATAGATTTTCCAAAACAATCGGAAAAGCCGCAAGGAAAATAGCACTTTTTATAACCTTAATTTTGAATTTTCTCGTAAACGGTAGAACTTACGAAAAAATTTATAATTATGTAATTTGTAGAGAATATTGTTTTCCATCGAATAACAATAACAATTTACGAATTTTCCTACAACTAATTCCTGGTGATATTACAAAATGAAAAATTTGGTAAAAATTTATTTGTATGAAAAAAATTTATTATTTCGAAAACTATTATGTTTTGAAAAAATTTACAAGAGGGCAAAATTTTTCAAAATACTTTTTACCATCAAACAATAGATTTTCCAAAACAATCGGAAAAGCCACAAGGAAAATAGCACTTTTGATAACCTTAATTTTTAATTTTCTCGTAAACGGTAGGACTTACGAAAAATTTTATAATTATGTAATTTGTAAAGAATATCGTTCTCCATCGAATAGCAATTTACGAATTTTCCTACGACAACTAATTCCTGGAGATATTACAAAATGAAAAATTTGGTGAAAATTTATTTGTATGGAAAAAATTGATTATTTCGAAAACTATTAGGTTTTGAAAAAAAATACAAGAGGGCAAAATTGTTCAAAATACTTTTCACCATCGAATGATAGATTTTCCAATACAATCGGAAAAGCCGCAAGGAAAATAGCACTTTTTATAACCTTAATTTTGAATTTTCTCGTAAACGGTAGAACTTACGAAAAAATTTATAATTATGTAATTTGTAGAGAATATTGTTTTCCATCGAATAACAATAACAATTTACGAATTTTCCTACAACTAATTCCTGGTGATATTACAAAATGAAAAATTTGGTAAAAATTTATTTGTATGAAAAAAATTGATTATTTCGAAAACAATTAGGTTTTGAAAAAATTTACAAGACGGCAAAATCGTTCAAAATACTTTTCACCATCGAACGATAGATTTTCCAATAAAATCGGAAAAGCCGCAAGGAAAATAGCACTTTTTATAACCTTAATTTTGAATTTTCTCGTAAACGGTAGGACTTACGAAAAATTTTATAATTATGTAATTTGTAGAGAATATCGTTCTCCATCAAATAGCAATTTACGAATTTTCCTACGACAACTAATTCCTGGTGATATTACAAAATGAAAAATTTGGTAAAAATTTATTTGTACGAAAAAAATTGATTATTTCGAAAACAATTAGGTTTTGAAAAAATTTACAAGACGGCAAAATCGTTTAAAATACTTTTCACCATCGAACGATAGATTTTCCAATAAAATCGGAAAAGCCGCAAGGAAAATAGCACTTTTTATAACCTTAATTTTTAATTTTCTCGTAAACGGTAGAACTGACGAAAAATTTTAGTTATGTAATTTATAGAGAATATCGATCTCTATCGAATAGCAATTTACAAATTTTCCTACGACAACTAGTTCCTGGTGATATTACAAAATGAAAAATTTGGTAAAAATTTATTTGTATGAAAAAAATTGATTATTTCGAAAACAATTAGGTTTTGAAAAAATTTACAAGACGGCAAAATCGTTCAAAATACTTTTCACCATCGAACGATAGATTTTCCAATAAAATCGGAAAAGCCGCAAGAAAAATAGCACTTTTTATAACCTTAATTTTTAATTTTCTCGTAAACGGTAGAACTGACGAAAAATTTTAGTTATGTAATTTATAGAGAATATCGATCTCTATCGAATAGCAATTTACAAATTTTCCTACGACAACTAGTTCCTGGTGATATTACAAAATGAAAAATTTGGTAAAAATTTATTTGTATGAAAAAAATTAATTATTTCGAAAACAATTAGGTTTTGAAAAAATTTACAAGAGGGCAAAATTGTTCAAAATACTTTTCACCATCGAACGATAGATTTTCCAATACAATCGGAAAAGCCGCAAGGAAAATAGCACTTTTTATAGCCTTAATTTTAAATTTTCTCGTAAACGGCAGGACTTACGAAAATTTTTATAATTATGTAATTTGTAGAGAATATCGTTTTCCATCGAATAGCAATTTTCGAATTTTCCTACGACAACTAGTTTCTGGTGATATTACAAAATGAAAAATTTGGTAAAAATGTATTTGTATGGAAAAAATTTATTATTTCGAAAACTATTATGTTTTGAAAAAATTTACAAGAGGGCAAAATTTTTCAAAATACTTTTTACCATCAAACAATAGATTTTCCAAAACAATCGGAAAAGCCGCAAGGAAAATAGCACTTTTTATAACCTTAATTTTGAATTTTCTCGTAAACGGTAGAACTTACGAAAAAATTTATAATTATGTAATTTGTAGAGAATATTGTTTTCCATCGAATAACAACAACAATTTACGAATTTTCCTACAACTAATTCCTGGTGATATTACAAAATGAAAAATTTGGTAAAAATTTATTTGTATGAAAAAAATTTATTATTTCGAAAACTATTATGTTTTGAAAAAATTTACAAGAGGGCAAAATTTTTCAAAATACTTTTTACCATCAAACAATAGATTTTCCAAAACAATCGGAAAAGCCACAAGGAAAATAGCACTTTTGATAACCTTAATTTTTAATTTTCTCGTAAACGGTAGGACTTACGAAAAATTTTATAATTATGTAATTTGTAAAGAATATCGTTCTCCGTCGAATAGCAATTTACGAATTTTCCTACGACAACTAATTCCTGGAGATATTACAAAATGAAAAATTTGGTGAAAATTTATTTGTATGGTAAAAATTGATTATTTCGAAAACTATTAGGTTTTGAAAAAAAAATACAAGAGGGCAAAATTGTTCAAAATACTTTTCACCATCGAATGATAGATTTTCCAATACAATCGGAAAAGCCGCAAGGAAAATAGCACTTTTTATAACCTTAATTTTGAATTTTCTCGTAAACGGTAGAACTTACGAAAAAATTTATAATTATGTAATTTGTAGAGAATATTGTTTTCCATCGAATAACAATAACAATTTACGAATTTTCCTACAACTAATTCCTGGTGATATTACAAAATGAAAAATTTGGTAAAAATTTATTTGTATGAAAAAAATTTATTATTTCGAAAACTATTATGTTTTGAAAAAATTTACAAGAGGGCAAAATTTTTCAAAATACTTTTTACCATCAAACAATAGATTTTCCAAAACAATCGGAAAAGCCACAAGGAAAATAGCACTTTTGATAACCTTAATTTTGAATTTTCTCGTAAACGGTAGAACTTACGAAAAAATTTATAATTATGTAATTTGTAGAGAATATTGTTTTCCATCGAATAACAATAACAATTTACGAATTTTCCTACAACTAATTCCTGGTGATATTTCAAAATGAAAAATTTGGTAAAAATTTATTTGTATGAAAAAAATTAATTATTTCGAAAACAATTAGGTTTTGAAAAAATTTACAAGACGGCAAAATCGTTCAAAATACTTTTCACCATCGAACGATAGATTTTCCAATAAAATCTGAAAAGCCGCAAGGAAAATAGCACTTTTTATAACCTTAATTTTGAATTTTCTCGTAAACAGTAGGACTTACGAAAAATTTTATAATTATGTAATTTGTAGAGAATATCGTTCTCCATCGAATAGCAATTTACGAATTTTCCTACGACAACTAATTCCTGGTGATATTACAAAATGAAAAATTTGGTAAAAATTTATTTGTATGAAAAAAATTGATTATTTCGAAAACAATTAGGTTTTGAAAAAATTTACAAGACGGCAAAATCGTTCAAAATACTTTTCACCATCGAACGATAGATTTTCCAATAAAATCGGAAAAGCCGCAAGGAAAATAGCACTTTTTTATAACCTTAATTTTTAATTTTCTCGTAAACGGTAGGACTTACGAAAAATTTTATAGTTATGTAATTTATAGAGAATATCGATCTCTATCGAATAGCAATTTACGAATTTTCCTACGACAAATAGTTCCTGGTGATATTACAAAATGAAAAATTTGGTAAAAATTTATTTGTATGAAAAAAATTGATTATTTCGAAAACAATTAGGTTTTGAAAAAATTTACAAGACGGCAAAATCGTTCAAAATACTTTTCACCATCGAACGATAGATTTTCCAATAAAATCGGAAAAGCCGCAAGAAAAATAGCACTTTTTATAACCTTAATTTTTAATTTTCTCGTAAACGGTAGAACTGACGAAAAATTTTAGTTATGTAATTTATAGAGAATATCGATCTCTATCGAATAGCAATTTACAAATTTTCCTACGACAACTAGTTCCTGGTGATATTACAAAATGAAAAATTTGGTAAAAATTTATTTGTATGAAAAAAATTGATTATTTCGAAAACTATTAGGTTTTGAAAAAATTTACAAGAGGGCAAAATTGTTCAAAATACTTTTCACCATCGAACGATAGATTTTCCAATACAATCGGAAAAGCCGCAAGGAAAATAGCACTTTTTATAGCCTTAATTTTAAATTTTCTCGTAAACGGCAGGACTTACGAAAAATTTTATAATTATGTAATTTGTAGAGAATATCGTTTTCCATCGAATAGCAATTTTCGAATTTTCCTACAACTAGTTTCTGGTGATATTACAAAATGAAAAATTTGGTAAAAATGTATTTGTATGGAAAAAATTTATTATTTCGAAAACTATTATGTTTTGAAAAAATTTACAAGAGGGCAAAATTTTTCAAAATACTTTTTACCATCAAACAATAGATTTTCCAAAACAATCGGAAAAGCCGCAAGGAAAATAGCACTTTTTATAACCTTAATTTTGAATTTTCTCGTAAACGGTAGAACTTACGAAAAAATTTATAATTATGTAATTTGTAGAGAATATTGTTTTCCATCGAATAACAATAACAATTTACGAATTTTCCTACAACTAATTCCTGGTGATATTACAAAATGAAAAATTTGGTAAAAATTTATTTGTATGAAAAAAATTTATTTCGAAAACTATTATGTTTTGAAAAAATTTACAAGAGGGCAAAATTTTTCAAAATACTTTTTACCATCAAACAATAGATTTTCCAAAACAATCGGAAAAGCCACAAGGAAAATAGCACTTTTGATAACCTTAATTTTTAATTTTCTCGTAAACGGTAGGACTTACGAAAAATTTTATAATTATGTAATTTGTAAAGAATATCGTTCTCCGTCGAATAGCAATTTACGAATTTTCCTACGACAACTAATTCCTGGAGATATTACAAAATGAAAAATTTGGTGAAAATTTATTTGTATGGTAAAAATTGATTATTTCGAAAACTATTAGGTTTTGAAAAAAAATACAAGAGGGCAAAATTGTTCAAAATACTTTTCACCATCGAATGATAGATTTTCCAATACAATCGGAAAAGCCGCAAGGAAAATAGCACTTTTTATAACCTTAATTTTGAATTTTCTCGTAAACGGTAGAACTTACGAAAAAATTTATAATTATGTAATTTGTAGAGAATATTGTTTTCCATCGAATAACAATAACAATTTACGAATTTTCCTACAACTAATTCCTGGTGATATTACAAAATGAAAAATTTGGTAAAAATTTATTTGTATGAAAAAAATTGATTATTTCGAAAACAATTAGGTTTTGAAAAAATTTACAAGACGGCAAAATCGTTCAAAATACTTTTCACCATCGAACGATAGATTTTCCAATAAAATCGGAAAAGCCGCAAGGAAAATAGCACTTTTTTATAACCTTAATTTTTAATTTTCTCGTAAACGGTAGAACTTACGAAAAATTTTATAATTATGTAATTTGTAGAGAATATCGTTTTCCATCGAATAACATTAACAATTTACGAATTTTCCTACAACTAATTCCTGGTGATATTACAAAATGAAAAATTTGGTGAAAATTTATTTGTATGGAAAAAATTGATTATTTCGAAAACTATTAGGTTTTGAAAAAATTTACAAGACGGCAAAATTGTTCAAAATACTTTTCACCATCGAACGATAGATTTTCCAAAAAAATCGGTAAAGCCGCAAGGAAAATAGCACTTTTTATAACCTTAATTTTGAATTTTCTCGTAAACAGTAGAACTTACGAAAAATTTTATAATTATGTAATTTGTAGAGAATATCGTTTTCCATCGAATAGCAATTTACGAATTTTCCTACGACAACTAATTCCTGGTGATATTACAAAATGAAAAATTTGGTGAAAATTTATTTGTATGAAAAAAATTGATTATTTCGAAAACAATTAGGTTTTGAAAAAATTTACAAGACGGCAAAATCGTTCAAAATACTTTTCACCATCGAACGATAGATTTTCCAATAAAATCGGAAAAGCCGCAAGGAAAATAGCACTTTTTTATAACCTTAATTTTTAATTTTCTCGTAAACGGTAGGACTTACGAAAAATTTTATAGTTATGTCATTTATAGAGAATATCGATCTCTATCGAATAGCAATTTACGAATTTTCCTACGACAAATAGTTCCTGGTGATATTACAAAATGAAAAATTTGGTAAAAATTTATTTGTATGAAAAAAATTGATTATTTCGAAAACAATTAGGTTTTGAAAAAATTTACAAGAGGGCAAAATTGTTCAAAATACTTTTCACCATCGAACGATAGATTTTCCAATACAATCGGAAAAGCCGCAAGGAAAATAGCACTTTTTATAGCCTTAATTTTAAATTTTCTCGTAAACGGCAGGACTTACGAAAATTTTTATAATTATGTAATTTGTAGAGAATATCGTTTTCCATCGAATAGCAATTTTCGAATTTTCCTACGACAACTAATTCTTGGAGATGTGACACAATGACAAATTTGGAGAAAATTTTGAGAAGATGTGCTATCTGGACATGTACAGGGTGATGTCGTGCTAGCTGTGCATGTACAAGTTGATGGGTCACTCGATGGACATGGATAGGGTAATGGCGCGCTCCCTGCGCATGTACAGGCTGATACCGTGGTAGCTGGGCATGTACAGGGTAATGGAGGGCTTGATGGTAATGTACAGGGTGATGTCGTGGTACCTGTGGTGCGTCTATTTAAACCTTACGATGAATGGCGATGGTTTTAAGTCTTGCCTTTTGCATCGCGCAAGGGGGTTGAAAGGGGGCGAAGCCCCCTTTCCGAGCGCCAGCGAGTCATCCCTATAAAATTCAAATGTGCCAAGAGCTCTACGGCAACGATTTTGAAAATCGTATCGATTTTTGTATGTGGGCATTAGAAAAAGTTGGTAATAATGAAAACTTTTTTGGAAGGGTTTTATTTACCGACGAATGTACGTTCCACAATAATGGACTAGTTAACCGAAGAAATTTTCATTTTTATTCCGATACAAATCCTCACGAAATAAGGGTAATTAATAATCAACGTAGGTGGTCCGTGAATGTCTGGGGAGGGATAATAGGCCAATATTTAATTGGTTCTTACTTCTTTGAAGGTCCAATAAATGGTAGGATCTTTCGAAATTTTTTGGAAGAACATTTACCTTTATTGTTAGAAGAACTTCCATTGAATATTAGAAATACAATGTGGCTTCAATTAGATGGAGCGCCAGCTCATTATCACCGCGATGTTCGTCAATTCTTGGACTTAATTTTCCAAAATCGATGGATCGGAAGAAATGGAAGACAAAACTGGCCTGCACGATCGCCAGATTTAACCCCATTGGATTTTTTCTTATGGGGTTATATTAAAGGAATTGTTTATAATTTACCTCCAACAACTCCTAATGATATGAAAGAACGAATAAGAGACGCTTTCCAAACTGTAACACCGGATATGCTATCTAGTGTAGGCAGGGGTTTTGAAAAACGAATTGCGTTGTGTTTGCAAGAGAACGGTCAACATTTTGAAAATCTGTAATAATTTTGTTTGTAATAAATTAATTTTTTGTTCAATATTTTATGTTATACTATTTTTCTGAATTATTTACTCTATTTAACTAGACTACTTTAGACTACTATTTTTACCGCCCATAGCCATCTAGATAATTGCAACGAGTAACTTACAGTTATTCCATATTCATTACTACCACCAAATGCAATTATTGCTGTTTTTTTATAAAAATTGATAAAAGGGCTCGTGTTAGGTATAGGACATGCTAATATCAATTGATAGGGAATTAAATGCCCTATTTAACGAAAAATTAAAAAATACTATGTTTCATTTAAATTAATCAACTTATCCACGTTTAAAGTTATACATTATTGGTTATAAAATCTTGAACGCCCTGTATGTAATAATAATATTTTAAAAATTGAACGATAAAACATGATTGATTTTCATGATCTGGTGCAATTTTCGTTCCAATAATTGAAAAACGGCCTGAGTTATTAAAAAAATAAAAATGGTCTACATTTTAACAAAATGTTAATTATTTACGAAACCTTAACATTTAGGTATAGCAAGTCCTATTGAAAATAACCTTTATTTTAAACGAGGAATCCAAAAATGTAAAAATATACAGGGTGTTCCATTTAAAAAAACATAACTTTGATATGTATTTTTTTTGGGACGTCCTGTATACTTGAAACTAATTTTAAATTATAGCTTAATTAGACATACACAAAAGTTACATTTACAAAATTTTCATAAAATGAACCGTTAATGAGATATAGACCGTGTCGTATACCGTGAATAACCCTGTATCATATCCAATTTGTGAATATCGTGCAAAGGTGGATTATCCGGTAAACGCGACAACAGTGCTCTGCACTTGCTAACAAAAACGTCGGTTGGTTCAGCTTCCGCTTGCTCCTTCGAAAACAATTCGCGAAATATTTTTGGAGATGTTTTATTTTTACCATGCGCATGCCTTAAAGCTAATAAAGCGTCTCCCCAAGAAACGAAACTCGATCTAGCACCCTGCCACCATACAGCAGCGTGTCCATCTAGCAACATTGATAATCCTCTCAATGCGTTTTCGTCGGTAATATTTACACAATCCTTATAAACGGTTATGGCGTCAATAAAAGCTTCTACATCCTCACTAGCTCTACCAGCGAATCTACTATTACAATTGGCAAAGTTACCTGCGTTTCCGGCGTGGCCTGAGTTACCTGTTACCAGCGCTTGCTTCATGGTTTCTAGCAGGATGTTCAACTGTTTAGCAGATATATTTACGGAGGCCATCTCGTCGTCTTTGTCACAATTCGGCGTATAACTTCTTAATTTTTCTCGATAATTCACCATTCGAAAACAAACACGAAACTCTATAAAGTCTGGCAACGGTGTAGCGTCGAAAAACGGACCGGTAAATGTTCACGAAAAGTTTAGAATGTTTGAAATGTTTATTCAAAATTTCGCAATGATAATTCGTTGAAACGACTGAAATTCCACAACGTCTGGCAACGGTGCAATGCAGGAATGCAGACCGATGAGCGACAGAAATACGGATCGAAAAACGATCAAGCGCGAAACGCGAACGAGTAGCAAGTATCGATTAGCGAACTGCGATCGGGAAAGAACTCGATCAACCCGTACGAAAGGACCAAGATGGCGATCCAGAAACGTTCACTAACCGGCAAAACTTTTCACAGCGAAAACTCAAAAACACGAAGCACTTGCGAGAAAAAAACCACAGCCTCGAGTTGGGCGCCAATTATTTAAGGGGGTTTGGGGATCTTGTGGTTTTAAACACGCGTAAACTTGGTTTTGAACGGTTTAATACAATAACGATAAGTTAACAAAACAATACGGGGTGTTTATCCTGCTGTGGACGCTAGCGTACTACTTAGGAGAGCGGTCGGGTACCGGGACGCGCTGGTAGCCAGGGCCGGTCCCAGGTTTCGTGCAGGATTGGCGTAAAATTTATTTAAAAATAAATAAAAGTTTCTAAACAAAACAGACAATTAATTTTGTAATTTTGAATCGACCAGCGCAGCACAGAACAGCACAGCACAGCACAGTTCGGTGGGACAAAAGGGTACATGACTCCTGAAAAAATATCACCCTGTAGAATTCAACAACCATCTAACATACCCAATAATGCATGCCGCCATCTAGATTCCAAATTTGAGCTAAATATAAAAAAAATGCAGGAGCTACAAAGAAGAAACAAGAAAAATTTTTAAATTTCAACACGCTGTAGATCGGTAATCCTTTAATAATGTTCTATTGCATTTTCTTTTTTACCATTTCACCTTTTTAAAGCAAGCAAAAGTACATAAAATACGCCGGTATAGCGTGTGCTCTATCGGCACCTAATTAAATTTGTATACTAAATATTCAGATACTGAACTTATTTTCTGATACCACAGTTTGATATTTAACAATTTTGAGCTTTTGAAAATTAAGAAGGAAAGAAGCAAACGGAAATTACTTGAAATCTCCTAAGCTGGTAATACCTTAATTACATTCTTAGAAATTAGTCTATATTCCTCAGTCTCAATGAGCATATTTTCTAGGAATTAATCAGGTAATAGAGACTTCGTTTCTTTATTTTTCTATTCTATAATATTAGTAATATTTACTTTTAAACTTAATTAAGTTTAGTATATTTAATAAATATTGCAAAGGACATATGTATGGTATAGTATCTGCGTTTGGAAGACGGAGTAATAAAAATGCCAAGGCGGTTCCAAGTATCCCCTACCTCAGTGCGCCGAAATTCCATTTTCGCTGTACAAAGATCGATTCGATAGATCGAAATTTCGCAATGACTCAAAACCATTTACAGAGTACCAACTTTTAGGCCGGCCAATAGGGAGTGAGGGACACCGGCGTGTCATTAATACCCGGGTGGACTTATTTATTTATTTTAGGGTGATTTATTTATTTATTACTCCGTCTTCCAAAAGCGGATACTATAAAATCAAATTAAGATAGAACACGACGATATACCGTCATCATTTATTGAAAGGGAAACAGAGCTGTTTTCGAGTAGAAAAAAATGATTTTTGGAAAATGACAAAGGTGGGGGACATCTCTTGACGAGAGAACCATCATCATAATATTTCACCCAAAAATGGTGTGTATTTTTCACCCACCGGTGTATTTTTCTGCTTCGCTACTAACTTGTGCTTTGCACGAAAAATCAACGAACTACTAGTTGCTTCGGCTTATTTATCTAAAAATAAATAAAGCCTATTTCTGGATGACCGCTTAACTATAGTCACTAATATCTCGACCCCTGGAAGTACTATCTCCATCTGTCGCCTCCATCTGTCATCAAAAATCTGGCGCCCGAGAAAACAACCGAAGACACCGAGACGCGCCACTAGTAACAGTTATTCGGGAAGCGACGAAAAACTTTAACATTTGTTAAATAATGCTTGTTAATTGAGTTTTTCATTAAAATTAAAATGCTTTGACTGTACAATAACCATTATGTATAATTTATTGTGAATTCACTTGCCAGTACTCCAACAGTTGTTTTGATATTTTGATTTCTTCACTGTTTACTGCAGTAACTGTCAACTAATTTAGAACATTTATAAATTATTTTAAAATTGTGAATTTGTCCATAAAATACACGAATTGTCTTTTTTTCTAAACTCTATTGCTATTTATTGTGACAAATAAGGAAATGTGAAATGGTACCATGAAGTTCAATTAAAGCCTAAAATTTACATAGTATGTACTTTATTATTTTATTGTAACAATGTGGATGATAAGTGATAACACAAACTCTTTTTAACGTAGATATCACTATTCTTCTCTCTAACAGAGACGTGCATGATTTGTTTGATCGCATTCTTCGAATTTTTTTATATTTTTTATTTTATTATGTCTTTAAAATTTTTAATATTTGGCAAGAGTGCTTATTGCGTAACTAGCGAATATAAACTAACAGACAAATAATTTATCTACTTCAATCTAGCATCTTAAGACTTCTGGAGAATTTTTCAAATCTCTTTTATATTTAATAATTTCTAGTATAAAAGTGACCGAGCTTATTACATAACCAATTAACAACAAACTAATAGGCATAATTAATTCTCCCATGCCCATAACTTGAACTTCTCCAATTTTTTCATTTTTTACGTAGAAATAAGCATTGTATTTTTGAAGCCTATAAAATATTAATACATATTAATTTTGACGTTAAAATGTTATTAAAAAAATACATTAATTCAATTAGTTTGTATGAATATAAACCATAAAAATACATGTCTCATGAAAGAAAAATAATTATCGTGCAGAATAAACATGAACGTTAAAAAATAAGAACTTATTGAGAAGAATTAAGTTATCAATTAAGAAAATAAGAAGGAAAAAATATTACAGAATATGACAACAATTGGATACATAAAGTAAAATATTGCTTAATTTTGAATTAAGAAATAGACATCATGAAAATAAGTGTACTTCCTTACCAATTTACCATTAGACCGGATTGATGGAGTATATGGAATATATTCCCAAAAGGATGAACAAACATCGAATTTTTCAGCATCGGCCAAATATGAATTTCCATTCCAAAGAAACGGTTAGTAGAAAAACCTACTTGATTTCGCAATGTTAAGCTAATATTGCATGACTCCAGAAGCTTGGAAAATTTATTAGAACACATTAATATTTTTATAAAATTATAGATAATAGAAAAAAATCGTTTTTCCAAATCTACTCGAATTAAGAAAATTTTAAACTTGTTAAATAAGAGGTACTGACCAGATTTGAGAGAGTGTTGTATTCTCCAATAACAGCAGTCTTTTTGTAAAAAATGCGCGACATACTATTACAACGATTTACTTCAGAGGATAATCGTGATAATATTTGTTTACAAAGCGTTGTTTTTACCCGGTTGCATTCATTAAAAATATAGACATGAGTTCTTGCTTCAGTCTGAAAAGGATAAAAGTAATATACCGGGTGTCCGGAAATTCAGGGGACAAACTCGGGGGGTTGTAGGGGCTTTTAAGTCAAGCATTTTGAACATAGGAACTTGGGGTCGCCGGCGTCTCCTAGCGGCGCTAGGCGTCGTCAAATGTGTTTCCATCCAAACTTAATAACATTTTAATTTTACATCATGTGTTCAATCCCTACCACTTGTAACACATACGTGGTAGCGCCGCATGACAGATGCACTCACTGATTGAAAAATTGAAGATATGGGTACGAACCGGCGCGACACCTCCACGTTGCCCTCTCCTGGATTTTCAAGTTCCGAGCGAAGATCCGGACACCACTGCAACTGCGGTGCTCTTCGTGTTCCAAAACATATCTCCCTGGTAGAGGGTTCCATGGAACTCTAACGCTTATGCAGAAAAGAAAACTCTTTTCGTATCTCCCGACGGCATCTCAAGGTCCTTTTGGTTTACCCCGACGATTATCTTACGAGGACCCGACTTTTTGACGGTTCCGGAATAGGAACCGGATTCCCTTTCGCCCAACGGATGTAAAATTAGAATATTATTGAGTTTAGATGAAAGCATCTTTAATGACGCCAGAGCCGCTAGGAGATGCCTGAGACCCCAAGTTCCTATGTTCAAAATGCTTCACTAACCACCCCCTACAATTTTGTGGAGTTTGGTTTTTGAATTTCCGGACACCCTGTATACAGGGTGTTCTCGAACTTATGGCACTAAATTCTAGGGGTGGTAGTTTGCATAATTTGAGACCGATTCGCAGATTTCATTGTTCTAAAAAATTTATAATAATCAAAATTTGAAATATTAAAAATATTTCAAAGAAATGCGGTCCCATACATCAGTTGAAACCCCCCCCCAACCGCGTGATAGATCGCGTTTACCGTAGGTTAAAATCGACAAAATAATGATTTATACATTAAGAGCGATATCTTATTCGAATTTGCTTATTACATATTTATTCGATTTGGTCCCTAAATGTTTAGAATCATGGATAAATTATAAAAGTAAACCGGAATTTTCAAACGATAGAAGAAAATAAACTTAAAACTCAAAAGGATTATTAGCTCACCTATTTTGTTGTTGAAAGCTGCTTAATTGTTCCAGAACATCACTATAACGAACAAAAACTAACTAAACTAAGAACACTAAGAACAAAAGCAATCAAATAAATCACTGAAGTCTAATCACAAAAATCTTTTTAACCCCGATGTTATAAGCAAAACAATATAATTCGTCCTACATCGATAACGATTTCTAAACATGAAGGGCGGAGGGGGAAATTTGCGCTTGCTGATAAAATACACCGAATCTGTTTTTTGAGTTAAAATGCCGATCAGCTGGCTATTCAGACCAGGATTGCATTCGCTCTTTGCATTTATTTCTAACCCAGATATTAAGATGTCTGTTTTAAGTCGTTTTTATGTCTAGACGTCTGAAGACATAAAGAAGACGTCTTTAAGATATCTTAACAAAGACATTTTAACGGACGGTCGGACAAGACATAAAACAGACGTCTTTAAAACATAGTGACTTGTACGTTTTATCGCAATTTCAAAAAAGACAAAGTTATATTTTCGCAGGTTGTTCAAAAAAAAATAATCGCAAAAAACCCATTCTTAAGTGCAATATTATTTTAATTTTAATTTTTATTAAATGTGCACGCAGAAATTTCTAGGAATAAAAATTGCTAAATAATATTTTAATTTTAATTAAGAGAACCGCTCATTTTATGCATTTCTTTAATGTCCCCCCCTTTTATTTTTTGAACGGATCAACTTAGAAAATTGAAATTTAGGATAACAAAACTAATGAATGATTACTATATTTTGGAGTAAAAATGACAGATGAAAATTTCAAGATGGCGACTGGGCGCCATCTTGGGAAATAAATTTAAATGGAAAGGGGTGTCTTGTGAAACATCATTTTGAAGCTCCTGACAAATACTGTACAAAATGGCAAAGGGTCACCTAGGGTATTACAAAAAACCCATATACTATGGGTCTTGCGCCCTTTATAACCGAGTTACAGGGTGTTTATTGAATTTGGCCCATTTCTTTCGACACCTATAACTTTTGAATCACTCAGTATATTTTTTTGATATTTGGCATAGATATTCTATACCTTTAGGACAATTTATTGCCACATTAAAAAATTACAAAATCCAGGTCCGGATTTAGAAAAATTAATAAAATTTGACCGACCCTAAAACAACACCCTATACATCATATTTTTAAAAATTTAATTTCAAATTCAGAAAGAGCATAAAAAACTGAATGTATTTATCAACTTTTTATTTTCCCGTATGTCGTTTTTCTACCAAAATTTAAACGTTAAAATGTACATTATGAGATTTTTGGTCCATGTAAATTGTAATTGAAGGGATTTTAATTATTTTTTCTTTTTCTTTAATAAAACCAGATTTACTTAACACTTTTATGAAAATACTTGAAATAGACCTATTGAACTTGAATTAACATTCACATAAACCAATGAAAATTACAATTACAGATCCGCACTTAATAAAATTAAAAAAGGACGATGTCATAGGTAACCAGATTAAAATGAAATTATAATACAAATAATATCGAAAACTGGACATTTTTTAATAAAACTGAAAATATCTCAGAAACAGTGACAGTTAGGTATAGGGAAATGTTATGAAAAACGATTCAGTAAGAAATAGGCTTCCCATTGGATATTAGTAATATAGGGTGTTCCATTTAAATTACGAGAGTAATTATTATGTTTGCGTTTTGACTCACCCTGTATACAAATCGTAATTTTTTTGAAATGTAACTGATTTTTGTGAAAATACACCATTTTTGAAAAGTGCTGACACAAAAATATTCACATTATCTAATACAGATTCTGATATACAGGGCCTTGAAGTCATGACGATTTGAACATTGTAATGAAGTCATTTTCTACCGTAAATATTGTAATTAATTTGCCGAATTTTGTTAATTGCGCGTGACCTTGATTCCGATCGAGTCTTCCATCCGCTGTCGACCGCTCGAGTCCCTTCCACTGCCGAATTCTCCTACTTGGTTTCTAATGCCAGTGGAAGGACAAGGGCCAGTTTTTGTCCTAAAAATAGAATATAAAAATGGGAACCTCGATCGAAATAGGACAGTTCTATGCGAAGTGATTTTCCGGAACATCCAAACCAACCCCAAGGTAGGAGAAAGACTGGTGAGTGTAGTCAACTAGATTTTGCTTTACTTTTTCGATTTTGTTTAATAAGTAGGGTTCCACTTGAACCTAACTACCGTCCTATAGTCCTGCTGAGAAGCGTTCTATAGATCCGATCCTTTGGCATACTCGATTTTCATTGTTCTGCTGAGAAGCGTTCGGTGAATTCGATATCTCGAACCGTCTAGCCGCTGTATGTTACATCCCTGCTGAGAAGCGTTATTGTAACATATAGACTGGACTTTTCCGAATCTTGCCTAGTTCGATTTTCTCTGTTCTGCTGAGAAGCGCTCGGTGAAATCGACAACGTATCGTCTAGCTGTTGTGCTTTACATCTCTGCTGAGAAGCGTTATTGTAAAGTACAGACTAGATTTTCCCGAATCTCTAATCCTTCGGCATACTCGATATTTATTGTCCTGCTGAGAAGCGTTCCATAAATTCGATATACCGAAGCGTCTTACCGTTGTGTTTTATTTCTCTGCTGAGAAGCGTGATAATAATACATAGACCGAAGACTTCTTTTCCTAAGATTTTCCCGACACTCATTTTCCGATTTTACTATTAATATAGAAATCGAGCAAAATCTATACGACTACACCTGATTTATCTGTAATACGAAACGATTTTAAAATCACCGTTTTTATATTTGAAAAATTCATTTTCCGAAAACGTTTCGTAGAACAAATCCGATTTCCTACTAGGTACCGCTTAGTCTGATTTTTCCGCTGTACATTTTGAAACTTTAGTTGCTTTTCTTAATTAACCGATAATTTTCCTTTCTGCTTTAAACGAAGAAACTGTGTATTTTTATTTTGTAATATATTTAATCGTGAAATCCTATCTGGTGTATTTTACTGCTTCAATATTACAAACTATATTTTGCATGAGTAAATAACAAAACTACTATAGTTGCTTCCGTACTCTTGTCTTGAAATAATTAAAGCCTATTTCTTGATAACCGCTTAAGTATAGTCTCTAACATTTTCGACCCCTGGAAGTACTATCTCCATCTGTAGTTACCTAGGCCCTTCAACACCGAATCTGAAGGTAAGTGGAGTAAACCACCAAAAATCTGGCGCCCGAGAAACCGACCGAAGACACCGAGACGCGCCACTTGTAACCCTATTCGGGAAGCAGCGAAAAACCGGTTACAACATAAAAATGGTCATAACTTTTTAAATACTCAGTATAGTCATATGAAATCTTATATTGAGAAACTCGTGAAAATGAGCTGAAATCGAATATGAAATAAAAAATATATCATTGCATTTAAAAAAAGGTATGTTTGGTATGGCTTGGATTTATGGGCCACCCTGTATAATTCAAAATAATTTTAAATTGTGCGCCTAAAGGTGCTTAACATTTTTCCTATTTACCATTTTTTCGTATCTATTATAATAACTGAGTAAATGAGCTTTACCGCACTATTGGGACACCCTGTATGTGTATTGTTATACAATATACTGTATATCTATAAAAATTAATAAATAATCTACTCCCAAACATAATGTTTCGCTTGAAAACAACCCCCATTTTAAGTCTTTTTTATGTCTTCTAAAAGACATTATTTATGCCTTTAAAGACGTCTTGATTGTTCACAAATCGATAAAAAAAGATGTCTTGAAGATGTCTTATAGATGTCTTGCGGCGTTTACAAGACATCTGTAAGACGTCTCAAATGTCTTATCTCGACATTGTTAAGACATCTTTAAGAAATCTTTGTGCTATCTGGGAATGGTTCTATTTTGTTTATTATAAATTTTTTAGAAAAATAAAATCTACGAATCGGTCTCAAATTATGCAAACTTCCACCCCTAGAATTTAGTACCATAAGTTCGAGAACACCCTGTACATATACAGTGCTTTTCATGAAAACCGTTCATTAGAAGTTATAGGAGATTCTGAAGAGTTAGAAATTTGAAAATTTAGGAATAAAGAATAATCAATGTTGTGAGTTTTTATAAAATATTTTCAACCATATGTGACTTCCAGTTATACCGGTACTAGATGTTAACTTCGTTATTTCAAATGAAAAGTATTATTTTTGACTTCATTTTTGGATTCTGTGGCTCTTTTTAACAAGACTTTGGTAATAACACCATATGCCAAAAATGCGCCACTTTATTTAATTTTTTCGAAATTTTTTGGAAAAACAGTCGAATGCATTTTCTACTATATATCAGGTGTATATACTATATATCTACTATATATGCACCTAGAAGTTTAAAATTTGGTATCGATAAGAAGTTTAAAATTTGGTATCGATAATGTTCAGACACAGTACTAAATGAAACTAAACTGAGTTTTCATGGTTCATTTACATGGTTCATTTACAGAGCGTTTAAATTTTTTACCGCACTTGACAAATTTAAAGTAACTATAACTTTGTTATTTCAAATGGATCACCCTGTATTTTTAGACATTGGACTATGGAGGTTTTTAAGCCCTTTCGATCCATATGGTGTAATGAAGTTATATTTTTCGACCGTAAATATTTTAATTGTTTTCGCGAATTTGGGTTAATTACGCGTGACCTTGATTCCGATCGAGTCTTACATCCGCTGTAAAACGCTTGAGTCCCTTCCACTACCGTTAATTTTCCTACTAGATTTCAAAAATCGGTGGAAAGAACAAGGGCTAGTTTTTGTACCGAAAATAGAATATAAAAATGGAGGATTCGGCAGGAACAACACAGTTCCATTGATCCGCTTTTTTTGAATACTAACCAAGTAGTAATACGTGGTAAGCAGTAGACTGGTGAATTATCGATACTGTTGTAGATTATATTTTCGAATTGTTTTAAGTAGTCGGGTTCCCTTTGAAACCTAACTCCCGTTTCTTTTCCGAGTATTCGGTAGCCACTTCGCTGCTGTTAAGCGCTTAGTGTAAACCAATACGCCGTACGATCTTGCCGTGGGACTTTACTCGATGCTGTGAAGCTCGTTGGTAAAGAACAGACGAGTACCTGCTTTCCGAATATTTGATAGTCACTTCGCTGCTGTGAAGAGCTTGGTGAAAATCGATATATTGTAGACCTCGCACCGCTGTATTTTATGTCGATGCTGTGAAGGTCGTTCATAAAATCAGAAAGAAGGTTTTCCCTAGTTTTCCTCGAAATACCGACGAATCCCGTTTTTAATCTACAAATGTTACGCTTGATTTTTCCGCTAATAAATAATCCTGATACCGCTTATGTCCATACCGCTTCGCTGAAAACAATTAATTTACTTTACCACACGCTTTAATGGTGTCACGTTAATACATCGCGAAACAATTCATCGCGCGACAATTCTTCGCCGACAATTTATCGCGCGACAATTCATCGATTCGACAATTCATCGCCACGACAATTCATCGCGACGTTTTTTCTTATTTTAGCAGAAAATCTTAATAACAGTTTATTATTTATTGATAATATCGCCCCTTAAAAGAATTATTTAAGTATTTAATTACATTCCTAGAAAATATTAACAGAGAGGTTTCAGCTCTTGTTGATTCTATAATCCCTATATCGAGAATTAATGGTTCAGATGATTGGTTCTTTTTTCATATTTCCTATAGATTACATATTGCTATTGGTCGAGCTATTAAATATCTATTAAACACAGCCTGTATTTAGTCAAAATAATGTAAAAGTATGGTAGTATTAATGCATTTATAAGATAGGTAATATTGAATTCGTTTAGTTGATTTGAATACTTCAATGTTTCATCGTGGCAGGAATAGTTTCGAATAGTGGCAAGATAAAATGCCTTTAGAGTTTGTTAAAAGTGAAAGAGGTCGCAAGATGCTTGTATATAATGGTCACTTACATTCCCAAGAAAAAGTTTGCGGGAAAAAAATTATTTGGAAGTGTTCCCTGTATCACAAATGGCGCTGTACTGGTCTGGGAAAAATTAAATTTATTAGAATATATCGCGACGTTCTATTGAAATGTACACTGGTAGACTGGATTTCAGACGGCTAAGAATTTAACATTGATTTAGTAAGTAAAACCGAAACGCGTCAGTAAAAATCGAGAAGCAGCGAAAAACGGTTACAATGGGTATTCCCTGTACCCAAATCTAGTGGTTTTTGTCTTCAAAATCTCCTATAACTTCTAATGGACGGTGTCGTTGAAAAGCATTGTATAGATCATATATCATAAAATACAATTTTATGGATTGGTTTTACTTCAAATTCAAAGTCGTCTTCAAAAAGTTCTTCAATAGTATACCCTAAGTCGAGTAATGGAATTCTAGATTGAATTAATGCTGTTTTATATGAACTAATTAAAACGATGCACATTAACCACCAATTTGTGTATAGGAATCTCATAGTAGTATTCCTCAATACATTGAGTTCATATGGTTGCTCACATAAAGGAAGAATTGCTAGCTAAAATTAAAATTTGCCAACATTAAAATTGTAGTGTAAAAAAAATAGATAATTATACTTACATAAATATAATATCTTAAATCCTTTTTTTGGAATATTAAACAGTAAATATAAGCTATGACAATAATGCATGAGCCCGAGAAGAGACAGGCTATAATAAATGCTACATTTTTAATAACCCGACTAAGTATTTTTTGAGCTATGTATTTTTTATCAAAAACTGCAATAAGACCATCCACAACGATGTAATTGGATGAATCGAATAACTTACTTTCCTTCTCAGTTTGAAATATCCTTCCAATTGCGAAAGAAATCTGCGAAGTACTTACTTTATAAAATAGTTCGGTCCATGTGTCATTACCTTTAGGAAAAAGTTTGTAAGTAAAATCATACATGTTACTGAGAGTATTGAGTATATCCATTTCAGTTCCTTCTATTTTGCCATTTCTGGAATAAAGAACATAACGTAAAAACAGGCAAACTAACTTAGTTCAGGTTCGTTCTATAAGCCTTATCGTGGATTATAAATTAATAAAAATACTCAATGTTCTCGAACAAAAAAACAAAAGATTCAATTAGTCTACAGAAGGCTTATTTTAAGCCCAACTAATTGACTCTTAATTTACCTGGTGTAAACGTGAGGAGGTATTTCAATATATTCGATATTCACGTCTCCCAAATATTTCACAGCATCTTTGAACGATTTTTCTATTGGAATTTTCGGATTGAAGTCAAAATTTTGGAGAGTGCAAAATTTTTCAAAATTTTTGTATTCGCAAAGCATTATTTGGCATAATTTAATTTTAATAACAAAAACTATTTTAGTGTAGAATAATGAATCTAAAATACAGTGAGGAACAATTGTATCTTCTTCTAGAAATATTACAATGTCTTTATGGGTCATCTAAAAATGTTAATTAAAGTAAACATAAAATTATGATCATGCAAGAGGAAATAGGTCAATTAATCGAATTAGTGTAACTTTTTAAGTATGTTAAGAGTTAGCTAAAGTTATGCTAAAAGTTATTGCGTTATTCGAGTACCTTATTTTGCGCAATTGAGAAATTAGTATCGTTACGCAGAAAATCTGAGTCGATTAAGTGTATTATAGTTTTTTCGTAAACTAGCCAATCCTTTATCGGGACATCGTTATTAAATACGTAAATCGTTTCATTTGCGAGTAGTTTCCCAATTTTAATGTTACAATCTTTATTAATATGCATTAATAATGTTGAACCATGATATGTGGTAAAAATTCTTTGAATAAATGTTGATATGCAAAAACTATGATCCTGATGTGGTATCGTTATAGCATTTGCCGCAGTTTTCGTTATCAAGAAATATGTAATATATAAAACAGCATACACAGCATACATGGTATTTTTTTTACCTGAAAATCTAATATACAGGGTTAGTAACGACGGACGCCGCGGAATAATGTTGAGGAAGTGCGCCATATATGGACCACCATAAGCACTTTTCTCAATAAAAAGTCGAATTTTAAATTTTAATCAGCTTTATTTATATAACAATTTCTTATCTATTTAGTTAAGAAAAACTCATGATAAGATTCTCAAAAAAAAAACAAAATGTTTAAAATAAACATTTTCTAAAGTATATCATTTTTAAGTACTTTCAGAAAGTGAACATAATATGGACCACATCCAGATTTTTCCATTTCTAGAATATAATTCATCTTCCAATTCATTCGGTAATGTTGATTGTCTCCCAAGTTTTTGAGTGGTGATATCATTTAGTGATTTGTTTTGGGTGTATGTTTCGAAAGCATTTTCTTTTCTCGTGCATTTTTAATTGCTTCCGCCATTGCGTTTTTATCCCATGCTTGTTTGGTCTTCTTTTGTTTGGTCTTCTTTATTGTTTTATACTCTAATTCCAAAATAGTAGGCACTAAATTCGGCCGTTTTAAATCGGCTGTTTTAAAAAAATAAAAAAAAAATGAACAAGAACATTAAGGATGATAATGAATATAAGAATATAATGTATAAGCAATATACCTAAAAGAGGCGCAAAACGGTCGATCACAAATATCACAATTATTCGAGGGCGCAAAACGGTCGATTTCAGGTAAGAGCGCAAAATGGCCGTATTCGTTTGTTCGACGGGAAAATCAGCAGGAGACTAATAATTAGAAGAGCAAGGATTATGTAATAAATAAGTAAAGCTGCAATATTTCCGAGAATTTAGTGCCTACTACTTTGGAAATAGAGTATAGAAGCCATTCTAGAACGTAAAAATGAATTTTTACCCATTCCATATTTAAAACGTGCCACTGGTCCATATTGTGATACTTATTCATTTTAAGATTATTATTTTTTTTCAGAAAATTGGACTATTATATAATATTAAAAATTAATACAATTAATTGCAACATGACTCACCTTCCTCGTGGTCTTATCCACTTTCACATAAAATAGTATTTTTGGGATTAAGGATTAAAAAACTTCCAAAATTAAAAAGGCTGTCGTAAATGTTTGCGTGCATACTAGATCACTGCAAGCGACAGATGGGTCAAGGGAGGAGTGATGTTTAGTGTGTGAAGATGATTTACTTGATATAAAATTTAGGCTTTTTGCCTGGACATTTTACAAAAAGCCTGCAAATGCGAGCATAATACGCATTTTTCGTTATGCCGACACCAATTCAGGCAAATTAATAAAATGCCGACAAAACAAGAACAGAAGAATGTATATCATGTTGTGGCAGATTATTTTTAGGCATTTTACAATTTGCCAAAAACGGTGCCGTCAAAACGTGAGAATAAAGTCCAAAGTAATTTTATTACTAATATTTATTTAATAAAAAATATTTTTATTAAGAAAACATAAATAAATCGTAATATTCTTATTTAAACAAATTACTAAAGAATTTTTGTTTTTGAAAAACTTTATATTGCAGGTATCTTTTCAGTATCTTCTCAAGTACTAATGTCCCTAATACTTATTTAATACTAATAACTACTTTTTACAAATAATATCTAAGCTTATTAATAAATTTTAAGTAACTGTAGGTAATGACGAAACCTATTATAGAGCCGCCACAATTATTTAACTCTAAATCCAAGTATACAAATGATATTGAAAACACCCCGCTGCGGGGTGCATTGAGGGCATGATATAACTAGAGTTGGAACACACCTATTATTTATTACTGCATGTCAAACTTCCACGACATTTAGAAGAGCATAAATTGTTATTTTTAAAACAAGTACATTTTTTTGTATTGCACTGTTTACTACTAGCCTTACAGCTACATTTTTGAAAGCCTTGACCTCCAAATCGTGAGTGAGATGCAACTGCCTCTTTGAGAGTAATTAGTCGATCAGGAACTTCATCTTCAAAACCTACTGAGGATTCTTGAATATCATTCTGGAAAATAATGTTTTAAGAATTACTATAGAGGTACCTACTTTTTAGAGGCTATTTTTTAGGTCAATCACTTTTCCAATTAAATTCTTGGAATCGAAAGGTCCTCGATCTACCTTAGGAACTGTTAAGTAAACATACGATCGGATTGCAATCGACTTAAACTTTTTGTTGGATGCCTCAGTCATCATTTCAGCTGCTCTTTTTTGATCTGAGTAAGATTCTTGTCTCTCAATTTCAATTTTATTTTGAGTTTGACAAAGTGAACAAATCCTTGTATCTGGTTTTGAAGATGGTCTAGAACTTAAAATTGTACAATTTGAATGTATTGTGGCTTTACATACCTCGCAAATGAATTTAAAATTTTCTGTTATTTTTTCTCTACACGCACAACAATATACAATACTATCACTTAAAATCTCAGTCGCATTTTCTTCCATATTGTCCAGTTGAATGCTACCCTCTGCCTCTGATTGTGAGTCCGAATCAAGATTATCTTTTGGTATCTCCCGTTCAGTGTAGCTGGTTCGTGAAGTATTCATTATATCGTCAAGTTCCTCTTCTGTTCGAAGTTCTTTAATTACAGAATCTGGCAAGTTTGTTGATTTTAATCCAAGTTTCGGATCAGCTCCAAACAATGCACGGTACGGATTCCTTTCAATAATGCGATGTTTTGATGATTTTTTTTGCCATTGTACGAAATAGCACCCCATGAACCAATTTGTAGAGGATTGATCGGACATCCAGGAACGAAGCATGTTCTTGACATCTTGGTTACTTCTTTCTACGCTACCCTGGCTTTAAAGGTGACGTGGCCTGCCATGACCAATTTTGCAATTGGAAGCAGTAAATTTCCGGTCTTTGTCACTTTGCAATATGTGCGGTGCTCCAAACTCCAAAAATATTTTTAGTAATTCTATAGCTACCTCTGCAGCACGTTTGGTATGTAAAGGGCGAAAATGCAAAAATTTGGTGGCATGGTCTTGATAGTTAGAAGCCATTTATACTTTCCGTCAGGAGCAGATTGGAAATCTATCAAATCTATTTGGCCGCGAACATTAAAATCTTTAGAAAGGATTGGTCGCACAACCAAACCCTTATGAGGTTGCGATTTTTTAAGATGACATTCCTTGCATAGTGAAATGAAAGTTTCTACTGCTCTTCTAGGAATGTTATATTTATTTTTTAATGCACATAGCATTTTATCCCTGCCACCATGACCTGTAGATCGGTGAGATTCGAGAAATACATCAAAATACTGTTCTATGGGAATTATGTAAACAATAGGTTGATCAAGAGAACTTCGTTTTACGATTAAATGTTCATCAGTACCGATAGACAAAATATCATATTTTCTCAATAAATGATACTGCTTATTATTTTTTTTGTTACCTGTTGAGTCAGCTAATTTACCATGCTTAATGTCTGTAATAACTTCTTTAACCCTGTCAGCCGTCCAAGATTTTTTAATAACGTCTTTTTCCACTCTTTCACTATAAAACTTTTGTAGCTGTTCATTAAATTGCGCTTTCATGACTCCTAAACTTTGTTTCTCATTTTCGATTTGTACGTTTTCGCGGCTTTCGCTCAATTTGATATTCTTGAACACATCAAAATAGATAAACAACAAAATAAAGGTTACGCGAAATATTAAATTATAACGCAATGTGCGTTTTGACTGACCGCTGGCTAATAGAAAACTGTAGACGGGATTCGTATAACGCCTAAAGTACTATTCAATCGAAAAAAGTCGATTTGTTTTATAACTATTCACGTTTTGACGGCACCGTTTTTGGCAAATTGTAAAATGGCTAAAAATAATCAGTCACAACATAATATACATTCTTCTGTTCTTGTTTTGCCGGCATTTTATTAATTTGCCTGAATTGGTGTCGGCATAACGAAAATGCATATTATGCTCGCGTTTGCCGGCTTTTTGTAAAACGCCCAGGCAGTTTATAAAAAGCCTAAATTTGCATTATGCCTACGACAGATATTTGGCGCAGGATATTTGGCGCACTTACTCTTAACTTACACTTAATTTTAACGAAACAGTAAATAATATTCTATTTCAAAGTTGTATCAAAGTTATATTTTTTCTTATGAAGCACCCTATAATTGATGACATTTTCGGATTTTCCTTGAATAATGAACTCATAGTGGTTTTCTAAACTTAAATATATTGGCCTAATATTCATGGGCCCACTTTAACCTTAAACACGGCTTTAGAGGGTCGCTTTAACTTAGGAGCTTAAGACCTATAAAACTGATTTTACTTCTAGAATCGTTAGTTTTTATCCGATTTTTATGAAATTTTGGATAGTTACTTAAAAATAATAGTTGTTTTGCGCAGACCCCTTAAAATTTTTGCAAACCTTCTATTTTCAATACAATTTAAAAAAATTTTGAGAATTTAGAAAAAAAGGAGTTCACGCAATTCTATAGGTTATTTAAATAATTTTGTCGGTCTTATATTTTAAAATTGTTTCGTAAATTTTAAATGAGAAGTTTTCACACCTTTTTCATTTAAACCCTAAGTTTCGAACATTGAACAATGGAACATTATTTACCGTTTCGTCATATGATTCCGCAGCGTCAGTCTTGACTCACCCTGTATATTATTATTTATAAATAAGCACTTTATAATTTACGAAGCACCTACCTGTACCTACTTTTTTAATATAAAATATTTTCAAATGAATATCGCTGTTAACGGTTTTCACATTTGAACTTTACTTTGTTTTCAACGTTAATTACAAAATATGAGTAGGCCTACGGAAAAATGATTATATTTGAAAATCATTCTTGCATAATCCAATTACTTATTAAATTTAATATTTGAATAAATCTAGTTCACCTTCAGCATACGTATATTTAAATTGTTTCAATGGGGTTTCCAGTGCATCACTTGCGGTTTTCCACTAATATTTTGATAGACTGTTTTTTACATAGATATAAATTAATTTTTCCGAGATCCGACGGGTTTTCGTATTATTTCATTTTTAAGAAAAAATATTGCTTTCCTTGCACTACTGAGATCAACAATAAATTTTTTTAATAATTGTATTTTTTAAATTTTATGCTTAATATATTTAGTAGATGTTATCAAATATAGACAGTTTGTATCATTCGTAAGTTAGGACTGTAATAAAATACATTTCCATAGGCATATATTATGTTCTAAAATTTACAGATATTTGTTATTTTTATTCTTTAATTTAAAGTTTTTTCCACTATTTATACCTGAAATAAAAAACCAATAAATATGAAAGTTTACTAAATATCTACAAATTACCTACCGTTTCCCTAATGTAATGTAATAATAAATCATTTAAAAAATGGTATTTGTGACCGGTAGTAAGATATTTTGGTCCATTAATATTGGCGAATTGATGTGTTGTTTTAAGTTAATTGGAATTTCTATTAAAATTGAATTAACTAGTCGGTAATCTATATTTTCACTAATACTGTTTAGAAATAAGTAGTTTCGAAATCCATCAGTATTGTCTGGTAAATAGTAAATTACTCAAAATCCTTAATGCAACAAAATAATAAATCATTAAAAAAAATTAAATGATATGTAGATATTAATGTGTAACCGTTTTTCGCTGCTTCCCGACTATGAAGTATACCATTTACAAATCAAATAAAATTAAATACAAAATTCAGAGTGGCAAAAATGAGACAGGAAAATTATGTTTACATTTACAAGAAAAGACCCAGCCGTATGTTTATTACGCCTGTTTTCGGAAAATTTGATTTTTCCTAATAAAATCAACGGGTATGAAATAGAACGGTTTTTAAACAGTTTCAAGTGTTGCTATTTGTAAGTGTAGCCGTGTAGATTTTATATGACTTTCAATTTATTTGAAAAATCGGAAAAGTCGGAAAAAGGATTCTCAGCCTCTCGGTGGAAAATTGAATACTTACAGTTTTCGGAAAAGTCCTGTCTGTTCTTTACTATTGCGTTTGTAAGATTGTTTTATGTGTTACCTAGTTATAAGTTTGTTTATTGTTTGAAAGGTTTGTCATTATTGTTTCAATTGCGAATTGTAAGCACCGAAGTTTATTTCAGATTACTTTTAGGTATGTTATATTGTAAATTATGTGTATTATTATTGTTCAATTATATTCTTTTATGAAGTAATAACTGAATTTTACTCTTGGTGCATAAATTATTACACGTTTTTCAGGTATCACGAAAAAAAGTCGCGAACATTTGGTCGCGCAAATAAAAATGTCGCGCACAAATAGGCGCATGTCAAAAGGTCGCTGGGGAAAAAAGATCGACGACGAAAATATGTCGCGTACATTTGGTCACGCGAAAAAATTGCGTACCTACACAAATAGGCTTTTCACAACTTCACCTTTTTTGGCGAATTTGAATAGGTGACAACCAAATGAGCTTCTGTTTAAAAAAAAATCTCTTAATAAAGAGATATGAAAAGCCATAAGTAGCTATATTCTCTGGCCCGTATCAGCTCAAAATTGCATTAAACTTTCCTTCACACTTTATCCAGGCTTAGGACTGACAAGTAATAATACTTGGCGTGTTTAAAAGTTCTTTTTTGCAATGTAATGCAGGTAAAAATTAATAGGTAATTTCGGCATGAAAATATCTGTCATATTTTTGTGTTTTATATGTTTTCTTTTTTTTTGGTTTAAGTTTTTTGTTTTTTTTATTTTTTTGGGCTACATTTTTTGAATTTCTTATTTTTGAAGTTGGAAGTTATGAGCAATGCCCCTTAAATATTCTAAATTTGGATGATTGCCATATTCTTCACAAATTGATTTTATTCGTTTTGCCGTATCTTTATAAATTTTTTTACGTGGCGGTTCGTTTCCGGGTATACAGATTGTTAGCTTTAGCGCGGAGCAAAAATTGAGAGAGACGGTGTAATGGAGCATATACGTATGTCTAAGAATGAGAGAATTTTAGAAGCGGCCACTCCCGACGTAGCGACTGCGATTTTTAATTCTGTTTTTGTTTCGCTAATGAATTTCGTATTGGCTATCCCGTACCGAGATTGCTCCGCGTTAGATCTAACACTCTGTATGTATACTGCTCAACTTTCAAAAAATGTAATCTTTCCTCTTTTTTTAATGCATTAATAAATTTC